>CP092863.1:60336499-60829226 GCA_030710605.1 Cordylochernes scorpioides
CTATTGTGTGGAACACGTGGAGGACACAATCATCCTGCGGGGATCGGCGACACCCCCCCCCCCCCCATTACCCACCTCACCAGCCAGAGGACGCACAGGCAGAGCTCGGCTGCAGGAACATCCTGTTGCCGAGCTTGCTGAGCTATGAACCCCCACCGTAGATGTGTTTCGTTCCATCCCTTGGGCTGACTTGCGTCACAACTGCTTCTCGGGGCACGGCGCAGATGCTTCCCTACGACTGGTCCTCCACGCCCTACCTCGTTCTGACCATCCTGCCTCGTGGTGTGCCACCTGTGCTGCTTGTGGAACCAGCGATGGGTCGCTGACCCACATATACTGTAGTTGCCGAGCCGTGCGGCCCCTGCTCCGGGAGGTGTTCAGGTGTTCACCTCCTGCAAAATGCCCCTGGATATGCAGGCCTGGCTCTCCGGCGTCGACCTCCATCCCGAGGCAATGCAACTGACTAAGGTGGCGAAGGCTACTATCTACAAGTACCATCTTGGTCTTGAGTTTGTTAGCGCCAGCCATAACATCTACCTGCCCACTCTGTGGGAAAGAACTCTCGCAGACCACCGGTAGCAGATTCTTTCCCGCCGAGGGCGCTATCAATGAAGACCTTTTATATCATATATGTGATATCTTGGGACCTCTGGGACCAGTGTTACCTGATGCTAGACGAACCTCGATGTCAACTCTACCGTGCAGTCGTGGTGGAAGGCGACACAGCTGGGCCAAAGGTGAAATAAACAAACAGAGATTCCACTAAAAGCGTCTGACGTCAAGAAGGAATGGGATGAGGAGAGAGGGAGATCTTTAGAGCAAGTGTTACCTTGTTGAGAGCCAAGCGTAGACTAACTATTCTTGCTTCTCGATTTAACACCAAGACCTGTCTTCTTTCCCATTGGTCGAAAGGTGTCACACGGCCTTTTTCTATTGGTTGACCTATTTAGGTGATGTCTTCTGATTGGTCTTTGCTACTGCCTTTGACGGAAGATACGTCCGGTCTTGTTCCGGAAATACGGGGCGTTACTCGACTTTTATGGTTTCCGCGGTCACAAGATACGTCCGGTCTTGCCCAGGAAATATTGTCTTGTAAATTATTTATAGTTGGGCTAGTTTTAAGCCTCTTTTGCTAGGCCTTGCTTCGACTTCTGTCCTAAGCCTGATTAGTTTTAACCTTAATTTTCTCCTGTTAGTCTCCATTCCTTCTATCTGTACAGTTGCGATACTTTATTAGATTCTTACGCGGTACAGATTGATGTTAGTTGAGGTTTTCTATGTGCAGTACATAAGAAGTTATATACAGTCATGGGGTGGAACATGTGGTAGTAGATATCTAAACTATTTACAACAATTCCATGGTCTTAAATCATCACAGATGGCCCCGGATGTGAGAGGGTTCATATGGAGGGATTTAAGAGAGCGGAATAGGAAGACTGTTATTAAGGAAGTAATTTTTAAAAATTAATTGAAATGAGTTGGTATATAACATGGGGTTGATTTCTGTATATCCATAAGAGATAATAAAGCATAAACAACTAATATTAAACATACAAGTAAAACAAAAATAGGAATAAAAGAATTAATAGAGAGCGTATAATGACGATAGGTAAAAATAAAAATGAGTTGATGGGAAAATCATGATCTCTTCGTGATGGGCGTTAGAAAGGGTTGAGGGGTTAGTTATTACTTGGTTGAGGCAATGTCACTTTGACTCAAGTCCCAAACCATTTAATGTGCACGGCGCGGAAAACCTAGGCCATGTTTCACATGTAAATTTAAGGACCGAATAAAGTTACAGTACCACAATCGAAAAGTAAGATAAGGGGGATTGTTATGGGTTTTAGTAATTAGTCGTTAAGACGTACGCATGCAGGATAAATGAGGGCGAAGATCAGTGACCATAAATCAAAGTTTTAATTGGAGTCGTCAGGGGCTTAGCGAGAAAAAGAGTAAAATAAAAAAAAAAGATGTGCCAGCGTGTGGCATGAGAGTGCCCTGGAATATATAAAAAAAAATACAATTTGCACGTATCCAAGCCAGAAGTTGGGATAAGGTAAATCTGGGGGACGGTGTGTCAAGATTGTTAATTACGAAATCAAAGTAGGTCAAGTCTAGCCTGCGAAGGAGTTAAAAGTTCCTGCGGAAAAGGGTTAGTATTTATTAAGAAGTAACCTTTAAAGTGGTTGTTTAAGAGGTTATTGAAGATTGCCCTGTTTTTAGATCATGATTTTTAGTTTGATTATAACAGAATATATCATTGAGATATGAAATTGCGAAATTAAGGCTTTGCATATAGCGTTAAAGGATTTAAAAAATCGAAAATAGAATTGCGAAGTTAAATGCAAAGTAATCTTTAAAAAAAAGTAAAAATAGTGATGATATGATACAAAGATTAACACACTACAGCAGTATATAAGGGGTAATAGAAAGTGAAAATATTAAATGAAAATTAATAATGAGCAATAATATACTCGATAGCATTGACATGGTAGCGGAAGATGAAACAATGTAAATAACATCTAATTTATAAAGTGAGAAAAAATATAAAATGACAAAAGGCAAATTAGTGATATAAACATGAAATATAAACTTGAGATTATTAGATATGAAAGATAAAATATAAAGTTGATTATAGAATAGAGTCATAAAGCAAAAGTAAATAAGTTTTGGTAAAGAAAAATAAAATAAAATGACAATAATCTAAACTGATTGGTTGACGTAAAAAAAAAAACAATTATAAGACCTATATAATGATTATATACAAGATTATTAAAATGAAAAATTTTAAAAAATGTTCAGCGAGAAAGAAGAGTAAGTAAGATTATACATAGAAATTATATATCGTGAAAGAATGGAAAGTTGTAGGCCAAATGTAATGTTCCTGTTTTTTAGGATGGGTGGAGAGAGCTTTAAATTGTCCTCGATCGCGATATCTTTGGTCTTGTTGGCCTAAGTTGTTCTAACTTATCGAATTTGTTTTAAGTTTGGTGCGACTCGTGGATCACATTGTTTCCAACTGTGAAACTTACTGAGTCCTAATGTTGTCGATTTTTTGTTCCCTGCGCCACGTTTAGGTGAAAACGTGATTCTTCCTAAAGCGGCATTTATTCTGTGTGTGCAGGAGAAACACGGCGATCTATTCTAACCGATAAAGGGTTGTTGTTGTTATTTTTTTTTTAACATACGTGGGTGTGTGTGAGTTTTGTAGGTAAAATGTTGTCTTTGGCACACACTAATATTTAATTTAATAGGTAGCGAAAAATCCATTAGAGTGACATCGGGGTGGCGACGGGCGTAACAAGATGTCGGCTATTTGTTTGTCCATCTCCCTTCGAATTTATTATTAGCTAGTTCCGGCGGTGGCGGGCATATTTATTTGGGTCAGAGGCCCTTTGTGGGGGCAGCTTGCTTGGTGGTTGTCTCCCACTTTTGTAAACGCGGTTTTCTGATGGCCATGAATTAGTGACATTGGGTATGCTAATTCGGACTACGCTCGGAGATATTATTTCTATAATTGTAAACGCACAAGCGTTTTGATTTGTCACGTTTGGTGATAAGCGTTATGGGATTGATATAGGGAGATACAGAAGTTGTAATTATCCTGTGTGTTCAAGCATTTGTTCGATTTGTGTTTGTATTTCGAAAATTCGGATATTGTATCTGTTGATATTGAATCGAATGGTTTTTGGCGGACTTAGTAAAAATGTTATTCAATGATATCGGGTTAGAATTTAGTGAAATTGCGACTATCGACGTGGACACGTTTTGAGGTTAAATGTGTCACAGGCGTGATGAAGGCGTCTTTGGCCTGAGAAGTGAAAGAGTTTTGTGGTGTAGCTCTGTGACACGAAGCGAAAAAATTGTAAATGAAAAGGGTGTCACGTGAAGTCTTTGTTTTGTACAAAATCTAACCTGTTACACTAAGAATAACAAATTTACTAAAGTCATGGGTGCTGGTTGTACGAACATATCGAGAATTTTTATATTATTAGTGGATATGGCACGTTTAATGTGAATTTTTTTTTTTTTGTGTGTGTTTAGTGTGGCGACGTTATAAAGCTTGTGTGGCTCGAAATTTGATTTGGGTGTGAAGTCGCGCATTGAAAATTGTGCCAATTGGAAAAAGTGATGTGATAGGGTGTTGTTTATTTTGTTGAGAGAGATTTGTCGATATTTAACTATGCATGTAAAAGGAAGGAGTGTAGTTATGTGGGAATTTAACGATTGGAATAGTTTTGGAAGGCTGTGATTTAAGTTATTTCTGTCTAAAGCTATGAAAGAAAAGGACATAGGGGCGTTGAAAATGGGATTAGGAACCTTACAATAAGATTAAATAAGAGTGTTGGAGTTCACCACGTGTGAGCAACCCGTTCCAGGAGGGGAAAATTTAGTAAATGGGACAGTTGTATTGACCTGTCCATGGGACACGTGTTGCTTGCACGAGGTGAATAGGTACAAGGTAGTTGGTAGAGGTACATTATTTTGATACAGGAGTAGTTGAGGACAGTTTATAATTAGTAGAAATCTTTTTATGGAGTTAAGGGATAATATGATAAAAGGCAAGGGTGTATCGATGATATGGAATTTTAGATTCCGCGTTATGTTACTTATTTTTAAGATCAAAAAGATATAATCTATGGTGAAAATATTGTTAGCTATGGCATTAATAGTTAAGTTAAATGGATGGACAGGTATTTTCTTTTACAAACTGGTTTCTATTATTTTAAAAGTATTCTGCATAAATATAGCGATAGATGCTTCTGTATCAATTAGTAAAGGTAGGTTTACATTATTGGACAGTTCAGCTCGAACGAGCAATTGTTCAATGAAAGTTATGTAAGGAGGAACCTACTGTTATGCTGTCTTGTATGTCGGGACAGTCCTGGTCTTGTGCCGTGGTTGGAGGTTCCTTGGGACAGTTAAAGTTCATTGCTTGCGCTGGGCTCGTGGTTTAGAGATGGTCGGGGGAGCAGGTAACATACGCTCGCGTGTTGGTAACTCGGAGGGGTGCTTGCAGGAGGTCTGGTGGCTTTCTCAGTCTTGTAGAGTATTGTAGTTGGGCCCGATCTGTTTGGGCGTCGTAGTTGGTGAAGAAGCTCTGCGCCTCGTACGAACCATCGTAGCGATTCCACCTCTCGCGATGTCCGGTCACGGCAGAAAGCTGATGTAGCGTCGTCGTCAACCTCCCCAGGACATCTGACACCGGCGGTGGGGGCGTGACGTCCTCGTGGTTGGGAGGAATTTCCTGCGTCCTACCGAGGGTGGTTTCTTTCTTTGGAAAAGTGTTGTTTTCGCCACTTTCGGAGTCGGGATCGGACTCCATTGGTTCCTTTGGATTCTCCTCTCTTCCCTGTTCCATCTTTCTGTACAGACAGTGGTCTACTTGCTTACTTATACCTTGGCGTCCACAATCCTGTCGACTCTTCGGACGGGGGAGTCTGTGATATCTTGGGACCTCTGGGACCAGTGTTACCTGATGCTAGACGAACCTCGATGTCAACTCTACCGTGCAGTCGTGGTGGAAGGCGACACAGCTGGGCCAAAGGTGAAATAAACAAACAGAGATTCCACTAAAAGCGTCTGACGTCAAGAAGGAATGGGATGAGGAGAGAGGGAGATCTTTAGAGCAAGTGTTACCTTGTTGAGAGCCAAGCGTAGACTAACTATTCTTGCTTCTCGATTTAACACCAAGACCTGTCTTCTTTCCCATTGGTCGAAAGGTGTCACATGGCCTTTTTCTATTGGTTGACCTATTTAGGTGATGTCTTCTGATTGGTCTTTGCTACTGCCTTTGACGGAAGATACGTCCGGTCTTGTTCCGGAAATACGGGGCGTTACTCGACTTTTATGGTTTCCGCGGTCACAAGATACGTCCGGTCTTGCCCAGGAAATATTGTCTTGTAAATTATTTATAGTTGGGCTAGTTTTAAGCCTCTTTTGCTAGGCCTTGCTTCGACTTCTGTCCTAAGCCTGATTAGTTTTAACCTTAATTTTCTCCTGTTAGTCTCCATTCCTTCTATCTGTACAGTTGCGATACTTTATTAGATTCTTACGCGGTACAGATTGATGTTAGTTGAGGTTTTCTATGTGCAGTACATAAGAAGTTATATACAGTCATGGGGTGGAACATGTGGTAGTAGATATCTAAACTATTTACAACAATTCCATGGTCTTAAATCATCACATATATATATATATTTATCAATTTTATATTTGTACACTTATTTATCTATTAATATTTATATATATACTTGTATTACATAATACAAGGTATGTCCCATAAGTTCCCGGACTGGGTCCATAAAAAAATAAATAAATGAAAAATGTAAATGAAGTTGACTGTTTATTATAGAAAAAATATCTGGCTACACGGTGGTACCAATATCGAGGCGGTACTTGCGCGCGCGCCAAGGTTATTCTAATTTATTTAAAGGTCACACCTAGCGCTGCGGCGATTTTACGATGGAACAAAAATTGAAGCAGAGGATTTGCATAGAATTTTGTGTGAAACTTCAAATATCAGCAACCGAAACTTTTGAAATGCTTAATAAAGCATTCCGCAATGACGCCCCAAAGAGAACAACTGTTTTTGAATGGCATTCTAGATTTAAAGCTGGCAGAATTTCCATTGAAGATGATCCTCGTCAAGGACGCCCAAAATTTCAAAGGACTGATGAAAATGTGCAAAAAATCACCGATTTGATAAAAGAAAATCCTCGAACCACTTTGCTGGAGCTAGAGCAAGACACAGGCATCTCTAAAACAACGATTGGAAGGATCGTAACCGGAAATTTGAAGCTCAAAAAGACTCCTGCATAATTCATCCCAATATTCCTAACTGATGAGCAAAAACTGTGTCGGCTTGCAACCTGTGAGGACATGTTGGAAATGACAAGAACGGATCCGGAATGGAAAGAAAAGATAATCACAGGCGACGAGACATGGGTCTATGGCTATGACCCTGAAACCAAGCGTCAATCTGCCGAGTGGAGAGGTCAGGCTGAGCCTAGACCCAAAAAAATCCAGGATATTGAAATCCAGAAACAAGGTGTTGCTGGCCGCCTTTTTAGAAAACAAGGGCATTTTTCATCACGAGTATCTTCCTGCAGGCCAAACAGTTATTAAGGAAATGTATTTGGGCATTCTTCGCCGTCTAAGGGAAGCGATTCGAAAAAAAAGGCCAGAAAATTGGACTAATGGTGGCTGGATCCTACACCATGACAATGCTCGCCCTCACACAGCGCACTTGATGACTAGCTTTTTGGCGAAAAACGGGACACAAATCCTACTTCAACCACCCTATTTCCCAGACATCGCACCAAATGACTTTTTCCTGTTCCCCAAACTTAAAGCAGTTCTAAAAGGAAGATATTTTGACACCAGGGATGACATAATAGAAAAATCGCCGTTAGCATTGAAGAGCATTCCAAAAGAGGCTTATAAAAACTGTTTCGACAATTGGGAGAAACGATGGCGCTGGTGCGTTGAAGCAAGGGGGGATTACTTTGAAAAGTTTTAATAAAAAATTTATAAAAAATCTTACCTTTTTTTTTTATGGACCCAGTCCGGGAACTTATGGGACATACCTTGTATTTACCCTTATTTAATCTTATTTATTCACATATATATTGTTGCATCATGGCTAATGAACCTATTTTATTTTAATTTGTAATATTATTTTTCATATATTTTAAATTCAAAATCATATTTTATATTTATTTATTTTATTAAACAAAATATATGTATTATAAACAGAATATATGTATTATAGAATCATCATTTGTATTTAGATACACGTGTGACTTCACTGCTCTCTTTGATGTGAGAAATAAATAAATAATTCTGGAGGCTACTTAAAGTAGAGTTATCTCATTATTCGCTTATATAAATTTGTAGGATGATTGAAACACGCTCTGGTAAGATGCAAGACCCAGCACAGGAGAGGACCAAGTTTGAAGAGTCTGCCAAGCCGCAACCTGGTGCAACAATTGGTAGAGATGCAAGTTCCGTCCCAGTTGTCCTGAATCCCAACATCGACATCCCCAAGTATGATGGAACGGAAGACCCTCGCCCATGGATTGAATCTCTTGAAGAAATTGGCTTCCTGTACCATTGGGCAGACTACATTATCTCCCGTTTTGCTGCCATGAATATGATTGGTAGCGCCAAAACCTGGCTGAACCTACACAAGATAAGTTTCACCAGCTGGGAAAATTTCAAGAGCCGCCTAATTGAGGATTTTGCCTCAGTCGCCAACAAAGAAGAAATGAAGATGAGACTAAACAGGATGCAACAGTGGAATGAACCTGCAATCAGGTTCGCAGAGGATATCCTTGTACTGTGCAACAAGGTCGACTCCCAAATGGAAGAAGAGACTAAAATAGACTGGGTTATTGGAGGGTTAAAGAAGGAATACTCTTTTGCCCTCCACCTCAACCCTCCTAGAAATACCAACGAACTTCTAGAAATTTGTAAAAAGCTGGATTTGTTCGAAAAGAATTACCAAGAACGTGCATAAAAATCAAAAGCTCTATATAATGGACCACGCTATTCTCGTCCCCATCATCAAGAGCAATGGAAGAATGCTACGTCGTTCAGAAGACCATATCAGAACACCTCCAAGCACCAGTCCCCCACTCCGAGGTACTACCAGAACAAGCCTCTGCCCCAGGTATCTGCCCCTAGTCGATCTTACACTCCCAACCCTGAGCCAAAACCGGTCTACCCAAGGAAAACATACAACAAGAGTCCAGATTCAAACAGGAATAGGACAGAAGACGGGAGACCAATATGTTTCAAGTGTAACAAGCCAGGACACGTAGCGCGGATTGCAGAGTCAGGTTTGTAAGAATTGTGGAAGTGGACCCCATAGTTACACAAGACAAGGTCGAAGAAGAAATCCGAATGGATAATGGAACTGAGAAGTCGAGACCTCTGCTCTACGCTGACGTAAGTAATAACACGTACTCAAGTATCCCTACAAGAAATAGATATGCCGCATTGGAAGATTTAAACTAAGCATCGCGCCTGAGTCCGTCAATCAAAGCAAGTCGACCATAAATGGAATTAAAAAATTGGACCCCAAATATAAAATAAACATTAACGTGGATAAAATCGGTATCTGCGAAGCTTTGATTGATACAGGCGCCGATCTTTCAGTGGTCGACCTTAGTACAGCTCTTAATACAGGTCTTGAAATAATAAATCCTGATAAAATGTGCTCCGGACCCGATGGCAAAGAATTAGATATCGTAGGAAATATTGTTTTAAATATAAAATTTGATGACAAAACGATTACACATCAATTTGTGATAATGAGAACACATTTGCGAATATTTATACTTGGACGAGATTTTCTTAAGAAAATGAACGCAAAAATTGATTGTCAGCGTGAAATAATCGAATATGACTTGAAATAAAATCGTGACGTAATCAAATATCAACAGAAGAAAATAAAAAGTGCAAAGGATGCCATTATACCAGAACTTTCTATTAAATTGATTAAGGCATTGTAGAAGCAGAGGATGGCGAATGCATCGTCGAGGAGAACCATAAAATGTTTCAAACAAATGGACTTCGACTAGCGAGAAGCTTAATAAATGTTGCCAATAAAGAAACATATATCTGGATAACAAACCCTTACCCTCGACCATTGAAAATATTAAAAAACCAAACATTGTGCTTTGGAAGCCAGCCAGCCAAAGTGAATCTTATGGAAGAAAGTGAACAAAAGGAGCATGAAGAACCTCAATTTCAGATAAACGAAAATTTATCATATAAGGAAAAGGAGAAATTGAAACAAGTTTTGGAAAAGTACGCGGATTTGTTTTCGTCGGGATTAGGAAGATCCAACTTAGCGAAACATCGGATTGATACAGAAGGCGTGAAACCGATCAAACACAAGCCGTATAGGGTGAGCGCGAAAGAGCGAGAAATCATAAAAGAGCAAATTAATTAAATGCTCAGAGACGGCATAATCAGACCATCCTCGAGTCCA
Source organism: Cordylochernes scorpioides (assembly GCA_030710605.1). Classification (NCBI taxonomy): domain Eukaryota; kingdom Metazoa; phylum Arthropoda; class Arachnida; order Pseudoscorpiones; family Chernetidae; genus Cordylochernes; species Cordylochernes scorpioides. The sequence continues at coordinate 60,346,500 of CP092863.1, forward strand.
TGGTCCTTCCCCGTAATATTGGTCAAGAAGCGGGATGGTAAGTACAGATTCTGCGTTGACTACAGAAAATTGAATGATGTAACAGTGAAGGATGTTAACCCAATTCCCAGAATTGATGAAGTATTGGACACACTTCAAGGATCCAAATACTTTTCAGCAATTGACCTTAAATCAGGATATTGACAAGTAGAGGTTGAGGAGAAAGATAAAGAAAAGACAGCCTTCACTACAGCACATGACTTATATGAGTTCAACGTAATGCCCTTTGGACTATGCAATGCCCCTGCTACATTTGAGAGGAACATGGAAAATATGCTTGGTAATCTTAGATGGCAAATTTGCTTATGTTATCTAGGTGACGTAATCATATATAGTTCGGATTTTTCAACACATCTCAAAAGAATAGAAGCTGTTCTAAGATGTTTTCGCGAGGCTAATTTAAAATTGAACAACAAAAAATGCCAATTTGCTTTCGAAGAACTGGAGATTCTTGGCCATATAACTAATCAACATGGTATAAAACCAGCGGTGCATAATATCAAGGCTATTAGAGATTTTCCTCGACCCAAAAAGATAAAAGAAGTTCAATCATTTTTAGGAATATGTTCATATTATAGAAAATTTATCAAAGGTTTTTCGAAAATTGCCGATCCATTAACCAGTCTTATAAAAAAGAATTTACCTTTTACCTGGACAGAAAATCAATAAAAAGCATTTCAAACCCTTAAAGTAGCATTGATAAATCCCCCAATATTAGGGCACTTTGATCCGAATGCAACTACTTACATTCATACTGACGCATCTAACATCGGCTTGGGTGCAACATTAGTCCAAAAGTTCGGAGATGAAGAAAAGGTGATCTCATATTTAAGTCGAACACTGAGCAAACCTGAGCAAAAAATTCGACTACCGAAAAAGAATGTCTAGCTGTTGTGTGGTCAATGTCCAAGTTACGACCCTACCTATATGGAAGGCACTTCAAAATCGTAACTGATCATCATGCACTATGCTGGCTTAAGAATCTGAAAGATCCGACCGGCCGATTAGCACGATGGGCACTGAAGATTCAGGAATATAATTTCGAAATTAAACACAAATCTGGTAAAAAATATCTGGACGCTGATGGTCTATCTAAAGGACCCTTACTGGAAAACGAATGGGACGAAGATTATGAGAGACTATTTCAGAATCAAATAATAGACGAAAAGGATGATTTTATTGAGAATATTAAGGAGAACCTTAGTGGAAACAAGCGTTCAATTACACAGAACTTTAAAGAAGAAAATGGGTGTCTCTACAAGAAAAATCCAAATCCTGAAGGTAGGGCATGGTTGCTGGTAGTGCCAAAGAAGAGAAGGAAGGAAATCATGAGTGAATATCACAACCATATGCTGAATGGCCATCTGGGCGTCGCCAGAACCACTTACCGATTGAAGAATAAATACTATTGGCCTTCCATGTTGAAAGATGTTTCAGAATTTGTAAAGACGTGCCATCTTTGCCAAAGTCGGAAAGGTCCAAATCACTTGCCTTCTGGACTTTTACAATCTATTCCCCCAGCTAACCACCCTTTTGAAAGAATCGGAATTGACTTTGTTGGCCCCTTGCCATCAACGAAAAGAAGAAGGAAGTGGATAATTGTGTTGACTGATTATTATACCAAGTATGCTGAAAAAAGGCAGTATCAGAAGCAACCGTGAAAGAAGTTTCTACATTTTTAATCGAACATATTATTTTACGTCACAGGGCCCCAAGATTTCTTATTAGCGATAGAGGTTCACAATTCACTAGCAATTTGATGAAGGAGGTAATGAAAATGTGCAAAGTTAAACACTGCTTCACAACGAGCTACCACCCCCAGACTAACGGACTAACGGAACGGCTAAATAGAACTTTAATCAATATGATCAGCATGTATGTGAACACAGACCAGAAGAACTGGGACGAAATCCTCCCTTTTATCACCCACGCGTATAATCTTAGACGACGAGAATATCCCAACGGACAGTAACATGGACGATTACGACGAATATATAGAAAACTACTTAGATAAAATAGCAAGGACGAGACAGGTAGTCATTAACAACACAGAGAAGACTCAGGAAAGAATGAAAAGAAACTATGACAAAAAAAAACACAATGAGAAAAATCTATGAACCAGGACATTTAGTGGCAGTTTGGACACCAGTCAGGAAAATCGGAAAATGTGAAAAATATTGAGAAAATATTTTGGCCCATATCGAATATTAAAGAAGCTGTGTAACGTAAATTACTTAATTGAGCCGAAAGATAATCCTGGTCAAGACCCATTGATTGTCCATGTCTCAAGACTCAAACCCTATTTTGAGAGAATTGATTAGGTAACTCACGAGGACGTGACGAGCTCTGGAGAGGGGGAAGTGTTGCATCATGGCTAATGAACCTATTTTATTCAATTTGTAATATTATTTTTCTTATATTTTAAATTCAAAATTATATTTTATATTTATTTATTTTATTAAACAGAATATATGTATTATAAACAGAATATATGTATTATAGAATCATCATTTGTATTTAGATACACGTGTGACTTCACTGCTCTCTTTGATGTGAGAAATAAATAAATTATTCTGGAGGCTACTTAAAGTAGAGTTATCTCATTATTCGCTTATATAAATTTGTAGGATGGTTGAAACACGCTCTGGTAAGATGCAAGACCCAGCACAGGAGAGGACCAAGTTTGAAGAGTCTGCCAAGCCGCAACCTGGTGCAACAATATTTATATTTTATAGTAAACCATATATGAATGATGTAATAAAATACAGAGGGTGTTCACACTTATAGGAAACGAGCGCCCGGTGTAAAATGGGAACTATTACTTGTTAGGAACCAATTCTTTCCTAGTCTACAATCGAGCAGAGTAAACACTAACACCTCTGAGAAAATCAACACTTTTAATTTCCTTTCATAACTAACTAATTTACATCATTTAAAACCAATTATATACATGTAAAGTCGTCTGGTCATCTGGTCAAAATATAAATAAATCAATCTATGAAAAAACAACTTATAAAAATCCTAACAATACCCCCCATTTTAAAGTTGTTTTCATACCCTCATCGGAGGCCTAGAGTGGCCAAGATCCTGGTCAGTTTAATTCTTCCAATTCCCTTAGTTAGAAAATCTGCAATACTCCCTCCGCCAAGCCGCAATTCTTGAAGATCTTCTTGGGATTATAGTTTCATTCTGGCCTTCCTCTTCGTCTTCTCTCCTCAGTGCTTCGTCTTCATAGGCCTGCTCTTCATCTTCTTTCCGTTCCAAGTTATTCAGATTTTTCTCTACCGATATTGCTTCATCAGTCCCTGAATATCCTCTTGGGATTGCAGCTTCATTTTGGAATTCCCATTCATCTTCCTTCTTTAGTTCTTCGTCTTTCTGGTTTCTTTCTACAAATTTCGTCTCTTCCTCATTTACAGATTCACAGTCTTCTTCAAAATTGTTATGTAAAACCTGGAAAAAATCAGTTTCATGTGAAATTTGTTTATCAATTTTCTTGGTTGGGAAAACATCTTCTCTAAATCTGACATTTCTGGTCACGAAGACCTTATTGTTTCTGATATCCCAAACCTTGTATCCTTTGACTCCTTCTGGATAACCAATTAAAACACATTCTCGGCTTCTTGAATCAAATTTGGATCGACGCTGGTCGTTGTATGCCCAGGTCTGACAACCGAAAACTCGGATATGCTCAATCCTCACTGGCCGTTCGGTCCACATTTCTTCTGGTATTTTGTTACCTATTGCCTTGCTAGAACATTTGTTTCTCAAGTAACATGCTGTATTTACGGCATCTGCCCAGAATGATTTGGGAATCCCTGATTCAAGCAAAATGGACCTTGCTGTGTTTAGCAATGTCTGATTCATTCTTTCCGCAGTTCCATTTTGCTGAGGTGTTCTTGGAACTGTAAGTTGTCGCTTGATGCCATTTTCAATAAGAAATTTATTAAATTCGCCGTTAACATATTCCGTCCCATTATCACTTCTTAAGACTTTGATTTTTCTGCTGTGGTAATTCTCAACACTGTTCCTATATTCCTTAAATTTGTCAAGTACCTCCGATTTAGACCTCATGAAATATACTGTAGTGTAATGAGTGAAGTCGTCTATGAATGTCACAAAATAATTGTTCCCTCCCTTCGACATTGGGCTAATGGGACCCACTACATCCGAATGGATGAGCTCCAAAGGTGATGAAGTTCTCTTACTTTCGACAGGTTTGGAAGGAAATGGGAGTCTTCGCATTTTACCTTCAAGGCATACTTCGCACTCAGCTGTGTCACTCACATTTTGGAGATCCCTTTTGTAAATGTGTCCCAGCCTTCTGTGCTAGATATCTGCACTAGGTGACTTCACTTTTGCTATCTTAAGTTCTTCCACTGTATAGATTCTTCCTCTTCTATTAGATTTCAAAATTAACCCGCCATCACTTCCAAAAACAGAGGCCTTGCCATTCTGGAATAAAACTTTGTTTCCTCTTTCCTCAATCCTTCCAACAGACAAAATATTTCCGTTTAACCCAGGAACGTATAATACGTTTTCCAAGAACAAGGTTTCACCTCCATATTCGTGGCCGAGTTTGATGGTTACATCACCCATCTCTGATACCTTTATTTTCTCATTGTTTGCCATTTCAACTGAAGTTGAAACACTTTTTGTATTCGTCATTTTCAGTCTGTTCGACGTCATATGTTCAGTAGCTCCACTGTCCAGAAACCAGATATTCTGCGAGTTGTTTTTCAAGTTATTTGCAAATAGGACTTTATGAGTAAGGTCTAACGTACTTTGTTTCAGCATACCCTCGCTAATTCTCCTTGATGAGTTGGCAAATCTGCAATTCCTAGCCATGTGTCCTAATTTGCCACAATTGAAACATCTTATCCGCCTGAAATAATTATAATTTTCCCTTTTCCCTTCCGTCCACGTATTATGATAATTCCTTTGTTGATCATATTCAAATTTATTTCGCTCTTGACATGGTGATTTGCATGTATCCTCTTTTCTTCTTACCGCAAAAGCGCAATTAGGATCTTCTTGAGGAATTTGACGCTGTTTCTGTCGTTTTTCTTCTAAAAGTAATTTGGATTTAACCACACTAGTAGATAGCTTCTCTTCTTGCTGTTCTAAACTGAGAATTAGTGGTTCGTAACTCTTTGGTAATCCCAATAGCATAATTAACGCTAATTCGCCATCCCCAAATCCATGGTGACACTTTGCCAATTTTCTATGACATTCCATTATCCTAGCGATATATTCTTTCATATCTTCGTCATTTCTTTTGACAATGTTGAAAAACTCTCTCAGTAACTGTAATATGTGCAGCAAGCCATATTTTGTGTGGATATCCTCCAGTATCTGCCATGCATCGATCGCTCGTTTACAATCACCGATGTCATCTAGGAATGAATCCTCAACCGCTAATAATATGACAGATAATGCCAAATTATCTTTCCGCTTCTGTTTTTCTGTAGTTTCCCTAGGAAAGCCAGGCTCAATCGCATCCCATATGTCCTTCTGGATCAAAATTGCTTTAGTTCTTATAGCCCAGGAAAAATAATTATTACCATCTAGTTTAGGTATTCTCAACTCGTCAGCCATTGAAATTTCTAGTTATGCAAATCTGACAAAAAAGATAACTTAAATATTTTCTTCTTCTTCTTCGTTGCACAAATTTCAGCCTTTAAATCGCTCAGATTTCTAATAATCAAATTCTATTCTCTATCTTAGTTAGCCTAACAAACTTTTCTTCTTGGCTTTCCCTTCAGCCTTTTATTCTTTAGCTTCAACTTTTATTCTTTATCTTTAACTTCTTTCTATGGCGCAGTGGAAGCGTGCTGCTGGGCCCATAACCTGTTAGGAACCAATTCTTTCCTAGTCTACAATCGAGCAGAGTAAACACTAACACCTCTGAGAAAATCAACACTTTTAATTTCCTTTCATAACTAACTAATTTACATCATTTAAAACCAATTATATACATGTAAAGTCGTCTGGTCATCTGGTCAAAATATAAATAAATCAATCTATGAAAAAACAACTTATAAAAATCCTAACATTACTTTATTTAAAAAAATCAACAACGTGGAATTCGAAAAGACTTAAGGTAATTCTAACACGCAATACATTTCTTTTGTTATTTAAAAAAAATGCCCTTCAAATACAATAATTTCATAAGAGGTTATATTTTAGGACTTTCCAGAGCTAATCTTACCTATTTGGACATAATTAAAATATGCAAACAAGATGATATCAACATTTCTAAAAAAGGTATTTATAATATTATTCACGACAAAAATATCAAGTTTTTATTCAAAGCACCTACGGAGAAATGGACAAAAGATTATCACCCTATATCTGTGAGAACTTCTGCAACTGTCAAAAAAGAGAAAAAATATATTACAGTCAGCGACACACTATCAGAAGATATTTTTATAAGAATTTCTTGGCTGCTGATAGATGGAAATTCATTGTTACATATGACAAAGCATGGGTATATTCAACCGATTTCGACAGAAAAAGAGCTATATACTATCAAAAAATGGTGGAAAAATCTAGGCCAATTTGGTTGAAGGAATGTGCCGAAAGTTTCCCCAAAGGATTTATGGTGGCATGCGGTATATCATATGAAGGAAAATTAAAAATAAGAAAAGTTGAAAGAAATGCCAAAATAAACTCGGAGTACTATCAAAACAACATTTTAGAACCTATATTTTAAAATGATATTCCCTCTATCTATGGAAAACAGAGCAACAAAGTCTGGTTTCACCATGATAACGCCACAAGTCATACCTCATCTTCAACCCAAGCTTATTTGGAAGATCTAAGGCAAAGAACAGGAATAAACACTATTCCAAAGAACAGAACCCCTGTAAAATCTCCTGATTTAGCCCCGATGGATTTTTGCATTTTTGGATGCCTTAAAAAAGCAATTGGAAAGAGACACCCTAGGACAAATGAAGGTCTCTGGAAAGTGGTTGTTGAATTTGAAAAAAAAATGGGGGAAGGTCAATCTCACCCAGATTGAAAATAGAGATTCACCAGTTGTGTTTACACAAGTTGTGGAAATGCAATTTAACAAAAATGGGATAAATATATATTTTATTTTGCTTATCCAAAATGACTGGTCATCAAAATAAAAATTAAAAAAATAGATAAAAGGGTTATAATCAAATTGGCCAAAAAAGTTAGATATATTTAAAATTAGGAAAAAAAAACAAGTGATACAAGTTAAATATACATACAAACAAATAATGTAGAGAGCAAAATAACTAGGGGTGGAAAGGCAAATCTATTTCAAACAAAGTTTACAAATACTTATCTAAGCTTCTGTTTATAAAAACAAATCTTGTTTTCAATTCTGTCGATAAATCCGATCATGAGTTATTGTAGAAAAAAAATCTTCACTTGAGATAATTATATCTTAATATATCTTGATTATATCTTCAATTCCATAACAGGAAACTATATCGCAACCCACTTAATTGGTGCGCAATTCTATATCGACGCTCTTCTCGTTATCTTCCTTGTTTCTTCATCACGTGGCTACTCATTCCTTCTGAGGCAGGGAGCTCATATTTCCCCGAGCCTATACACCAGTGCTGCCTGTTGTCCTTTCTTCTTTTTCTCCCCGTCACCGCGCATAGGTGCTCGCGCATGGGATGGGGGGGGCGATGCCTTGTTTGTTTACAAATTTTGCTCCTTCCATTCTTTATTCCTTTCCACCCATTAAGAGAAAGAGGCAACAAAAAAAAAAATATATATACATAATAATAATAGGGGAAAATCTATAAAACATACAATTATAAATTATCTATTTTTAACAGTGGTAAAGGAAGAATGGGATCTTTTAAGTATGACCATGATCAGAAAGTGTCTGCTATCGTGGAAAATCAGGTGCCGTTCTGTAAATAAACAAAAGGGCTTTCAAATAGAACATTTGAAAATTTCAAATATAGTGTTAATTTTTAATATTTTATAATAAAACTTGTTTCCTATATGTGTGAACACCCTCTGTAGTTTCAACCTCTTTCTCTCGCAAATAATTAGATGTCAAGCAGTGGATAAATAGTTTTACAAAAGGTATTGATTTGTTTGATAACTTATCTGAATTATTCAATTTAAAATATTAATATGAAGCAAGGAGTAAAGAGTAGAACTCTGAGAACATCAACTATTTATAAAAACCCAAAGTGGAGCTTAACAAGAGGACTCATCAAAATAATTGGTTTAGATATATCATAGATTTAGAAAAAAATATGTAAAAACCTCGTGGAATGGATATGCAGATTATGGATATTTTGCTTGATCTGGTTTTGGAAGATGAACAGGAAGGTGTGGAGAAATATAACAACAATTTTAGGAAAGTTGATTTGAAAAATAAGAATATTATAAATCCTCAGTTAAGAGATGGTCCCAGTGGGAATGAATCCTTGCAGAGTTATCAATAAGCCATCAAGGCGTGCTGACTGCCAAAATTGGAGATTCAACTATATGATGGGGTATGTCTTGGATGGTTAAGTTGAAGTTGGTTTAGGTATATTATAGATTTAGGAAAATATGTAAAAACCTCGTGGAATGGATATGCAGATTATGAATTTTTGCTTGATCTTTTTTGGAAGATGAACATAAAGGTGTGTAGAAATAAAACACCAAATTTAGGAAAGTTGATTTGAAAAATAAGAATATTCTAAATCCTCAGATAAGAGAAGGTAATGGTCCCAGTGGGATTGAATCCTTGCAGAATTATCAATAAGCCATTAAAGCGTGCCGACTGCCAAAATTGGAGATTCAACTATATAATGGAGCATGTTTTGGATGGTTAGGTTGATAGTCATAGTCTGTGAAGACATATGAAGACTCTAATCTGACTGATGCACATAAATTCTAGTATTTGATACAATACATGAAGACTGGGACTGTCGGAAAAGAAGGAGTTCGCGGCAGCCAATGGGAGGCCAACGGAGGGGGCTAGGGAATGCAGCGGCTGGAATGAGTAAAAACAATAAGAACTTGTAAACAACTTTCGAATGCGAGGATTTGCCCTGATCCCTGATTCTCATAGTGTAAATACATCTAAATATATAATTCATTAAATAATCTTTACTATTTTCTTAATTGATAATAAATATAATTTTCCCTCCTGTTTTCGTCGTATATTTTAAAAGTGGTACAGCAACGGCACCTTCAACCCCGCCCACTAAGAATAGAGGTGAGTGACTCCCTCTAAAGAACTTAGGCACAACACAGAGTGGCGGTGAAATCACAATAGGGACTATAGCGGAAAGACTGGTAAAGAACCATCCTATTACCAGAGAAAACTACCCAAAAGTATTTGCCGCGTAATAAAACCGCTTTGGAGATCTAGTAATCCTAGCAGATGATTAATTATAATTAATTGAAATTAAAAACATAATATTTTAAACTGTTCTTAAACAATTTCAATTCCACTTAATATATTTCAATATTGTATAGCAAAGTATTTATTATATTTTATGTACAGATTATTAATGTTTGATATTTATATTATTTATATTTTTCTACTCTGGAACCTTTCATCATTGCTTAACTTCTATCTTAAAATGTTGATTTGAGTTGGTGCCTTAAATAAATTGCTGTGTCATCCTGAAGTTTGTCTTTCCTGATTTTCTACGTTACATTTTGGTGGAGATTCTGGGTAGATTAGGGAAGACAAACTGAGGATCGCCGAGAAGACCTCGAGGCCTTGGGCGCTGTTATCTACATTTTGCAAGACTGACTCCAGGATTCCACCGCCGTGTCAAAGTCAAGGCAGGAAGACGATACGACGCCGAAGCCGCTCTTCACGTCGCAAGAGAAAAATGCCATCTACCAAGGACAAAGTTTCAAGACTAAGGGAATCCTTGGCAGAAGCACGTTAGATCCTTGTCAGCATCTACAATACTTGCAAGCTGTGGGTCATAGGAAAGGAGCTATATTTTATGTACATATTATTAATTTTTGATATTTATATTATTTATATTTTGTTACTCTGGAAACTTCCCTCATTGCTTAACTTCTATCTTAAAATGTTGATTTGAGTTAGCGCCTTAAATAAATTGCTGTGTCATCCTGAAGTTTGTTTTTCCTGATTTTCTATGTTACAATATTTGAAATATATTTAAATATATATATATATTTATGATTTATATATATGATTTATCAAGAAATTGGGTTGGCCAAATATCAGGGAACAGGCTAAATCAATGAATAGTTGATTTCTGTTCCACCAGATGGCGCTCTGCCTTCTGAAAAGCACATGTGCTCCTGGTCAGGATATGCCATTTTTAATATATATATATATATGTGATAAAAGATCCTGTCGACTTTTTATGTGGCAATAATAAAATAATAAGGTGGGAAGAGAAATAAGGACACCACAAATTTGGAAGAAGAACCCAGACAACCAGAGAGAGATTAGGAGTTAGCCGGGCCCGGCAACCGGCCGGGCGGCCGTTTGTATCGCGCACAATTCCCCAATTGTCTTAATTAGTCCTGAGGTTCCAAGAAACGCCCCTGTGGTCGCCCCCTGGAATGTCGCTGGTGTCTCAAATGACTGGACTTTAGCTGCTGTCTCTCTCTGGGCTGACTCTAGGTTTACTTTATTATTCCTGGAAGAGTAATATTATGACATATGACCCCGTTGAAGAAGGCTGAACATGGTTTGAGTATACTTAAAGCTGGAGAAGCCAGGAATAGAGAAAAAAATCTTACAGTTGAAATTAATTAAGGTAATGGTGACATAGTTTTATGTAAATAAAATATTGTATAGTACACAAGTAACTATTATTTACAAGCAGTTTTACAACACCGGAGAGTTTGATATTTAAGGGAATTTTTGATAATTTCAAAGTTATAAAAGGATATATACAATAACAACTAATGTATTATAAGGGAAATGTTATTGAGAGGTGTCAACAAGGAGAAGGGGAGTCACATACACATGGTGAAATTCTGAAGGTCATTAAGACTGGGGAACTCTACACTTTAAGATATTTTTCAGGCGGACATGGCAAGGGGAAACTTGGCATGGGCTTTCTATGCTATAGGTGTAGAGTACGAGAAATGAGGTTGAGGGTGGAAATTGCGTGAGCTCAGGACTGAGGTAAATATAGAACTACATACAATGTTAGAATTTTGGCGAACAGAGCGAAGGGAAACTTGCTTTGGGCTATTCTACCTTATCTATGCAGTTACTTGTGTAGCGAGTCCGAGGGGAAAAGTCCCGTGTGTAGGTGAGGAAGTCGAATGGACTTATATTTAATTTGCGAAGATAAAATAGTTCGAGATACAAAGGTAGAATATAGGCGAACAGAGCGAGGGGAAACTTGCTTTGGGCCTTTCCACCTTAATTATTTCGATACTATGAGACTCTAGTAGTTTTAGCTAATTGCAAGAAAGTGTGCGCGTACAGTGCCAAAAATTGGGACGAGGACGGCGTTGTCCTTTACAAGTGACAAGCTGCTCGGACACGAGGTGTTTGAACCGTCGTGGGAGCTTGTGCGAGGCGATGATTTCGCGGTGGGTTGAACGTAAAACCCATGTCTGCGCGAAATAATGACGGACCGGACGGTGCTGGTTTGGACAAGGGACAAGCATAGATTTGAAGACAGGATCCGTGTGGCGAACGTGTGGCGCGAGAAGTAGGAGCGAACTGTGCCGCTCGATGCAGATTGTTCAAGTACGAACAAAAAGGAGTTGATAAACATCTAGCAGTTAGTCAATCTGCATCCTGTGACGAACACACCATTGGCTAGATGGTGTGGGTCGGTGGATATACTAGAGAGAAACTACAAAATATATTATCATAAATCAAGGGTGAAGATTAGGATTTTGAAATGACAATATTGTTTGCAATAATGTTCGATAATTGATTAATCAATAATTCTATAAAAGGTCATAAGCTGGTAGAAGGTTGACAAGTTGTAAGGATGAGTGGGACATTAAGGAGAAGATAGATAAGAGTCACCAAGGGTTGGTTGTAAGCAAGGCTCACGTGGTGGTTGGAATTCTTCGACGCCTGAATTACAGAGTGAATTTTGAGTCGTTTAGGGAAAGAAATTATATTTCGTGAGCCGTGCTTACAAGTAGGAGAGAAGGTCATATACAAAAGGGTAAAGATGTTTAGGTACTGGAGCACTGTTAATGGGGGTAGAGAGAATAAATGGAACTAAACTAATTATAGGAAATATTGGCATCTGTTAAGTAATCCTTTTCCTCAGCAGAAATATGGCCAGTTCTTTATAGGACTGTATCGGTTCTTGAACTACCTAGGCGACACCCCAATGGTGAATCCAACCTTTAGCCAAAGAGAGAACGAAGCACGACCAAGAAAACTATTCACACACACATTTTATTTTCCAACCACACTATTGTAGGCGCCATCCCGACCAGAGAGCCACAGATAAACAGATTATAAACGCACAGAATATAGAATCCGAGCTCCCCAGTAGAAGGAATACCCGGAAGACGACGGTACTCTCTGTTATATGTGTTGTTCACTATTATGATTTTGTTTTAATAAACGCTACTAAATTATTTCATTGGATCCCCTCTTTCTTTTTCCCAGTAAGAAACGCCTACGGAAGCCAACAGAAATTCAGAAGTGGGATGGTCCTGAAGAAAATTGAAGATTCACTGGAATAATTTGGAAACGAGAAGAACGTGGCGCGGTGACCGATCAACGTAAGAGGAGTTGCATGGTATGTACGAAATTTAATTACCTATTCCTAAAAGTATTATTACAAGTCACCTCGACAAAAGTATTATCGCAAAGTATCGCGGTAAAAGTATTATTACAAGTCACCTCGACAAAAGTATTATCGCAAAGTATCGCGGTAAAAGTATTATTGCAAGTCATCTCGATAAAAGTATTATCGCAAAGTATCGCGGTAAAAGTATTATTGCAAAATCATCTCGATAAAAAGTATTATCGCAAAGTATCGCGGTAAAAAGAAAAAAAAAGTATTGTCTCAAAAATTACTAAAGAAAAGTTGATTTCGTTTAAAGAAATAATTGAAACAGTACGTATCTGGTTTAGTCAGTTTTATTTGTTTATTTTAAAATTTTTGCTTTGTTTATTTTTCCTTTTGAAAAACATGACTTATTTAGCGAAAGTAAGGAAATGCGATTTGAGCAAGTTGGCGTATGAACTCGGCGAGGTAGTACCGCCAGAGAGCAGGATCGTCGACTTAAAACACCTTATTTTGAATAGCCAATCTTACGAAGAAGAGTTCGCAAAGCAACTGTTGGAGACTCTGATCGAGGATCGGGAACGAATCGAGGAGCGGGAACGAATCGAGGATCGGAAACGAATCGAGGATCGAGAACGAATCGAACGGGAACGAAAAGAACAAATGGTAATGGAATTCGAGCTTGAGAAGCTGCGCATCCAGACTACACGCGGAAACAACGATACGTCTCGAAGTACCAGCAATGACGCACATTACGAGATACGTAAACTGATGCCCAAGTACGAGTCGAAGGACAATGATTTGAGTTTTTACCTAATTCTTTTCGAAAGACAGGCAAAGCGACTAGGATTGGATGAAGACCAATGGGCGTTCAGCCTCCTAGGATTGCTACCTTACGAAATGACTCAATTAATCGCTCGGGAGACAGAAGAACAAAGCGGCGATTATAGGTTCGTGAAAAGGTTGCTCCTAAAACGGTACAAGTTGAGCCCCGAACAATTCAGACAAAAATTCGAGAAGCACGAGAGATCTCAAAAGGGTTCCTGGAGAGACTTCGCTTTCGAATTGCGAGGATATTTCAACGAATGGATCGAAGGAATGAACGTGGAAAATTTCGACGCCCTAAAGGATTTGTCCGTCACTAACCAGCTAAAGAAAAAAGTTCCAAATGTGCTGCGTAATCATCTCATTGACGATTGGACCAAGTTAAACAACCCAGATGAGTTGGCGGATAAACTGGACGAGTACGAAAATGTTCGCACCGAGATGGGACCTCCGCATTGGAATGCGAAACACCTCATACCACCGTCGTTTCAGCAGAAATCTGCGAGATTCCCCAACCAAAGCGAAGTTAAAGAGACTAAACAAGGAACGAATGTTTCGGGTCAAGACGCTGCAAGGAACGAAATCAGTGAAACGTACCCTAACACCTTGAGGAGAACGGTCAACCGTACGATCAGAAACGACAAGGGAGAACCGAAGTGTTTCAACTGCAATCAGTTTGGACACATTGCCAGAGACTGCCCAGCACCCAGGACTACGTTGACATGCCGAGGATGCGGTTAAACGGGACACAAGGAAAGGAATTGCACAAGACCCAAAGAAGGACTAAAAGTAGCCAACCTGGAAGTCGAAGGACTGGAGACTGTCCCGCCAGATGTATATTTGAAGGATGTCAAGATCGACAACAAGGAAACCGTGAAGGCAATGATAGACACCGGGAGCAGCAGTTGTCTAATGAGAGAATCGGTCGCAAGGAGGATCAGCGCCGACATCGAACCAGACTCGACTAGTCTGTACGGCATCGGTAACCAGACTGCACCAGCTGCCAGGACCGTTGGGAAGACGACAGTCGACCTGGAGATTGACGGCATCATCGGAAAGGAAATCACTGTATTCATTGTCAACGATGATGCCCAACCCTATGACCTATTAATTGGAAGAACATGGACAGATCTGCCCTACGTATCCTTCGCCAGAATTGGTAAAAACTTGCATATTGGCTATTCATCCGAATTTCCGTATGCTAATCTGCAAGAAGAAATCAAGTCGCGTCGCATCGAACTGAGAGCAACCGAAACTGTTCAGTTGGAGAGCGACTCCATTAACTTTACAAGTGCAATCACAGACGAGGTAAAGGACGGATATGTATTGTTCACAGGAGTAGATGACGCCTGTGTCGATTCCCTATTGGAAGTGGTCGATGGAAAGACGACCGTACCCATCATCTCAGCTGGCAAGGGCAAGTTGAGAGTAAGGAAGAACCAATGTGTAGGGCGAGTTGAACTACTGAACCTTGATGATATTGTTGTTAACCTGGACGTCGCAGAGGATTCGTTTCAGACTAAAAATGAAGAGAAGAGGGAAGGACAAGATCAAATGAAACGTAAGCGCCCCATACTGCCTGAGGACATCAACGTCAATCATTCTCTGACTTCGAAAGAGAGACAAGAAATCCTAGATGTAGTAAACGAGTATAGAGCCTGTTTCGCTCTTGGCATGGAGGAATTAGGGTGCACCGATGTCACCAAGATGGACATTAAGGAGGTTGATGGAAGCAAGCCAGTCTGTCTGAGACCGTATAAGACGACTGCAAGTGAACGCGAAGCAATCAAGGAGATTGTCAGAGAGTGGAAGGACAATGGAATAGTCACGGAAACTAGATCACCCTACGCTAGTCCCGTCCTACTTGTGAGGAAGAAAACTGGAGATCATCGTCTGGTGGTAGATTATAGGAGACTCAACATTCAAACAGTTAAGGACAAGTTCCCATTACCAAGGATAGACGACCTTCTGGAAGGCCTAAGGAATGCGAAATTCTTCACCACTCTGGATCTGGCGCATGGATATCTGCAGATACCACTGACCGATAAGGCAAAATTAAAGACAGCATTCATCACCCCAGATGATACAGGTCAATTCGAAAGGATGATTTTTTGACTCGCCAACGCACCAGCTGAATTCCAAAGACTGATGCACACTGTCCTAGGTCCGCTGCTGAACAAGAAGGCATTCTGCTATCTCGACGACGTGATTATCCCGGCAAAGGATTGGCGGGAGATGATCGAAAGGTTGAGGGAAGTCCTCGAAAGCATAAGATCAGCGAAGTTGACACTGAAACCCTCCAAATGTGAGTTCGGAAGGAGGGAAGTTGAGTTCTTAGGGTATGTCATCAGTACAGGCGGACTTAAGCCAGGCCCAAGAAAGATCAAGGCGATAGAAGAATTTCCAGAACCCAAGAATGTCCACGACATACGACGCTTTCTGGGACTGACGAACTTCTTCAGACGATTTGTAAAGGACTTCGCGAGGAAAGCAGAACCGCTAAGCAGACTCACGAAGAAAGGTTCACAATTTGAATGGAAGGAAGAACAGCGAAGGTCATTTGGAGGACTACGAAAGGATCTGGTCGAATATCCGGTACTAGCTCATTACAACCCTGAACTCAAGACAGAAGTACATTGCGATGCGAGTGCTGAGGGATCAGCAGGAATGGTGCTACAGATGGACGAAGACGGCAAATGGCGCTTGGTCTACTGTGTGAGCAAGAAGACAACAGAGGCCGAGAAGATGTACCACTCAAGCAAATTGGAGCTGATGGCGATAGTGTGGACCTTGGATTGACTACGTCAGTTCCTCGTAGGAATCAAGTTTACAGTGGTTACAGATTGCCAAGCACTGGTCTACATGAACGCGAAGAAGACTGCAAATCCTCAGATAGCGCGATGGTACAATCTGATTCAGGAATACGATTTCGAAATTCGACATAAACCAGGGGAGAAGATGGCCCACGTAGACGGAATGAGTAGAGCTCCAGTCGACGACCCTAGAGACACGATGGAGGAAATCGTGGAGAAAAACCTTGAAGTGTGCCTCACAATCACACTGGAAGAACAAATCTTGATGATTCAGCATTCCGACCCTGAATTGAGAGACCTGATCCAGATCTTTCGAAAGGACCCGTGTGATAGGACAGTAGGAGAACAAAATAGAATTAACGACTACAGCTACAAAGGAGGCAGACTTTTCCGCATGGTGAAAAATGGAGAAGAGGAACGAGCCCTTATGTTATACCCAAAAGTATGAGGAAAAGCTTAGTTGTCAAATTCCATGATCTAATGGGACATTTTGCGACTGATAGGACTGTCAACAAAATTAAGGAATTGTACTGGTTTCCTTCAATGAAGAGGTACGTTCGACGCCATGTGGCTATGTGTCTCGAGTGTCTATTTAACAAAATTCCCGGTGGAAAACAACAAGGCTTCCTACATCCCATTAAGTCAGGCAAGAGACCGTTTTCCATCGTACACATGGACCACGTAGGCCCCTTCGTGAGAAGTACAAAAGGTAACCAGGAACTTTTAGTGATTGTCGATAATCTGACAAGATTTGTCCGATTAAGCCCTGTAAGGAATACATCGACGCAGAACGTCCTGAAGGTAATGAAAAGTTTTGTGAATGATTTCGGACTACCCGACAAGATCATCAGCGACAGAGGGTCATGTTTTATCTCAAGGCAATTTGAAGAATTCTGTCGAGGAAATGGAATACATCATACTCTGAACTCTACGAAACATCCGCAAGGGAACGGGATGGTCGAAAGAGTGAACCGAACAGTATTGTCCACTATAGCAACCAGTATCGAGGATCCTCGACGGAAGGATTGGGACCTGAAGATCAAGGAGGTAGAGCGAGACCTGAACAATGCGGTGAACAAGACGACGAATAAAACACCGTTCGAAACACTCCACGGCTATTCCCCTCGATTCCACGATGGGATACTTAGAAGATTAGCCGACGAAGACGTGGACCCATGGACCGAGCCGGATAGAATTCAAGAGAGTGTGAGAACCCAAATTGAGAATAAACAAGAAATTATGAAGACATACTACGATAAGAAGAAGTGCCGTACAATCCAATTCGAAGTAGGAGAAATTGTAGTGATGAGGCATGTACCCAAAATGACGGGTGAACCAACCAAGGCACAACCCAAATATCGAGGACCTTTGATAATTACCGAGGTTCTGCCAAGCGACACGTATAGAGTGACTCAGTTAAGCGAAAGAACCAGTGGACGGTTCTACACGACAACGGCCCATATCAGTCAA
Source organism: Cordylochernes scorpioides (assembly GCA_030710605.1). Classification (NCBI taxonomy): domain Eukaryota; kingdom Metazoa; phylum Arthropoda; class Arachnida; order Pseudoscorpiones; family Chernetidae; genus Cordylochernes; species Cordylochernes scorpioides. Next base: position 60,364,354 of record CP092863.1, read on the forward strand.
CTGAAGTCTTGGCACAGTGAAGAAGATGATTCAGCTACAGAAGAAAGTCCGGACGAAGAGCCAGAAGTAGAAGATACCCCCCGACGCAACCCACGACGTTCCTGCAACGCAAGGTTCAATCGAGGACGATTGAAATCCAGGAATGGCCGAATGTAGGCGCCATCCCGACCAGAGAGCCACAGATAAACAGATTATAAACGCACAGAATATAGAATCCGAGCTCCCCAGTAGAAGGAATACCCGGAAGACGACGGTACTCTCTGTTATATGTGTTGTTCACTATTATGATTTTGTTTTAATAAACGCTACTAAATTATTTCATTGGATCCTCTCTTTCTTTTTCCCAGTAAGAAACGCCTACGGAAGCCAACACTATATATACACTAAATTACACACACGTGACCAGTCACTCCTGGTCAAATATAATACAGAGTAATATTAAAAATAATAAAATAAACTCTAACATTCCTCCCCGAGTTGATGGGTCACATCAAGTTCCGGAGGGGCCACCGGAAGCAGCACCAGCCTCACCAAGGGTCTGCGGAGCACTCCAATCGATGTCCGCACCGAAACAACCCGCACCAGGCCGTCCTTCCCAGGATGTGTCTCCACCACTCTGCCCATAAGCCACCCTGCTGGGGGCATTCTTTCTTCTTTTATATAGATTCCCACAGAACTCATCTTCCTCTGATTCCGTCGGCATTGAAGGGATTTCTTTAATTTCCCAAAATCGCTGTGGCAACCCATCAGGATGGTGGTCCTCATATTTGACACGAGTACTATACACCAAATGAGGACTCGTCTGATTTTTTTTCGGCAATTCCCCAGAAATCACCCATCCCAATCTGGTGTTCTGGGCACATATATGGGTCCTGTCACAAAGCTTAAGGTCGGGGAGTAGTAATCTTCCATAGACATCCGCACCCAGGATGACATCCACTTTTCCACTTTTCTCAAAATGGGGATCGGCCAGAGGTAGGACCTTCCAACTGGACGGTAGAGCCAGACATAGGTCCCTAGTTGGCAACAACCCTGTCAAACTTCCCACCACTAATGCCGTCATCGGTAAGGTCCATCCTGGTTCTGTCAAAGATTCCAACGTAAACGAAGCCAGTTCTTTAACAAGTTCTCCTTTAGTATTATTTATTCCATAAACCTGGGCATTTACTCCGCGTGTTGGAACACTCAAACGCTGCAGAAGATCTCTCTGTACAAAAGATGACTGAGATCCCTGATCCAGCAATGCTCGTACCACTACCCCGTTTCCATTGGGATTTACAATCCGAATCAATGCGGTGGCCAAAAGTGCCCTAGGAATTGCCGTCCGTGTATGCATTCCGGTATATTCCACCTCTTGTTTATCGATCGATGCAGGCGGATCCTTGGGGCCAGTCATCTTCAGTTTATTTGGATCCTGATCTTCTTGAGACATTGTATTCGTTCGATGCAGGAATCTGTTATGGCCGCCTTGACATTGTGCACATCGTATAGCTCTCCTGCATGTTTTTCCTATATGTCCCACGCGTAAGCATTTAAAACATGCGTGCGCCTTCTTTAATGCCTCCACTCGCGCTGGGACCGACATTGAACGCCATTTCGGGCAAGACTGTATCCAATGGTTCCCCTGGCAGATTATACACCAGGGAACCCTCTTTACGTCATTTTCTCTTATTTTTGCCATATGCGACCCCGTTACATAATGCCCGGTGTCTCTTTTACGTGATGAATCCCCAAATCCATCCTTAGGGTAGGCAATTCTTTGTTCACCCTTAACTTCTCTTTGCACAAAAGCCAGCAGAGATGTTAGTCTCTGGTCCACCGATGGGATTAATTCCTTTTCATCTTTAGCATAGCCAGCCATGTCACTCCTCTGCCAGACTCTAATCAACTCCTCGGGCAAACTGGACTCCACGAGTGGATACAGAAAGGAAGAGTTCTGCTGCACATTCACACCCAGGGAATCCAAAGACCTTATGTGTGACTCAACCTGGTCATATAAAATTTCCAAGGATATATTCTGCTTTCTTACGTTATTAATGACCAGTTTTAACAATTGTCGCACATACACCTCGGTCAAGATCACCTTGTCGCCGAAGCGATCCTTGAGTGCCTCTATCACCTTGGGGTAGTTAGCCTCCGTCAACGGGTAGCTCTTGACCAGTCTTTCTGCTCTTGTTCCAACTTTCATAGCCTGTATCAAGTAATGGAATTTATCCACTTCCGACAGGCTTGGATTCTCAAGAATGGCCTTAAACTGCGACCACCATCCCAGCCACTCGAGACTGGTGCCATCGAAAACTTTCAACGCGATCTTTGGCAGCTTGCATGAGATACTCTTCTCTAGGCTACTCCTAATTGAAGCCACATCCCCTTGGCCTTGTTGGTCATTTCCCCTAGGATTGAGATAGTCAGTAACCTTCTTCTCTGTTAGCAGAAAGATCCTCTCATACTGCTTGACCAAATCCTGTTCTTTCTCCAATTCCTGCATAGTAGTGCTCTCATCGTCCAGCATTAACTCCCTAATTTGGGAATTCGCGTTCCTTAGCTGGCTTTCATTATCTCCAGAAATTTAAACATAACCAAGATAGAATCCCGAGAAGGATATTCTTTATCAAATTCAGCCCCAATTTCTTTTATACCTTTTGTCACCGATGATCGCAGCAGCGTTCTTAATTTCTCACCTTTTTCCATCTTAAATTTCAAATTTAAATTAAGGCCAATTTACATATATTCGCTAAACTTTGCCAATCTATTTTGTTTAACCTTAATTTTCTTCAACTTTGCCTTCTTAAGCTTTAAATTAGTTGGCTTTGCCTTCTTTGATCTTATTTCCTTTAGCCTCGTCTTCTTTGGCCTTTTCTTTAGATTTAACTTCTTTGGCCGTTTCTCTTCTAGAATCCGGCTCGAATAGGACCAAATGTTAAGTAATCCTTTTCCTCAGCAGAAATATGGCCAGTTCTTTATAGGACTGTATCGGTTCTTGAACTACCTAGGCGACACCCCAATGGTGAATCCAACCTTTAGCCAAAGAGAGAACGAAGCACGACCAAGAAAACTATTCACACACACATTTTATTTTCCAACCACACTATATATACACTAAATTACACACACGTGACCAGTCACTCCTGGTCAAATATAATACAGAGTAATATTAAAAATAATAAAATAAACTCTAACAGCATCAGAGTTTACAAGAAATGACTTCTTTAAAAATGAATGGTAGAGGTAAAACAATTTCACTTACAGGTTATGTTGGTTTAGAGAGAAAGTAGATTCATTGAGTTCATTGAAGGAGGGTTCTGTCAGTAGATACTGTACGTGCCAGTGTTGTGGGCCACAGTAGCGGTAGGGGTATGGCGGAGTCCATGGTGGTGGGAGGTGTCCTGCTCTGGCGCGGCGATCGTTCTTGGGCAGATCTAGTGCTGGGAGAAGTGGGCGGCAGCTTCATCTCCGTCGTAGGTGATCACTTCTTCAGGGTAACGGTTCAAAGGATGGCGAGGCAGGGGGTGAGAGCTCGAAGTAAAGAGGCTACAGTTGAGTTGGGTTTGGCCGATCATCGTGGTCTTGCGTCTTGTTTTCTTCATACTCTGGTATATGAGGGATTTGCTTCCCGGCCAGGTCTTATCCTGTCGACTCTTCTGTGATAAGATCCTGTCGACTTTTTATGTGGCAATAATAAAATAATAAGGTGGGAAGAGAAATAAGGACACCACAAATTTGGAAGAAGAACCCAGACAACCAGAGAGAGATTAGGAGTTAGCCGGGCCCGGCAACCGGCCGGGCGGCCGTTTGTATCGCGCACAATTCCCCAACTGTCTTAATTAGTCCTGAGGTTCCAAGAAACGCCCCTGTGGTCGCCCCCTGGAATGTCGCTGGTGTCTCAAATGACTGGACTTTAGCTGCTGTCTCTCTCTGGGCTGACTCTAGGTTTACTTTATTATTCCTGGAAGAGTAATATTATGACATATATATATACATAAAAACTTTGCCAGGATGATAGTGATATATAGAAGCATCGGGTACCTCTCCCGTCAAAATAAAACGTCAAATCTAGACGCCATTTATTGACCGTCGCCGCAAACTAACGGCCTCGGGTCGGTAACAAAGCCACAACACCACCTTTGGTAAACTGAGAAGCGTCCACCTGAAGACCACGGTTTCCAGCTAATGGTCTTCGTCAGCCCAGGGCAGACTTTATTCCATGAAACCCACAAGGGATCTAATGGGATCTTCACAACCTGCCAAAGAGGTGTTTAACTGGCAAAGTGGCTGGGCCAAATCTATGGCCAAAAAAATGATGGAAATTTTGCAGAGAGGAAATTGATCTATAAAATCACAGGGCGTTCTCCTGTCAAAATGAATAAATTGGAATAAAGTCCGCCCTGAGCTGACGAGGGCCATTAGCCCGAAACTTTGGTTTTCAGGTGGACGCTTCTTAGTTTGCCAAAGCTGGTGTTGTGGCTTTGTTACCAACCTAAGGCTGCTAGTTTGAGGCGACGGTCAATATATGGCGTCTAGATTTGACGTTTATTTTTACGGGGAGGTGCCCTGTGCTTAGCTTTGGTAGTTGTGTGGCAAGTGGCAATGACGCACAAAGGAGGAAGTATTCAAGAGCAAAACTCGTGAGAAGTAGATCGGAGAGAAAAAAAGCAGCAGGTTTGAGGACCACCCTGGGAACAACTGGCGTGGAGATCACCTCCGTGAGAACTGTCCCCAGATCATCACATCCAGATGCTTTTAAACTCTTCTCAGTAGGTTAAATTAGTCACCAGGGGTTGTGAGACAGGAGTTCCCGTAATTATTTATTTTTAGAAGGCTAGATAGCGTTTTTCTGACCAGGCAATTTTCTCTTTCCTCCCCTTATACTTTCACACAGGCTATATAATATTGTAACAAAGTATTTATTAATATTATTATTTTTATTAACAGAGTGGTCATTTTTATGTTTTTATTTTGCTACTCTGTAAACTTTGCTACTCTTTTGTTTACCATTCATAGTTTGTTCTTGCCTGAAATAAATTGTTGTCCCATCCCGAAGTTGGTCTCCCCTAATTTTCCACGTGGCAATATATTTCTACATTTTGGATGGGAATTTAAAAAATGCAATAAAGGAATTCGATCTCTATGATTGGTTTATTGAATCTCTTGAGAAGCTACTGTTCTCTTCTCTGTGCCATCCACTTGAAGAAGACTCTGTATGCTAATAGAAAGAAATCCAGGATCTCCAGAATGGAAAGTCCAAGCAATATACTCAGGTAGCCTCCAAGGGTACTGTACAAGTTGAGATTCTGGAATACACACCACTTTACATTTATTATTGTCAGATTGTAACATATAATAAATGTATTAAAAAAAGAACATTAAGCCTCCAGGGAAAAGTTTCTTTTTAAAGCCATTCTACGGGAAAACATATTTTACATTATTAAAATGCCAATATAAAATAAGATTTAATATTAAATAAAGTATAAGTACTGGAATCCCATTCAATAAAGTAAGCAAAAATACGAGAATCATGGGACGAGTGTCTTTTGTAGGAAGATTTATTTTAAATCGCTCAAGCTTTCGGGCTGACCGGCCCTTCTACAGGAGACAAGTGAACAAATGGCACACCGGGTACTATATAATGATGGGACTATTTAAATATTCAAAAAATTTTAAAATTTTAAAAACTTTTTATAGGGATTATGCATATCTAAGCAAAGAGAGTCGGGAGGAATAATTAGCATAATAGTAAATTATGGACAGAAGAAATTGACATGTATGATAATAGATATTGGATATAGTAGAGCCTGTAATATATTCTACTGTCTATGAGAGAGGAGGGGGGGGGGGGGGGAATCCGCACAGATGGAGGAAACAGGGCTATGGGAACAGAGATTGGTAGGATTCAGGGAGGTCGATATGTCTATTGATGGCATGGAAGCCCTGGGAAACGAGAGCTTCCAAGGTGAGGCGCTGCTGCTTGTTGTGTATGCGGCTATAGTGCACAGATGGATTGGCCAGGTCGAAAGAGTGGTTGGTGGTTCGGATATGTTGGTATATAGCTGATTTCTCATCTTGTCTGGAGATGTTTTTTCTGTGTTCCTCGAGTCTTGTCCCTACGCTCCTGCCCGTCTCACCAACGTAGACAACATCGCAGTCAGCGCAGGGAATGGAGTAGACACAGCCAGACAAGAGAGATGGGTTATATGGGCTATTGCTTTTCGTATCTGGGTTCCTAATGAGGGAGCTGATGTTAGGAGAGTTGGAGTACAGGGTCCTGACTCCAAACTTGCTTAGGGCTCGGGCTATGGAGGAGCTAGTGGGGGAATATGGGAGGACACATATGGATTTATATACGGGGTTGGAAGCGGTGTGGTTGGGGTTGTGGAAATGGCGCAATATGAAAGACTTCGGGTATTGGAATTTTATGAGATTAGCTATGACTCTATTGGTTTCCATGGTTTTGAAATCAGAGGTGGAACAGTGGGTGTGAACTCGTTTAGACAGGGTTTTGACGGTGTTGATTTTGTGACTTAGGGGGCAGAAGGAGTTGAAGTGAATATAATTGGGTCTGAACGAGTTCTTGTAATGTACTGTGGAGTGGGGGGTATCTGGTTGGGGTCCGGATGATTAGGAAATCTAAGAAAGGGAGGGCGTTGTAGGTTTCGGTTTCATGGGTGAAGGAAAGGTCAGGATGGTAACTAATGAGTTTAGAGAGGATATTTTCAACCTGGCTTTTTGTGCATATGCAGAACACATCATCTATGTATCTACGCCAAAGGCGGATATCGGATGGAAAATCTGAGGTGATCTGCATATCTATAGACCGCATAAGAATAGTATATTAAATAAAGTGCTTTGGTTGTTTACATTTGTTTCAATGTAGAATCAACGCGGGCTTCTATTGCGCGTGCTTTCGAGTTTGCTATTCCAAGGAGATATCCTTACTTGTGGTATCCAAGATTACTCCACCAGAAATCTACGAATATTTGCTGCTACCCCGAAACTACTCCTCCAAATGCTTCGAAACATCAAGCATGGATCTACCTCCACAACAATCTTGACCGGCCATGGTTACATTCAGGCAGACCTTGCAACGGTATCGAAAGAAGACCCAACTTGCCCCCACTGCCAAGATGAAGACCAAACCGTAGACCACCTCCTCTTCACTTGCCCAACCTTCCAATACCAAAGATTCCAGACAGCCACTCTCCTAGGTATCACCAACATATGTCCAGCATCCCTAGAAAATCTCCCAAGAAAGAAATCTGCCTGGCGACACCTCATTAATTGGACTTCCACTGGCATTGTATATAAATCCAAGAAGACTTAGGTCAGAAGGACATCCCGGGTAGTTGGCGACTTCTGTACGCTCCAGGAACCTGGGTTACTTAAATAAATAATAATTACTTGTGGTTTATGGGGTGGGTTCAGAGAATAGTATATTATAAATTTCTGGAATGTTTATTCTCTCTTCTGTTAATGCTATTTTGCTTTCTGGATATGATGGATTCTATAAGTCTCTGTCGTCTATTGTAAATAAATAAAAGATGCAATGCCGTGATAGTACTTTAAATATTCCTAACATATATTATCATGTACACTGGTCCGCAAAATTAAAGGAACAACATATTTTTTTCATATATCTCAAATTTTATTGAACATTTATCAATGAAATTTTATACACAAATTAATTATTCCATTATTGATTAGAATGCCCGAAATCAAAGAATTCTAACACGTATTTTATGCAAATTAGCCGGTCAAACAATGATCCTCTTGCAGTCAGTGTATAAATATCTTGGAAATTGTTGTTAATATGGGGTGTGATCGCCTTTAACTGATAGACAGATTCGGCGACCCATACTAAGAATTAAGAAGTTTATCAGCTCCTGTGGAATCAACGCCCACTCTTGTGTTAAGGCTGTTTCTAGCTCATGAGTGTTTCTAGGAGGGGGTTGGAGGGATGAGATCCGTCGTCCTAGGTTGTCCCATACATACTCAATGGGATTTAGGTCTGGGGATCGAGCTGGCCAATTCATCCGAGCAATTGCATGGTTTTGGAGAAAAGTGTCGACCACATCAGCCCTATGTGGACGGGCATTATCATCCATTAGAAGAAAGTTTTCTCCCATTTCAACTGATACAATACGCAGAAGGCTTCACATGAAGGGCCTCTATGCTCGACGACCCATAATTTGTGTGCCGTTGACACCACCTCAAAAGAGAGCAAGGGAACTTTGGCGCAGACAACATGTCGCCCGGAATCCAGATGAATGGAGGCGTGTAATGTTCACTGATGAGTCCAGATTCTCTCTAAACAGCTATTATCGTCGTGTCTTTGTCTGGAGAGAGGTAGGAACCAGAAATTATCCCCGAAATATGGTTGAAAGGGATCCCTACAGAAGCCAATGTTTTATGGTCTGGGCTGGAATCTTCTTTGGCGGTCGCACAACACTCCATATTTTTCGGTAAGGAACCCTGACTAGACAGAGGTATTGGGTCGAGATCTTGGCAGCATATGTGATGCCTCAAGCATTGGAAATGGGAGAAAACTTTCTTCTAATGGATGATAATGCCCGTCCACATAGGGCTGGTGTGGTCGACTCTTTTCTCCAAAACCATGCAATTGCTCGGATGAATTGGCCAGCTCGATCCCCAGACCTAAATCCCATTGAGCATGTATGGGACAACCTAGAACGGCGGATCTCATCCCTCCAACCCCCCCCCCCCCCCTAGAAACACTCATGAGCTAGAAACAGCCTTAACACAAGAGTGGGCGTTGATTCCACAGAAGCTGATAAACTCCCTAATTCTTAGTATGGGTCACCGATGTAGAGCCTGTTTATCAGTTAAAGGCGATCACACCTCATATTAACAACAATATCCAAGATATTTATGCACTGACTGCAAGAAGATCATTGCTTGACCGGCTAATTTGCATAAAATACGTGTTAGAATTCTTTGATTTCGGGTATTCTAATCAATAATGGAATAATAAATTTGTGTATAAAATTTCATTGATAAATGTTCAATAAAATTTGAGATAAATGGAAAAAAATATGTTGTTCCTTTAATTTTGAGGACCAGTGTATTAAATATTATATCACATTTCTACTGTTTTTTTTTCACATTGTGTCGCGTTCTCACGCAATTCTGGCCTTAACTACCCATTTCATGATTTTTCAGGATGCCTGAATGACCAATTTTTTGGTCGTTGAGGTACAGCTTGCACCACGCTGACGAGGGCCAACAGCCCAAAACACGTTCGTGGTTAGCTTTTCTTGATTAATCAAGAATAGGTATTTGGCCAATTCTGGAATAATTAAAAAATCAACGAATAGTTTATATTTATTCAGATTCTTTCAGCAACTTTCAGTTTCCCGATAAGGAGATGCCTTTTTTATTTTCTTAATTTATGAACCTTATCTCAATACAATATCACATTTTTACTATTTTTCATATATTAATATATTCAGTTCTAATTTATCAAAGTTTATTTATTGTTAAAAATAGGATCTCCTATCAAAATTCAAATAGTTGAGTACAAGTTGATGTCCAATGCTTAAATCTGAGTCTTAAACTAATTCTCACAATGTTAGCCTACATATGAGTAGTATATGAACAAGTTGAGATTCACCAACAAGCATTATGTTTTACAAGCATATTCAAATCAATTTTAAGCTAGATAAAATTTAGTAATGGTGTATAAATTGTTATATATAAGGTAACACTTGCTTTCAGTTGTCAAATCAATTATTCAATATCCCAATAACTTCCTCTATTTATTGTTTATTACCCAGAAGTCTAACATCTCCTCTAAGAAAAATCTATCTTCGAAGTTCCCCAAAATGGACCATATTATGAAAGTGGTTGAAAAAATGTGACCTACTCAATAAAATAATCGCTTGTATCAATATCAAAAAGAACTCACTGGCTTAACGGTCGCCGAGATGGTACATCGATCTCAAGACAGAGATGGCTGGTGTTACATCGTGTTTGGGATGTAATACGTACAGTGTACGTTCGATCGCGAATAAAATGATTTATACTATGAACATAGTCTTCGTGGACCAATTAAAGAAACTCACTGGCTTAACGGTCGTCGAGATGGTAAATCGAGCTCAAGACAGAGATGGATGGCGTCACTTCGTGTTTGGGATGTAATACGTACAGTGGGCCACAGCGTTCGATCGTAAATAAAATGATTTATACTATGAACATAGTCTTCGTGGACCAATTAAAGGAACTCACTGGCTCAACGGTTGCCGAGATGGTACATCGAGCTCCAGACAGAGATGGCTGGCGTTACATTGTGTTTGAGATGTAATACGTACAGTGGGCCACAACGTTCGATCGTGAATAAAATGATTTATACTATGAACATAGTCTTCGTGGACCAATTAAAGGAACTCACTGGCTTAACGGTCGCTGAGATGGTACATCGAGCTCAAGACAGAGATATCTGGCGTCACTTCGTGTTTGGTATGTAATACGTACAGTGGGCCACAACGTTCGATCGTAAATAAAATGATTTACCATCAATATTAAGGTGAATATATCAGGTTTCCAAGCTTTCTTTGAAAAGAAACTTTTCCTTCGAAGACTGATATTTCACCTTAATTGTGGCTTTTATTAAGTCGAACAGGTTAAATACCTGTCAGCTACTAGAATTTCTGAAGTCTTTCGACTCGGGTTATACTAAAATTTGTTATATTCATAAAAGTATCAAAGGTGAAAGCGATGATGGTGGATGACGATGTGGCTAACGACTACTAGTTCCTGATGCCACCACCAGGGTTGATATTTTAGAAGGTGTGAATATGTACGTTAATATAAATTATGATTTTATATTGAGAAAATTTTATAATAAAAAATTGTAACCGAATATAAATCCCTATAGTATCAACAATTAACATCTATAAATCCACATTTTAAAAGGATTATTTTAATATAATATTTATTTGAATTTTATCTCTATTTCTCAAATTATTATATGTTTTTTTTAATGAATATTCAGAAAATATTGCCAAAAGACTTAATTTACAAGTTGCGACATAAAGCTATATATTTAAAAGAATTATAAACTTATCTTTATAATATTTGGAGCAATTTCGCCAATGTTTGCGGTATATTCTAAATTATACTATCTGATTTTTGAATATATGAAAATCCTTGCCATTTATATAACGCAAAGAACTATGGCTACGAATATAAATACTTTATATAATCAAAATTCTGATTGATTATAGAGCGTTAAATTTTACAAGACATCCTATTTATCATTCAAAGATTCTCAGCAGAGAAAAATTTGTTTGAAAATCAATTTTGATTAGACTATCACACTGTCAAAATGTGGCCGTTTATCAACAACCAAATCTGTGTTACTTTTGAAATGAGTGCGATGAATCACGCCAACTCAAAAACAAATTAAAGTAATTATATGCTATATTTATGAATCAAACAATATCAACATAGAGAAATTATTTAAAATACCAATTTTTATTATGCTATCACCGTCAAAATTTGAACGCTAATCACCAATCAAATCTGGGTTACTTTTGAAATGAAGTGTAATGAACCACGCCAGATCAAAAACTAATTAAATCTACTTATTGCTATGGAGCTCAAAGTGCAAACAATTTTGAAAAAAAACTATGCTATCCAATTTGAAGAAAAACTATGCTATCCAATTTGAAGAAAAACTATGCTATCCAATTTGAAGAAAAACTATGCTATCCAATTTGAAGAAAAACTATGCTATCCAATTTGAAGAAAAACTATGCTATCCAATTTGAAGAAAAACTATGCCATCCAATTTGAAGAAAAACTATGCTATCCAATTTGAAGAAAAACTATGCTATCCAATTTGAAGAAAAACTATGCTATCCAATTTGAGGAAAAACTATATGCCATTCAATTTGAAGAAAAACTATATATGCCATTCAATTTGAAGAAAAACTATGCTATTCAATTTGAAGAAAAACTATGCTATCCAATTTGAGGAAAAACTATGCTATCCAATTTGAGGAAAAACTATCTATATATATGCCATTCAATTTGAATAAAAACTATTCTATTCAATTTGAAGAAAAACTATTCTATTAAATTTGAAGAAAAACTATGCTATCCAATTTGAAGAAAAACTATGCTATCCAATTTGAGGAAAAACTATCTATATATATATGCCATTCAATTTGAAGAAAAACTATTCTATTCAATTTGAAGAAAAACTATTCTATCCAATTTGAAGAAAAACTATGCTATCCAATTTGAGGAAAAACTATGCTATCCAATTTGGAGAAAAACTATGCCATCCAATTTGAAGAAAGATTTAGCTGATGCTTTATTTGTCAGAATTAATCACGAAGTGAAATGTCGATGTCTGAACTATAGCAAACTATTTTGAATGGCTATGATCTTATATTAAGTATAAAAGTTCAAAAAGAAAACGTTATTTTAATAGAACAACTAAGCTTTATATTTCATCACGTTAAAAATGTTCATCTTTAAACTCTTTTGAAAATATATATTTATATTTTTACTGAATTTTTAAAATATTCGATTAAAAAATACTATCATGTGTATATTTTAAAAATATATTCTACATTGTAAATATGATCAAAAGGTATGAAAAAAAGTTCTATGGAATAATAGGAAGGTGCATTCAAAGCTGCAAAATCTAGTACTTAGTGTAGGCTTCTTGAAAAATTTATTTCGGCAACAAGACTACAAAACTTGGCCATATGAAGACACGTTGAAACCAGATAGAAACTACTGCATATCTCCCTCGAACCACCACCAGGTAACTAAGTATTTTTATCATCATTATTGGCCATCGTGTATTGTCAAAAGCTCCAAATATACTATAATTGCAATTATAACTATATATATTTTATAACTATTGTTGAAAGCCAGTGTAAATATTTGTATTTAGATTTGTTTTTTTATCGGTTCAAAATCACTTTATTAGGTACCGCTCAACAAGAGCAACCTAAATGTTGAGATTACGAGAGGTCAAGAATTGAAGAACCTTCTCCCAACAAGTAAGACCTCTACCTGAAGTCTAGATATCAGTTTGGACTGCCTTGGGTGATCAAGTCAGGAAGGAAAATAACGCAGGCAGAAACCAGCGGCTACTACACGCAGAAGATCTCGCTCTAGTAAGACACTCTCAGAAACTCTAAGAAAACTCTTTATTTCCACAACACGGCTCAGTTATATACAAAAGAAAATTTACATAATAACAATTAATTCAAAATATATTTGACATAATAATAATTAATTTAAAAGAAATTTACATTCCAGGTTATACACTCAAAAGAGATATTTACATAGTCTATGCCACGACTTTTAACATACCCCCACCTTTCTTTTTTGTAAAAAGAAAAAATCCGGCATACTGCGGTACCCTCTCCATACACACCACCGGAGGTTGCCCCTTAAGCGTCCATCTTTCTCCTCCAAAGAAATCGGAGGTAGTCCCAATCATTTTCCTTGATGGCCATTACCTGGAAATATCTCCTCATGTCGGCCAAAACTCCGTACTTATTTTTCCGAAGTTTTATCCCTATTTCCGGGATTCTCCTCAGTAGAATGGGTCTCCTCCTCAAATACCGTCTTAAGGCGAGTGCGCCGTGTTCTCGACAGGAAGCGTCGCCAAATACTGGCCGCATAGGCGTAGCCCTGGACCCATTCCTAAACAAAAGGTGACGAGGCCAATAGTATCCTTCCACCTTTGATTCAGTACCTTGTTCTGCATCTAGGTTTTCTTCCACCTTTAAATCAGTACCCTGTTCTGCATCTAGCTTTTCTTCCACTTTTGGATCAGTACCCTGTTCTGCATCTAGCTTTTCCCCCACCGTCGAATCAGTACCTTGTTCTGCATCTATATTTTTCGCTTCATTTCCATCATGATCTGTTCCCTTGTTGTATTTATCGTCCTTACTCTTAGCAAAATCAGATTTATTTATGGTTTTCAAATCTTGGGATTCTGTTTCTTTATAATTATCCTTTATTTTAAATTCCGCATCTCTCGTTGGTCCTACTTTCACCAATTTCCTCGATGCTGGAACTCTGACAACTCCTTCCTCATTTTCCTCATTATCATCAATCGATTCAGTTTCATCTGAAATCTTTACTTGGTCAGCGTCTTCAGCTACCGCTCTAGAATTGTTTACCGGTTCATAACCTTTAATTGCCGTCTCAGAATCCTTCACTCCATCGCCCTTAAGCTTCGCTTCAGAATCTTCCCTATCCTTTAAATTTGCATCTTCATATTTTTCATTGGCATTATTTCTACCAAATTGCCCCCACCTTGAGAGCCAATCCCCTGGGTTGCCCTTAAGTTTTTGTAGATCTCCCCTATTCTTTATCTTAGATTCCGTATCTCCAGTTGGTCTTGCTTCAGAATCATTTACTCCGTCGCCCTTAGGCTCATCTTTAGAATCCTTTACTCCGTCGCCCTTAGGTTCATCTTCAGAATCCTTTACTTCGTCGCCCTTAGGCTCATCTTTAGAATCCTTTACTCCGTCGCCCTTAGGTTCATCTTCAGAATCCTTTACTTCGTCGCCCTTAGGCTCATCTTCAGAATCCTTTACTCCGTCGCCCTTAGGCTCATCTTCAGAATCCTTTTTTCCGTCGCCTTCATCTCCTGCTTTTTGACCTTCAGATTCTTTTACTTGATCTCCTTTATCTCCGTCTTTAGAATTCACTTCAGATTCCTTTACGCCTTCGCCCTTAGGCTTCGCTTCAGAATCATTTACTCCGTCGCCCTTAAGATTCGCTTTATCAGGTTTTGCTTTCGCTTCATTTGCTTTGTTTTTAGCCTCAGCTTCCCTCACACCTACATAGCTATCAACTGCAGTTTCAGAATCCTTCACTTTATTGCATTTAACTGCCACATTCAATTCCTTTTCTTTAATAGCACTCATAGCACCCTTTTTGCCCTCATATTCAATATCTATTATAGAGGGAGCTGAACAAGCTTCCCTTAGCATTCTAGCTTTAGCTTGAGCAGGCTTCACCTCCGTAGCTCTAGCAGTTTTTACAGAATCCTCTTTTTCCACGCCTTCAATTTCATTTTTCATGGACTCTTCCGGGCTTTTCGATAGAGACGTAGAAGTAGTCTGAAGTTTGATAACTTTCTGATTATTGGTTTCTGAATTCGGAGAGGCACTAGACGCCCCTGGTGGAATTTGAGAAGTCTTGGCCTGAGCATCCCTATCCTGCTCACGCATTTCGCGAATTCTGGCCTTTAAATAATATCTCTCCATGATGTAGACTTCACACTCCTCAAATTCTTTATCAATTTCATCGTCAGTCGCCTCAGCTTTGGCTAATAAAATTTCCTGGTATTGTTCGTTCAATACCACCAGCTCCAAATAGAGAGCTTCCAATCTATCAAATTTGGCATATATGCCACTTTTGTCAATAAGAGGATTCCTTAACTCTGTATTCATATCATTTACCACTTCGGTAAAAACGCCTCTTATCGCCTCTCTACGCCTTCTGCTAACATCCTCCATCTCTCCTTGTAGTTATCCTTTCGCCTTGTAGGTATCCTTTTTACCTTGTAGGTAGCCTTTCACCTTGTAGGTAGGAGCTCTTTTTAACCTTTAACAAAGGACCTTTTGAGCTCCTTTTAACCTTGAGCTTCACTGAGCTCTTTTCAACCTTTAACAAAGGACCTTTTGAGCTCCTTTTAACCTTGAGCTTCACTGAGCTCTTTTCAACCTTTAACAAAGGGCCTTTTGAGCTCCTTTAAACCTTGAGCTTCACTGAGCTCTTTTTAACCTTTAACAAAGGGCTACTCGAGCTCCTTTAAACCTTGAGCTTCACTGAGCTCTTTTTAACCTTTAACGAAGGGCCTCTTGAGCTCCTTTAAACCTTGAGCTTCACTGAGCTCTTTTTAACCTTTAACAAAGGGCTTCTTGAGCTCCTTTAAACCTTTAACCAAGGGCCTTTTGAGCTCCTTTAAACCTTGAGCTTCACTGAGCTCTTTTTAACCTTTAACAAAGGGCCTCTTGAGCTCCTTTAAACCTTGAGCTTCACTGAGCTCTTTTTAACCTTTAACGAAGGGCCTCTTGAGCTCCTTTAAACCTTGAGCTTCACTGAGCTCTTTTTAACCTTTAACAAAGGGCTTCTTGAGCTCCTTTGAACCTTGAGCTTCACTGAGCTTCTGTTCCCTTGAGCCTCTTGAGCCTCTGCTTCTTGAGCTTGAGCTTTTTGAGCCTCTTGAGCTTCTGTTCCCTTGAGCCTCCTGAGCCTCTGCTTCTTGAGCTTGAGCCTTTTGAGCCTCCTGAGCTTCTGTTCCCTTGAGCCTCCTGAGCTTCTGCCTCTTGAGCTTCTTGTACCTTGGGCTTCCTTAGCTTTCTTGTACCTTGAGCTTCCTTAGCTTTCTTGTACCTTGAGCTTCCCTAGCTTTCTTGTACCTTGAGCTTCCTTAGCTTTCTTGTACCTTGAGCTTCCCTAGCTTTCTTGTACCTTGAGCTTCCTTAGCTTTCTTGTACCTTGAGCTTCCTTAGCTTTCTTGTACCTTGAGCTTCCTTAGCTTTCTTGTACCTTGAGCTTCCTTAGCTTTCTTGTACCTTGAGCTTCCTTAGCTTTCTTGTACCTTGAGCTTCCCTTGAGCTGCTGTTACTCGGGAGACAGCGCCTACAGGTCTTCCCGCCTTCTGTTCCTCGGGAGACAGCGCCTACAAGTCTTCCCGCCTTGTGTTCCTCGGGAGACAGCGCCTACAAGTCTTCCCGCCTTGTGTTCCTCGGGAGACAGCGCCTACAAGTCTTCCCACCTTGTGTTCCTCGGGAGACAGCGCCTACAAGTCTTCCCGCCTTGTGTTCCTCGGGAGACAGCGCCTACAAGTCTTCCCGCCTTGTGTTCCTCGGGAGACAGCGCCTACAAGTCTTCCCGCCTTGTGTTCCTCGGGAGACAGCGCCTACAAGTCTTCCCACCTTGTGTTCCTCGGGAGACAGCGCCTACAAGTCTTCCCGCCTTGTGTTCCTCGGGAGACAGCGCCTACAAGTCTTCCCGCCTTGTGTTCCTCGGGAGACAGCGCCTACAGGTCTTCCCGCCTTGTGTTCCTCGGGAGACAGCGCCTACAAGTCTTCCCGCCTTGTGTTCCTCGGGAGACAGCGCCTACAGGTCTTCCCGCCTTGTGTTCCTCGGGAGACAGCGCCTACAGGTCTTCCCGTCTTCCCCACTTGACCAGGCCACGCAGCCCACCCGGGGACGCCACTAAATGTTGAGATTACGAGAGGTCAAGAATTGAAGAACCTTCTCCCAACAAGTAAGACCTCTACCTGAAGTCTAGATATCAGTTTGGACTGCCTTGGGTGATCAAGTCAGGAAGGAAAATAACGCAGGCAGAAACCAGCGGCTACTACACGCAGAAGATCTCGCTCTAGTAAGACACTCTCAGAAACTCTAAGAAAACTCTTTATTTCCACAACACGGCTCAGTTATATACAAAAGAAAATTTACATAATAACAATTAATTCAAAATATATTTGACATAATAATAATTAATTTAAAAGAAATTTACATTCCAGGTTATACACTCAAAAGAGATATTTACATAGTCTATGCCACGACTTTTAACACTAGTTTATGATAATTGAAACAGTAAATAATATGTAAAGGTTATTCACATATTAAACAAAATGTTAACGCGGGATTCAATCCCGGTTCATGACTGTCGGGAATCGAGGGTGTTACCCACTCGTCCACCGACTTTTTTATTTGTTTGTTTTTTATGTTCTTTTTAAAATATATGATTTTATTATATGGTAAATATATCTTTAATTTAAATTTGATGGCGGATGTGAATTGAAAATTTCGTTGATTTGCATTTTGCTTGGAAATATTCTTTTTTTTTTTCCTTCTTATTTAATCGGTGTAGATAGTTCAGTATAGACTTAAAAGCCATTTGGTTCAGTCGCTGTGTGGTTGTTGCTAAGTTCTGACACAGGCTTCCTTCTTGGGCAACACGTGAACCCAACCCCTGGAAAGTTACGTGCGAATTGCATTGGATCTACGCGGTCGCAATAACTATAATAACTATAATTTATCGTAAAGATAGAGGCTGCCTGGCCGGCATTCATATTTCTTGAAAATAAAGATATTTCGGCCAGTAAATCTTTTTATTATTATTCGTTGTACAAAATTTGGAATATCGCGTGAGAACGCCCTTGGAGCCTTAGAATGATTTTTAACGCCTTGCCAAATGTTTTAATTTTTGTTTGCTCCTGACGAGAACAAAATATTTTTGTCGAAACGTCGAGGTAATAAAAAGATTTACTGGCAGAAGTATCTTTATTTTCAAGAACTATAATTTATTTGCACAATCAGGAAATGCCCCCTTTTCTCAATTTATATACCTGATCCAAGTACACATTCACTTTTGTACTATTTTTCACATAACTATATCTTTGTTGAGTAAAATTAATCAGGCCTCTAGGAAAAATTATTATTTTTTAAAACATGTTTATTCTCTAGCTTTCGGGTACGAACGGTTTTTTACAGGAGAAAACATGGTATAATAATTCACCAATAGAACACGAGTTGAATATAATCGGATGCTATTTTACATAATTTTATTGTAGCGTAGAAATCAAGCCTCGAAATATCCTAAGATGTAAAAGTATTTATTGATGACGTCACCGCGACGAGTCGACAATTATTAACAAGTCAGCAAAACTATCTACAGCTAGGGAACCTTGAACAAGCAAACAAAGAAATATTTTAAAGATGATTTTACAAATAGAGAGTATAATAGATTTTTATAATCTGTTGAATATTTTCATTGAATAATATTAAATTATATTAAATAATAGAATATTTCTTCGCCACAATATTTTAACTTGTGTTCTATTGGCGAATTATTATACCATGTTTTCTCCTGTAGAAGGACGTCCGTGCCTGAAAGCTAAATATTTTTAAAAAATACTTTTCCCTGGAGGTTTCCCTGGAGGTCCCTGGAGGTCCCTGGAGGTTTCCCTGGAGGTTTCCCTGGAGGAATGATTAATTTTACTCAATATTGACGCAAAGGATTATTTTATTGAATATATATTTCTCTTATTATGGATGTCAAATTTTCTCCTTTTATGACTCTATTCATGCCCAGTAGCTCTACAAACTTTATACCCTAATATGATTAAGTGTGGAGATAAAGAAGAAGCGTTTGAAGACTCTAGCTGTCATTGTGGCAACAAATTCCAGGATTCGAGACACCTACTGCTGGAATTCCTACTCTTCTTTAGCGCTAGATAACAGACAATAAATAATTTTGTAGATCTATATCAATTTGTAAATAGCAGAGAGAATTATCGTAAATTTAACTATTTTTGTGAATATATTTATGATTATATTTCAAACCTGAAAGGTTCAGGTTCCTAATATATATTATTGTTTCTCTTTTTTTATTTTAATTAGTTTTTCTTTTATAATATATTTATAAATGTTTCTTAACCCTGGAAGCTTTATTTACTTTATAATAAATGTTTCTGTTAAAAAAAATGTAAATCGACGCAATTATCCCAAGCCGGGATATCGCGTTTTGTGTGTTGAAATAAAATAGATATAAGAAAGAGGAAGAAAACTCTATATTTTGAAGTTTGCCTGGTCGGCATTCCTAGTTATCTATATATATAAAATTGAATGTCTGTCTGTCTGTCTGTGTGTGTGTGTGTCCTCTATGGATTCAAAAACCATACATCCAATCGCCGTGAAAATTTGGGATATTATTAGGTGTATCCCCGGAAAGGTTTACGAAAAATAATTTCTTGAATATCTTGAATATCCTTAGAGTTATTTGCAGATTTGTATATTTAACTCGCAAGCAGCGCCGCCATTGAGACGGAGATAGGCTTAGTTTGCTGCTTCTGATGACCTTGGGTCATCGTGTGAGTCACAGCATGATGCTACAAAAACACTCTCTCTGGGGATTTTACAGCGTCGACAACCTGTAAGATTGCCTCTCTCATATATTATACTTTAAACATCTGCTTAATTAAAGCATTTTTCATTTGAAAGAGACTGCTCTCTTAACCCCCTTTAGACAACATTAAATGATATCCCGTGTCGATGATTTTGTAATGTATAGAATTAGGAAAGACAAAATTCACGATGACACGGCTCACAGGGAACGGTAAAAAATGTTCACTTTATCGAGGAAATACAAAATTCGGGATGACACGGCACACAGGGACCGGGAAAAAATGATCACTTTATCGAGAGATTCACGACCATGATTTTATTCAACTTATCGAGTATTTATCAAGGGACCGGGAAAATATGTTCACTAGATAAAACGATGATTTTGTAATGTAGAAAATTATGAAAGACAAAATTCAGGATGACACGGCACACAGGGACCGGGAAAAAATGTTCACTTTATCGAGAGATTCACATTTACGAGTTTCAAATTATCAAAATATATCTCTTTTTTTTATAAGTTTATAGAGAATTGTTTTAACAAATGTTCGTTAGACAAACCTTTACTCGGGTAAAACCTCGGGCGAAGCCGGGTACGTCCGCTAGTTTAAAATAAAAGACACTTCGGCCAGAAATGGCTATTTTCTTAACGTTTCAACAAAAATATTTTGTCTTCGTGAGAAAAATAAAAATTAAGCATTTTGCATGGCGTTAAAATTAGCTAAAGTTTTTTCTATTAGAGAAGTCCTCCACGTTATTATTTTGGTCTTTATAATCTTTCGAATATATTTATATCTTATTCTTATAAACAATTTTATTAAATATCTTGAAAGATGTACGAAGGAATCTGTGGCCACTGGACATACGTCGAATCTGTAGACTGTTGTTGGGTGCTGCGCTGCCTGTAGTATAGGAGCTCCATCTATACTTCCTTTCTTCCTGTGGTGAATCTGTATAAGACCGGTGGTTTTAATAAAGCTGTGTTTTTGTAAATATCTCGAAATATCTCTCAAGTTCGATAATAAAAATTTCTTATAGTGAAAATGGTTGAAATAGATTTCTAGCCTTGCTAAATGCTTTAATTTTTATTTTTCCTGAAGAGGACCCTACCAAACTTTCATCATCTCAATTCATTTCTAATCATGGAAATTTCAGAAGTTTTTTCAAAAGAATTAAAGCGGTGGAAGACTCGAGTTGTTTTTGTGGACATGAGGAACAAACCTCAATACATCTTTTACCGGATTGTCCTGTTTTTCAAAACTATAGAATCGACAATAATTTAATAGTAAACGATCCAAGTATTTTTATTTCCAGTAAAGAAATGTATATTAAATACAATACTTTTTTAGATATATTTTAAATCATATAGCAACAAATATCTTTTAAGAATCTGATAATTTATATTATGCTTGTTGTACATATTGCTAGACACTTCTTTCTTTTGTACACAGTTCTTTCTCTCGTTTTTCCCCTCTCATTCTCATTGTTAACATCATATGACTATTCTATTCACGGCCTAAAATTATTGTATATATATGTATAGACAATTGTAAAGGCATACATGTATGACAGCGCAATTGTTCCTAAGGGGAAATAGCGCTATAAATTGATATAAAATTTTTAAAAATGCGAAACAAAAGATTTGTGTCAAAAATTTGAGAAAATTAAAAAAAAAATTCTGTGGCCGAAGTATATTTTATTCTGAAGAACTATACATATATCAAATATCTACTGTCCTCAAAACTTATGTCCATAGAGATATTGTTTAATTTTAAAAAGAATCATACGCGTCTATAATAGTTTCGAATTTTCATAACAGATGCCGCGCTAATGCATCATAAAATTATTGTTCAAATAAAAGACACAATTTGATATTTTTGGAAGAGCGATTGCTCGAAGCATATTATATATTTATAATTATATGTATTTCTACTGTACTCAAAGCTTATGTCCATAGTTCATCTAAAATACCCATTCCAAGAGTCTAACAACAGTATCACTATAAAAAGAAAACCTGAAAATGCTATATAACAGTTTCAGAGTCGAGTCGAGTCGAGTCGAGTCAGGCCGCTCTCCTGCTCTTGCCATGAACCCTGCCAAGAAAAAGAAGAAGAATGCCCAGAAGCCCATCGTGGACGTCGCTGCCCTGGATAAGGAGGACGAAATGGTGCTCTCCCGCCACCTCCAGGTCCTGATCGGCATTGGCCATCCCGCCCTCAAGCCCCTGCACGTAGACATGATTGGGTACATCGCAACGCGGAATAAGCAGATTAAGGCCCTTTGCGCTGAAGTGGAGAGCCTTACTGACACGCTCAGTGCCTTCGCGGAGCCGGACGTCATCACCCCAACTGCCAGTCACAGCACCCAAACCAGCCCAGCTCCTTCTTGCATGGAAGCCAGTTCCCAAACCGACCCAATCAAGCCCGCCACCCCTGTTCCTGCTGCTCTCCCAATTAAGAAGCCTGCCCCCATCGTGCCCGCTCCTGCTCCCTCAAAGAGAAAGCAGCCTGAGGCTCCCAACCCGCCCGCAAAGAGGACTAACCTGAAAGGTCCCGCAAAACCTGCGCAATCCCGCGTCTCCAAGCCTGCGGCCGCCCAAGTGGTCCTCCATGGAGAAAAATCGGCGGCCCACACAGTGGTCATCTCTGATGACCCACAGGCTGACCCAAGGGAAATGCTTAAAGCTGTCCGCGCTGCCCACACTCTACCCCAAGGCGTTTGGGCCTCCCTGCGAACCAAAGGGAAGCTTGTCCTCCACTCCAGCAACCCCGATACCATCCCAGCTGTTACCACCTCCCTGGCCAACAAGCTGGATGGCATGAAGGTCCGCCAACAGAAGGAGATCCTGCCTCGCATTTGCCTCTTCAAAGTGGATGAGGAAACAACCAACTCCACCATTGAAGAGACGCTCCTGGAAACCCCTGCTGTCAGCCAACTCCCTGGGGACAAGGTGGTGCGCGTGGCGCACCGTTCTGCACCCAGAAACGGGACCTGCACCGCCTTCATCGAGGTGGACCTCAAGACCTTCAGAGCCCTGGGCAATCGCGGAAGGATCGTGGTGGATGGAGTAATCCATGGTGGATGGGGCCAAGGGTCTCCCAGACAAGCACGAGGCGAGAGCCTCAAGCTGCCCCATCTTGAAGTCTAGAGCCCTCAAGTTCTAGACTTCTAGGACCTCCTGCCTTCTCAACTGGCCTCCATCAAGGCTTATCACCGCATCAAGGCGCTGTTTCCCTGACCTCCCCAGCTTCCTCCACCCCTGCGATGACACCTCCACTGCCAGATCCTAGGATCCCTTGCCACCAGTTCGCGTTCTGCAGCCATAGTAGGGCTAGAAGACCACATTTGATAGGCCAATTAGCCCGGAATCTCAAGAACCTGCTATATAACAGCGGTATGGTAGATTTAACTGGCAAAACCGCTGGGAGGGTTCACCACTGATGAACCAGGCCCTCATATTAATTTTTACATTGCAGTAAGGGCAGTAGAAATGGTGTAAATTTGAAAAGAATCATACGTGTCTATAATAGTTTCGAAATTTTCATAACAGATGGCGCGCTAATGCATCATAGAGAAGTTTGCTTGAATACCATTTCTGAGATTCTACCCTTCAGTATTGTCAAATCATATTGACAAACATTTGCAGTTTTATCTTATCAGTTTTTGTGGGAAGAATGTTGTTTTTGTTTGTTAGTGAACCAATCTCTCACGTCTTCTCATTGGACGAATGTGGCCATGTCTATATAAGAGGGAGCTAAGGGAATACAAGAAGGCCAGTGTGGCGGATTATTGTGTGGAGACGCTTAAAGTGTTCTCTGCGTACTTTATCCGTGTCTAGTGATCTCCTCGCATACCTGTATGACCCCGGTCCGATCCCTACCAACGCTACAATAAAGATAAGTACTGTTTTGTTTTTATATAGCAAATCATGAGTTTTTATTTAACTCCCTTTTACTATTGTTGTAATAGACGTGTCTATAATAGTTTCGAATTTTGATAACAGATGGCGCGCTAATACATCATAATATTTATCTGTACAGATCTAGGTACGACCTTTTTTATATAAACAACTACATACAAGTATTGTATGCATTGTATACATACATTGTATGTTTCAAATTTAAGGGTTTATTAGAAGTAATATTTTCTCCATATTATATAAGGAATAAATAAATGGAACTTACTTGATACTTTGGAGAATATTCATAAATAACTTTGTGGAAACCGTCATAGGTGTAGCCTACTGCCTTGGCCTCTCTCCTGGAAAACACCGTCTGCAATTTGCATATCTTCAATCAGAACGATAAGAGAGGGATGCATAACTTTGTCATTAAAAAATTTGGCTGACATTCCTTTAAACGCATAAATAAATAGATGCAATCTAGATAAAACGATAATGCCCCCATCTAGATAATGAAAATAAGATTGAAGACAATCCATAATATTACGTGTTGTTTATGGCCGGGCATTATCTTGTTGAAAAGTAAGCCTGGTGTGATGTGAGAGGAACGGAAACAAAACAGGCCGTAGAATGTCATCTACGTATCGTTGTGCTGTCAGGGTGCCAGGAATAAGGGATATTTACACTAGCAAAAATTCGATGCACTAAGAAATAGTTGTCCGATTTGGACTGAAATTGATGTATGTGAAGAACATGTATAGAGAAAAATTTCATAACGATTAATTGTGTTATTCCAGAATTTGATCGTCACAAATAGAGAAAGTCAATATGTCGTTGGACCCCCACTGGTCTGAATGTAGGCTGTCACCCGGCGTGTCATGGACTGATAGAGATTCCGGATGGTGTGCTGCGGGATTTCTTGTCAAATTTTCTCCAACTGTCGGGATAAATAGTCAACATTCCGGGATGGTTGCAATCGTCTTCCCATCACGTCCCAGATGTGTTCTATGGGTGAGAGATCAGGCGACTTTGCTGGCCACGGAAGAGTTCGGTAAGATTGAAGACAATCCATAGTAACACGTGCCGTGTGTGGCCGGGCATTATCTTGTTGAAAAAGTAAGCCTGAGTTAATGTGAGAGGAACGGCAACAAAACAGTCCGTAGAATATCATCTACGTACCGTTGTGATGTCAGGGTTCCAAAAATTACTACCAATGGAGTCCTGCTATCAAACGAAATTGAATTTCATACCATAACGTCCTGTTGTGGACATGAGAGGTAGGCATTGTATCTCGGTCAGCGAGCTCTTAGATTCTACTCTCTCAGTCGTCTATTGATGGTCATTTTGGACATTTGTGTGACGGTCACACGTTGGATGGTAGATAACGTCGAATCCGGTGCTGCGACAGCCGTTCTGACAATCTCTCTGTCCTCCCGTTCTGTTGTTGCCCTTGGTCGACCGCTGCCGTCCTGACGTTGCATTCTTCCGTTGTTGACCCACTCTTGTCAACATCGTCTTATAGCCGCATCACTTCGACACAGATGTCGCGTGATTGGTCGTTTTGACAAACCAGCTTCTTACAATCTAATGACACAACCTCTTTGAAACTCTGGCATATGTTCGTAATGAGTACGAATCTTTCGGCGAGACATTGATACAATAGAATTATGCTTACAGGAAAAAAATTAAACGGAAATTTTGAAAATCAGTTTTTATCGAGCCGAATATTCCAAGTGTTTTCAAAGTTGAAAGAAAAGATGGCAAAGGTACATTAATGCAGAAGATTCTTAATTTAAAAATTATTTTAAATATATTTTGTGTATTTTGAATAGATTATAGCTTCGAGTTAAAAACCTTTTAATCATACCCTGTAAGCGTTCTGAAAATATAGCAATCCATACTTAAATCATTAGATAGTAAAAAGGCATATATTGGATTGAATAAAATATTTATTTGCCAATATTTCGGTTAGCTGAACGCCAACCTTTATCGAGGCATTACATTGGCGTTCAAGCCAGCCGAAATATTAGCAAATAAATCTTTTATTAAATCCAATACTGTATATGCCTTTTTACTATCTAATACCCTGTAATATTGATGGTCAAATTGCTTTGGTTTCTCTAATCAAGCGCATCGCCTGAATTCGGGTCAATATAGAAGAAAGCTACACGATCTTAACATTCATCGATTACTAGCTCATATATATATGGACACAGACCTACTTTATATTCCAGTATTAGGTTGAACATGTAGATAAATGTATGTACTTATTTCTTTATTTCGACTTAGAGCGCTATGGACACTTGCACTTTAAAGATAAACAAACATTTTGAAAGAAAAGAAAGAAAGATATTTTAAATATATACAGAATTATTATGCAAGTTAGTTAGAAGTAAAGATTTAAAAAATATATATATCAACCCAATTGATATATGTACAAAGGGTTGGTAAGCAAATTTAGTTAAATGAAATCAAATTGTAAAGTATTGTGTTTATTCGAGAAAAGCAATTTACAGATTAAAAAAAGTTTTAAGGAATGTACTTACGCATCTGTCATGTTGATCACCTGCTCCACTGACTGGATATAGCCAAATACTTTCATCAGGATTTCATTCTGGAAAAAAACACAAATTTTCAGTCAATTTTGTTCACACTTGGTTATCTCGTGGGACTTCAATAAAGGTCACTGTAATATCTTTCAGAGTTATTGTCTGAATCCCGATATACATGCTAAAAGGTACAACTTCCTTAAGTTTTGCCCATGAGTGTATATTCCATATTTTGAATGTATTTTCAAATTGAAAGTTACCATTCATCACACAATCAATAACATCCTACTGTAAAAAAAAGTGTAAAAATACTAATTATTCAACGATAGAAATGAATGTCGTATCGAAATTTGCATAGATATAAATTTCAGATACGCAAATATTTCACAACTATAACTTATTAAAATTTGGAAGAGTCTATCTGAATACCGTGATATCGGACTATAGCCCACAATATCCTATGACAGGGGTCACAAAACCTGTTCAAAACGGTATCCTTGCTGACTGAACAAAGTCGATTTCATGTTGAATGCACTGTGTTTGTGTGGAGTATAATTATATTTTTATATTTAAAGGAATACTTCATAGAAAAGACAGAAAATTTATCTAATACCTGATTGTAATATGATATTTTCATTTTTACCCAATAATTCTCTTAATTTAAATTATTCTCCCCCCCCCCTTTTTTTTTTTTTATTTATTGGTTATAGAGGGGATCGGTGGAAGGATGGTCAAAACTATTGGTTTCCTACCGCTACGACCCGGGATAGAATCCCCCGCATTGGGTACTTTTTTCTAATTTAAAAAAAAAAAAAGCTCCAATGGCCCCCGAATCTTGTGAAAGTCTAACCCCATCAGCGAATTCAAGTAACCAAACGGGGTTCTGGCATATTTGTAAGTGCATTATCAAACTGCTTTTCACATGTGTAGACATGTGGTGCACTTACAGTAAAGGTTGTCGCCAACTTCTAACCACCATTATTATCATGATGGCCTGCGCAGTCACCGTTCGGAGGAGATTAATAGAATCGCCGAATGCCGTCGTCCATTTGGACAAGGAAAGCAAAGACTAGAACGCGGCTGATTCCACACTCGCCTGTTCAGTGATTCGCTAACCATGACGTATGCACGAAGGAATGAGTGGCCATTGGACATGCGTTGGACCTATAGGCTGTTGTTGGGTGCTGTGCTGCTTGGAGTATAGGAGCTCCATCTATTAACTCTTCCTGTGGTAAATCTGTATAAGACCGGTGATCTTGATATAGCTTTGTGTGTGTGTAATATTATGGTCTGTACCACGTGTACTAGGAATAATTCAAAAAAATGGTTTTAAAACTTTTGAAAGAATATATATTTCCATTTTCCCTATATAATAATATTAATCAATTTTCGTAATCGTTTTATTTTACTGAAATACATATTGTACATATGAGGTAAATAACACAACTCTTACTTACCACGAATTCCCCTTTCATCACTGTCAGCGAGTAGTCGTACTTTATTGACCTGAACAAAACACCAGAAGTATTCACATTCCGATGGAATGTAGAAAACCTACCTGCAATCATCCTTGCATCCTTTTTGGCAATCAGAACTGTCAACTTTAGATACGCATGTCATATCCTCTGCAACAAAGATAATACTACAAAATAACACATAGTAATATACATATAATACTAGATAGATAATACTACCTAGTAATATTATTAATAAAAGAGATAAAGGAGTATTTATTTTATATAAAACTATACATTTAGGGATATATTCATAGTTGATACGATATTTGAATCAAATATAGCTAATAAACAATATACATTCATGGATAAAACTTAAGAAAGATGTACCTTTTAGCATGTATATCGGGATTCAGACAATAACTCTGAAAGATATTACAGTGACCTTTATTGAAGACACACTCATGGACAAAACTTAAGGAAGTTGTACCTTTTAGCATGTATATCGGGATTCAGACAATAACTCTGAAAGATATTACAGTGATCTTTATTGAAGACACACTCATGGACAAAACTTAAGGAAATTGTACCTTTTAGCATGTATATCGGGATTCAGACGATAACTCTGAAAGATATTACAGTGATCTTTATTGAGGTAACCAAGTTTGAAAGAAATTTCCTCTGTCTCCTTAAAAATAGAATAAACGACGGGGCCATCAAAGTCTTTCCACTTCCTTAAGTATTGTCCATGAGTGTATACAGAATATGTAGGATATGTATTTTCCAGCTTATATCAAGGCTTCAGAAGTTGAATATGGATCGAGGTGAAGTAGAAATATATACAAGAGACGAATTTAGATTGGGATAACTTTGTATACACAAGAATATATAGGAGTTTGTGTAAATAAATTTAAACATTTTTGTAAATTATGATGCATTAGCGCGGCATCTGTTTTGAAAATTCGAAACTATTATAGACGCGTATGATTATTTTAAAAAATAAACAATTTCTACTGTCCTTACTGCAATGGAAAAATTAATGGGCAGGTCTGGCTCATCAGTGGTGAAACCTCCCAGCGCTTTCGACAATTTAATTTATATATTTATAACTATTAGATAATAAAAAGGCATATATTGGATTTAATAAAAGATTTATTTTGCCAATATTTCGGTTGGCTGAACGCCAAACCTTTATCAAGGCATTACATTTTTGTATACATATTTTTGTATATTTTAGATACAAAAATGTAATGCCTTGATAAAGGTTTGGCGTTCAGCCAACCGAAATATTGGCAAAATAAATATTTTATTAAATCCAATATATGCCTTTTTATTATCTAATGAATTAAATATGGATGGCTCTATTTTCAAAACAAATTTATAACTATATGTAATTCTGCTGTCCTCAAAGCTTATGTCCATAGTTCATCTAAAATACCCATTCCAAGAGTCTATCATCAGTATCACTATAAAAGGAAAACCGAAAAATGCAATATAACAGCGGTATGTTAGATTAAATTGGCGAAACCGCTGGGAGGGTTCACCACTGATGAGCCAGGCCCTCCTATTAATTTTTCCATTGCAGTAAGGGTCGTAGAAATTGTTTAATTTTAAAAGAATCATATGCGTCTATAATAGATTCGAATTTTTATTTTTGTAAATAATTAGTGTTTATCATTGGTCTCCCAAACATTTTGACCATAGTTTTAGAATGAGCCACTTTTAATATTGTCTATATAGATAATACCGTAACAGAGTTTTCCATTGTAAAGTCCTGAGCTATCTCCTCCGAAGATTCTGAACTACACATAACGATCTATATACCAAAATTTTCGTTATTTTTTTCTTCGTATGATAGGCCTGTTTTTATTTTCCTAATGTTAACAGTTATTTTTATTTTTTAATTTAATCTATTTTACAATCGTAGATTTTTTGCATTTATCATCATCAATTCCTTTGTTTTGAAATACGTTCTTTTGTCTTATTACCTTTTACTAATTTATAATATATATTTCTGATTCATTTGATTATGATTATAATTTGTAAGTACTTTGTTATAGTTTTTCATTTAAATAGAGCTCAATTTTTGTGTATGTTTTCTATTTGCAGTATCTTTCCTAATGTCTTTGGCAACGTTTTTTTTTCTCATAAATAGGCTGAGGTTATATTATTTTTCGAATTGTAGATTGAATTATTACTTTTATTCTATAATAATTATCTTTTATAAGTGTTTGTTATAGTTTTTCATTTGAATTTAGCACAATTTTTGTATCTGGTTATCTTTTTTGGCATCTTTTCATCTCTCTTTGGCATCTTTTTTTTTCTCATTAATAAGACCTAATCCAAATAATTTAATAGTGTGTGACGTTTCAGCAACAGCATCAGACAAAAGAATAAATGAACTAAAGAATAAAATCTCATTTTTTCTTTTGTCTGATGATGGTGACATTTGGATTAGGTCTTTTTTTTTTATTAATTTGTTATAGTTTTTCATTTGAATTTAGCTCCATTTTTGTGTCTTATTTAATAAATGAACTAAAGAATAAAATCTCATTTATTCTTTTGTCTGATTTTTGTGTCTGATTTTCTTTTTTACAGTATCTTTCATAATGCCTGATTTGATTACTTGATCTGTTATAGTTTTTCATTTAAATTTAGCTCCATTTTTGTGTCTGTCGTTTTTTTTCTTCTCATAAATAGGCTGATGCTGTATTTGTGTACTCAATTGTTGCTTTTGTGTCTGGTTTCTTTTTTGCAGTATTTTTTTGGAATCCTTTTTTTTTTTCATCAATTGTTTCCTCACATTCTTGGAATTTTCTTTTTATGCCTGTCCTGGCTTTCAGTTTTATAGTTTTCCTCTGCTTGGTTCTTATTTTACCTTTTTTTTTTCAGCGTCTTCTGTCATGCCTCGAAAAGGCCGTGGAAGACTCACTCCCCTAACAGCTAGGCGTGCTAATATGACTCGCCGCAGACACAAAACCCCAATTGCTATTTCTCTTGTTTACTTTTTTACCAATGCCTATAATTTTTCACCTGAAAGATTTTTTATTTTATTTGTTATTCAATAAATTATTATCACTTATTTTTGGTCTTCTTTTTACTTGCTTATTTTACTGGGGGTTGGTGGAAGGATGGTCTAAGCCGTTGGTTTTCGACCGCTACGACCCGGGTTCGATTCCCGCATTGGGCACTTTTTTCTGAAAAATAAAAAAATAAATGCTCCAATGGCTTCCGATTCTTGCAAAAGTCCAACCCCACCAGCAAGCGCAAGTAATCAAACGGGGCTCTGGCACATTTGTAAATGCAAAGTCGAACTGCTTTTCACATGTTTAGACATGTGGTGTACTTACAGTTAAAGCAGTCGCCTACTCTACCCACCATGATTATCAAGGCCTGTACCACGTGTACTAGGGATAAGCAAAAAAAAATTATTTTACTCATTGATCTATACATACAATTATTTGCATACAATTATTTACATACAAATATATGCATACAATTATATACATACACTTTTCTACATTTTTGCACTCTGCAGTCTAATATGTTTTTAATAATAGGGGTTTTAGACAAATATCAACTGTTGAAATTTGATTTTCCAAAATAGTTGAATTATCGAAAGTGTCGAATTAGTTTGTCATATGATAGGCCGTAGGTCGAGACATCCAAAAAATGGTCGAATTATCGTGTGTTGAATTAATTAGATTATATTGTATATATAAAAATATAGAATTGTTGTTTTTAATGAGGTCTTTTAAATGAATTTATTCCTTTAATATGTTGTCATATCTGCAATTTTATTTCATTTCCAAAATATTTATTTACACTTTCACCAATGCCTATAGGATCTTTGCGATGGAACAGGTATGGTGTTCTAGCACATGTGCTCTCATGTCCTTGAAGCACATATACTGACAGTACCCAAAGTTGAACACACTGTATAATGTCTGAAATATATGACTATAAAGAGGGCTCAAGGCCAAACCTTTGCTACAAGAGCCTGTGTTTACGCACAGACGACTTTATGTGACTTTTTCAAGTGTGCGAACTTTGGATAGCATACATGTAAAGTTGAACCCAAGTATATATAAAATGTAGTTTTTAATGAGGTCATTTAAATGAATTCCTATTATAAATCGTCTCCTCTGAAATATAGTTTGTAAATTTATATTCTGATTTATTTTATCCTTTTTTTTCATTTCTAGAATATATATTGTCGCGGAGATAAATAAAGCAAGGGCAAATTTGGGAATAAATAATTTATTACAAGGGGTATTTGTAGGGAGAGAGAGAGTTTTGTACAACTTACCCAAGTTAAAAGTTAATCCTCATGAACGGCGTTAGCCACCGTCCCGTTTTCCTTATTTACATATCAGCTTCCCCCCTCCCGGGGTCCAGGGATGATTGACAGTTGTTCCATCTGGATGGAGCTATTTGACATTACTCCCTCTTTAGAAAAAACAGCGACCCGCTGATTAGCTTGTCTCAGCCCTCGTTCTGGAAGGAAATCTATCACGGCCTGTGTTCCCTAGCAGAATGGAATGTTGTTCTTCAGGGTCCAGGTAGGGCTTCATCCGAATGACATGAACGATATCCTTGGATTTCCGTGATCGGGGAGACGGGTCCACGGGCTCTACTTCATACGTAACTTCTGAAAGCTTCTTGGTCACCTTGTAGGGACCGATGTATCTCTTCAGTAGCTTTTCTGAGAGCCCTACTTTTCGGATGGGAGTAAAAACCCACACAAGATCATCCTTCTGGTAATAGACTGGAGTATGTTTCTGGTCGTAAAGTCTACGGTCTTTCGCCTGTGATTGTAGAAGGCGTGATCGGGAGAGTTGACGCGCTTCCTCAGCTCTGGTCACAAGTTCTCCAACGTAGTCGTCAGAGATCTCATCTGGTAGGTAGGGTAGTACGGCATCGATGTAGGTCTCGGCCTCGCGGGCGTGGACAAGAAAGAACGGAGTGTAGCCGGTCGCCTCCTGTTTAGCAGTGTTGTAAGCAAAAGTCACGTAGGGTAAAACTTGGTCCCAGTCCTTCTGCTCGACACCTGTGTACATGGACAACATGTCTCCCAGAGTTTTGTTGAACCTTTCAGTCAGGCCGTTGGTCTGGGGATGGTAGGCCGTTGTAAATCTGTGCACAATTCCGCACATAGCATTGATCTCTTTTATTACTTGAGAAATGAAATTTCTTCCGCGATCTGTTATCATTTCTCTAGGAGCTCCATGCTTCAAGATAACATCTTCAACCAGGAACTTAGCTGTTTCGATTGCTCCTCCGTCTGGGATCGCTTTCGTTATGGCATACCTTGTCATATAATCGGTGCACACAATGATCCAACGGTTTCCATCTTTAGAAACTGGAAATCTTCCAAGGAGATCAACCCCGACTTTATAGAATGGCTTTTCTACGGGCGGTATGGATACAAGTTGTCCAGCCGGACGTCGAGGTAATTTCTTCCTTCGTTGACACTCCCGACAATGGCTTACATATTGGCGAACAGTTCTATAAAGGCCAGGCCAATAGAATCGTTTCTTGACTTTGTCATACGTTCGGGCGAAACCCAAATGCCCAGCTGTAGGAGCGTCATGTAAATCTGCCATAACTTCCGATCTTAAGTGATTAGGGATCATCATAAGCCAGGGTCTTCCAGTTGTGCTATAGTTTTTCTTGTATAATATGCCGTCGATAATGCTGAATTCCTTTCTGGTGTAGCCCGAGTTTAAATTATCGATTATTTTAGCTAAATCCGGGTCTTTAGTCTGCTCTATATCGACGTTGGTTAGTGACATCACAGCACTTGGTGGATCGTTCTCAAGCGGGCTCCTTGACAGACAATCGGCATCCTTATGTTTGCGTCCACTCTTGTAGATAACGGTCACGTCAAATTCTTGCAACTTCAGCGCCCATCTTGCCAAACGGCCAGAAGGATCTTTCTGCCCTACCAACCAACATAGAGAATGATGGTCAGTGACAACCGTGAATGGTCGACCAAACAAATATGGGCGGAATTTGCTAATAGACCAGACTACAGCAAGGCATTCTTTTTCCGTTGTAGAATAGTTATTTTCAGCCTTTGTCAAGCTTCTAGATGCATAAGCTATAGGCCGCTCCTTTCCACCTTGTATTTGTAGAAGAACAGCTCCAATACCATGTCCGCTTGCATCCGTGTGTAGATGGGTATCAGCGGATTCAACAAAGTGTCCTAAGACAGGCTCTGAAATTAGAGCTGTTTTAAGGACTTCAAACGCTTTCTCTTGAGCTGCATCCCAATAAAATTGTTTTTCAGTCTTCAGTAGGTCATGCAAAGATCTAGCTTTGTCGGCAAAGTTCTCAATAAATCTTCGGTAATAGGAACATAATCCAAGAAAGCTCCTCAGTTCAGAGATATTCCTTGGCCTCGGAAATTTAGAGACGGCTTCAACTTTATCTGGATCTGGATGAATTCCATTGGCGTCAACAAGGTGTCCCAAAATCTTTATCCTCCTTGATCCAAAAAGACACTTTTTGTGGTTCAAGCTTAGTCCAGCTTTCTGGATGCAGCTTAATACAAGTTGTAGACGACGTAGATGTTCCTCAAAGGTAGGTGCGTAAACTACGATGTCGTCCAGGTAGCAAAGGCACATGTTCCATTTAAGACTGCCCAGAACACTATCTATCATCCTTTCAAACGTTGCTGGAGCGTTACAAAGACCGAAAGGCATTACTTGGAATTCATACAACCCATCTGGAGTGATGAAAGCAGTTTTCTCCCTGTCTTTTTCGTCCACTTCAATCTGCCAATACCCGGACCGAAGATCCATCGTGGAGAAGTAACTAGAGCCGGCTAAACTATCCAAGGCATCGTCAATGCGTGGCAGAGGGTAAACATCTTTTTTTGTTATCTTATTTAATCGACGGTAATCTACGCAGAATCTCCAGGTCCCGTCTTTCTTTCGAACTAGAATAACTGGAGATGACCAAGGACTTTCAGAGGGCTTCACGATGTGATTTTCAATCATCTTGTTCACTTCATCTTGAATTAGTCGTCGTTCACTTGGTGCTACTCTATAGGGCCTCTGTTTGATAGGAGAGTGGTCTCCTGTGTTTATCTTGTGCTTCACAGTACTGGTGGGCTTAATATAAGTACTCCCAAAGTCAAATATGTCGATAAACTCGTCAAGGCATGAAACAAGCTGTAACCTTTGAATTTCAGACAGCCCTGGATCTAGAGTAAGGTTTATCTTCTGTGACCATTCACGTGACTTTAGCTGCGTTTCTTGTAACTTATCGCTGGATTCAATAAGACTGCAGATATTCCCATTCTCATAACTTTCCATGGTGCACATATTCATTCCTGATGGAATCAGTTGCGGCCAAGACGCTCCATTCGCCACCCAAATGCTACCTCGGCCGTGTCGAAATGTAACCAATGAGTTTGGTATAAGAACTTCTTTTCTTAATAATAAGTCCTTAGAAGTTGAGACTAAAACATCTCTAACACCGCATACTTCTTCGTTTATCACACTGATCTTCTTTATTGATTTAGGCGGGATGACAAAGTCGTCGGAAGCAAACAATCTCTGGTTTTCCTCCTCTCGAGATTCCAGGACGGAGGTTTCCCCGAGATGGAGTTCATTTCTGCCACAATCAATGACGGCTTCGGTGGCCTTGAAGAAGTCCCATCCGAATATGAAATCATGGCTGCATTCCACCATAACAACGAATTCAAAGGATATCTTCAGACCATTAACTTCTATGTTCAGGACACATTTTCCTAGGGTCTCTATTAAATTTTTATTTGCGGCTTTAAGAATGGGACCTGGTTCTTTGAAGAGAGGTGTCTTTAGTTCGCGTCGAAATTTGTCTGAAATAACAGAAAAGTCGGCTCCTGAATCCACCAATGCTTTAATTTTGCGTCCATTTATTTCGACCATAACAAAATTTTCTTTTAATTTAGCGGCGAATTACCCTGGAGGATTTTCCTCAATGGCGACCTCACCCCCGTTAGAAGCCGCTCCACTTAGTTTTTCACATTCTGAGGCATGGGAGAACGGCTGAAACGACGGGTTGGCGACTGGGATTGTCTTCGGGCTGGCGACCTTGCGCGGCTTGGATGTGGGGAAGAGCTCCGGTAGAAGTACGTCGAGGTTTGGGGCGTTACATAGTCGTCGTCGGCGTCATATCTCGGGGGTCGACTCGAAAATCCAACATTTCTTCCTTCTCCGCCATTCCTTGTCCTGGCTTCAGCGAAGACCTGCCGTCGTTCCCTACAATAACGGACGACATGTCCGGGTCGTCCGCAGTGGAAGCAGATAGGTTTGTCGTCGTAGGTTCTCCAATGTTCCGTCTTCCTGGGTTGGGTTGGTCGGTCGATATTATAATAGGGCGTTCGTGGTTGTTGTTGTACCACGTTGACTTGTGGTCTGGTAGGTTGTAGAGCACGGCTGACCTCTTCCCTCACAGTCTGTTCCAGGGCGTTCACCTCTCGGAGAGGATTGATCACTTCAGGTGCTGAGAAAACCTTTTGTATCTCTTCTCTAACGATGCGGCGAATTAAGCCGGCCAAGTCGTCTGAGTCGTCAACACACGAAATGGGCATTACGTTTGACAACCTGGCGAATTTCGTACGGCCGATCCGGCGCTGCTTGACGGTTGTCAGATGACGGCAGAACTTCAGGATCTCATCTACTGTCTGTATGTCTTTCGCCACCAATACCTGGTATGTGTCCTCCGAAATTCCCTTTATAATGTGAGCAACTATCTCACCTTCTTCCATGCGAGGGTTCACCTGGTGGCAGAGACTAAGAATCTCCTGGATGTATAACTCGCTGGATTCTTCGGCCTTCTGTGCTCTTGACTTCAGAACTTCCTCGGCGCGTCGAGCAGAATCCTCCTGCAGTCCGAACACACCGCGGAATGCGTCTTCAAAGCTTCTCCACGAGTTGAGTGATTCTTCGTTATTATCAAACCACCTTCCAGCAGTTCCGTTCAAGTAAAATACGACGTTGGCAAGCTTCATGGTCTCGTCCCATCTGTTGTACTTCGAAACTCTCTCGTACTCTTTCAACCACTGTCCAGGGTTTATATTTCCATCTCCAGAAAAGGTAGAAGGATCTCGTTGGCGTTGACAGGGGAGGTAGGATCCGCTAACAGTAGGTCTGTGGTCGTCTTCCATTTCTATTCGTTGTGGCAAAGGTTGAAGAATTGGTTCACGTCCCTGTGACGTCGACTTCTTCGAAGTTCCGTCACGCTACCCAGCGTCTCCACCAAAATATGTCGCGGAGATAAATAAAGCAAGGGCAAATTTGGGAATAAATAATTTATTACAAGAGGTATTTGTAGGGAGAGAGAGAGTTTTGTACAACTTACCCAAGTTAAAAGTTAATCCTCATGAACGGCGTTAGCCACCGTCCCGTTTTCCTTATTTACATATCAGCTTCCCCCCTCCCGGGGTCCAGGGATGATTGACAGTTGTTCCATCTGGATGGAGCTATTTGACAATATTTACACTTTTCACCAATGCCTAAAGTTTCTCACCTGAAAGAAAAAAAAACTCCGCCTTTGCCGGTCCCAAGCCAGGATGAAAAAGGAAGAGGGGGAGCAGTAACAAGCTCACTAAAAAAACCTGGGCTCAGCTGGCCCGGCTGATAGTACCTTGTAAGGGCTCCTAATCCAGGGATACATTCTTTTGGAGCTAAGTCAGTGGCCTGCCACTGAGTAGTGCTCCCAGTCTTGATGACAAAGGCAGACGCATTCTACTTCACCTAATCGTGATGGTTGTTAATTTCAAGCTTTACAAGCTTGACACTCTAATATGATTGAGTGAAGATAAGAAAGGAGAAAAAATATTTTTTGTATTTTTTTTTTGGCAATAATCTATTTATTATCAGTTAATTTGATTTTGGTCTTTATTTATTATTCCCCTGCTCTATACATACATTTTGTACATTTACAATGTCAGCCATTTTCTCTGTAATACCTTTTTAGCAGTGAAGTTATATTTGAGCAACAAACAATTGTTGAAATTTAAAATGGTCGAATTATCGATAGTGTTGAATTACACTTTGTTATATGATAGGCTGTAGGTCAAGACAACAAAACATGGTCGAATTATCGAGGTTATATTGTATATATAAAACTAGAAATGTAGTTTTAATGAGGTCCTTTAAGTATTTTCATTCCTTTTATATGTTGTCTTATCTGCGATATAGTAGCATTTCTTGCAATTTTATTTGCTGATTTGTGTCATTTTTTCACTCTAAATATATTTATTTAAACTCTTCAACTAATGCCTATAGTTTCTTTCCTGAAATTGCTTAGCAAACATGAGTTGGTTGTATTGTTATGCTTCGGAGATATTTTAATCCTAAGCAGGGTCTTTACGAATGGTACACGTATGGTTACACAGTGCATGTGCTCTCATGTTCTTGAAGTAGTGTAGATGTGTTGTTTGCACTTTTATTTTCTGATTTGTTAGTATTTTTCTTCTTTTTTCATTTTAAATAATTTTTTAGGCATAGGAACCAATGCCTATAGTTTCTCACCTGCGGGCCCTTCGAGTAAACCCGGGGCGTTGCCCGGGTCACTCGGCTAGTTTTAAATATATACTGTTAACTTTTACCTATTATTTAAATTCACTAATATATAATTACTTGTATAAATTCTATATAACTATGTGAAAAATATATTTTATCATAATTTTCTTCGAGTGATTGAAAATAAAACTACTTCATATGAATAATTATTTTTCTACTTTTCTTTCATCACGACTTCACCTTCAAATATTTTTTTTTTTTACCCAAATATATATCATATATATTAATTACTAGCCGAATGGCCCGGGCAACGCCCGTGTTTTACCCGATTGAATGTTTTTATTCAAATACTATTTGTTACAATTATAAATTGGCGCCTTAAATAAATGCATATATTAGTTAATAACTATAGCCTATGTGCTTTATCTGTCTATGTACTGTTGGCTTCCGTAGGCGTCTCTTACTGGGAAAAGGAAAGAGAGGATTCCATTTAGTTATTAACTAATATATGCATTTATTTAAGGAGCGACCCGCTCCAACACAATAGTTACAAAAACGAAGGAGCGAGTGGGGGAGGCATGATGGGGGGGCAAAGGTGGCGTGATCGTAGCCAACCAATAGGAGGGCGCCATTCCAAAAAAAAGCAAACGGTGACAGAGATGAGGAATGACGCTCGTAACTGTATATAGAAAAAGGAGATAACGTGCTATATATATATAAGAAATGAAGACATTAAGAAGCGAATGTTTCTTTCATACAAACCTCTACTGTCATTACTGCGATGAACAAAATATTGTAGTAAAGTATTTATTATTTTATTAACATATTATTAATTTTGATGTTTATATATTTTATTACTCTGCGTAATGATTGTTTATAATAGGGGAAGATATACGAAATTTAATAGGTTCTGCAGACCTTTTTATTATAAATAGACAGCTTCATGCAGCTTGAGGAACTATACTACTATGCGACTTGTCTTACATCAATGTAAATAATTAATAAGTTACTTTAGAATATAACTGATTGTAAATAACTCAACTTGATCAACTTTCTCTCTCCACGATACTAATTATTACAGATAACTTCATTAAATCTACTTCCATCATTGCTTAACATACTGTAAATAACTACCTTGTGATTTCTTCTATCTGCTTATGTTGTTGTTTAATGTATATGTTTATTCAATGCTCTTTTTCTTAATTGTTTATTTTCTTTTTGATAATTCTGTTACCTACTCTACTACAATTATTGTAAATAGTCTCACGCGCAATTATCCA
Organism: Cordylochernes scorpioides; assembly: GCA_030710605.1. Taxonomy (NCBI): domain Eukaryota; kingdom Metazoa; phylum Arthropoda; class Arachnida; order Pseudoscorpiones; family Chernetidae; genus Cordylochernes; species Cordylochernes scorpioides. The sequence goes on from CP092863.1 coordinate 60,403,975, forward strand.
GATCGGATATAGCGTGTCGCAACTGGTAAACAAATAAACTCTGTGTAAACGTCCCTCATTGCTTCTCTTGTATTTTATCTTTTTTTCGTGTTTGTACCTTAAATAAATGGTTGCATTAGCCTGAAATTTGTCTTTTCTAATTTTCTACATTACAATTTTAACATATATATAACTTACAGTTGCGGAAGAGGGTTATATTCATGTACCAAAAAAAAAAGACAATTCTTCTGTTTAAAATTCATTAAAACACAATACCGTCCTTTGTTTAGCTTTACTTAATTAATCAAGAATGTGTATTTGGCTAATTCTGAAATAATTAGAAATCAACGAAAATAGTTGATATTTATTCTAATAGATGGCGCAAGCCATCAGCAACTTTCAGTTACACGATAAGGAGATGTCTTTCTGATCTTATACCTGTACAATATTACATTTCTACTATTTTTTCACAATACATTCAGTTACATCACCAAAAGGTACACAGATATACAGATTGGCCTTTGTCTGGTTTGACTAAAACTGGTGGTATGGCTTCATCTATATTCTACCAGCCGAATGACCCGGGCAACGCCCGGGTTTTACCCGATTAAATGCTTTTATTCAAATACTATTCGTTACAATTATAAATTGGCGCCGTGGATGTCATTCTTGTATACTATATAAATAAGTTTTAAAAATTGTAAAAAAAAAAAAAAATGCATCGGCCGGGAATCGAACCCGGGGCGCCCGCCACTATAATATATAAATGAGTTTTTAAAATTGTAAAAAAAAAAAAATGCATCGGCCGGGAATCGAACCCGGGGCGCCCGCGTGGCAGGCGAGCATTCTACAACTGAACCCAAAGCAAACGGTGACAGAATTAAGAACGCATGACGCTGATATCTGTATATCTTATAATGAGAGGTGATAAACCAAAAAAAAATGTAGAAGTAGAAGTAACAGACCTTTTTCACAGAAGCGATCTTCACTGATGTAAAGTGTCCCGATGAGAAAACATCCACAGCTATCTCTGATGGACTTATAGATACATTCTTGAATGCACATCTGGAACACATTACGACAAGGTGAATATGATAAAGCACAATTTGGATTATAGAACGACATTTGAAAATATCCCGCATGTGTTTCCTTTGAACGAAAAATAGAAATTTATTTTAAGGAGAAATAACGTTTATTTCTACATTTAGGGATGAAGTATGAAAGGATGAATTGTGAAGAGTAATGATAAACGGAAAATAAAAGTGTTCAGGGATGGGAATCGAACCCACAGTGTTCCGCTTACCGGGCAGATGCCATGTCCACTAGGCTACCCTAAACACATCTCTAGGTTTTTTAATTGTTTTATTTATTATTTATAATATTTACGAACGGAAAAATATGTCCAGGGTAGCCTAGTGGACATGGCATCTGCCTGGTAAGCGGAACACTGTGGGTTCGATTCCCATCCCTGGGCACTTTTATTTTTCCGTTTATCATTAGCCTTCACAATTCATCTCTTCATACTTCATCCCTAAGGTTAGAAATAATCGTTATTTCTCCTTAAAATAAATTTCTATTTTTCGTTCAAAGGAAACACATACGGAATATTTTCAAATGTCGTTCTACAATCATAGGCCGCATTATATTGTATACAAAATTTGGATTATAGATTATAGATACAAGAAAATAAGACTTAATCCAAATAATTTAATAGTGTGTGATGTTACGGTAACAGCATTGTTATTACCATCATCAAACAAATGTAACAATGTTGTTGCCGAAACATCACACACTATTGAATTATTTGGATTAGGTCTTATTTTCTTGTATCGATAAAGTGAATATGTTACAAAATATTGAGGAACAAACCTCAAGACATCTACTGATCGATTGCCCAGCATTTCAAGATTATAGAATGAAGAATGAACTAGTTGTTTGTGAACTTAACGATTTGATTTCCGAGATTTAAAAAAAAATCACATTTAAAGTTCAATTCATTCATTTTGTAAATATATTCTAAACTTTCTACAAAATCTGGATCTCTAATGTTTTCATGCGTTGAATAATGTAAATAAATATGTAAATAAACTTTTCTCCTTGTTTGGCGCAAGTATCCCTTGCGGGTATAGCGCTTTGGAAATAAAAATAATTGTAATTGTAATGTTACAAAATATAGAAATATTCTACATTATCCACATTCAAAATAACTGGAGGGTTTTATTTATAAACAGTAATTTATTTCTCCTGCATGGGCCATTCGCTTTATGATAATTTTACACTCCAAGCCTTACTCAAACTCGAAGCATATTATATATTTATTATTATATGTATTTCTACTATCCTCAAAGCTTATGTCCATAATTCATTTAACCCATTCCAAGAGTCTACCATCAGTATCACTATAAAAGGTAAATCGAAAAATGCAATATAAAAGCGGTATGGAAGATTAAACTGGCGAAACCGCTATGAGGGTGTTCACCACTGATAAGCCAGGACTTCCTAATATTTTTTCATCACAGTAAGGGCAGTAGATAATGGTTTTAATTTTTTAAAAGAATCATACGCGGTTACAATATTTTCGAATATTCTCAAATATCTAAGTATTTTAAATAGTTACAAATTCGATATTAATTAATTTTTTGAAAATATATTATTTTTATACGACTCAATAGCTAAGTAGATATTGATAACAATAAAGAAACGTGTGAATGTACATCTTTATAGATAAAACTGTTTGAAATCTTACCGATTTTGAAAAGAGGGCCTTTACCAGTTATCTGATAGTACGATGTGTACTCCATACAATCAATTCGTTCAGCTCATACGGCTTTATACGACTCAATAGCTAAGTAGATATTGATAACACTAAAGAAACGTGTAAATAATGTACATCCTTAAGGATAAAACTGTCTGATATCTTACTGATTTGGAGAGAGGGCCTTTACCAGTTCTCTGATAGTACGATGTGTAATCCATACAATCGATTCGTTCAGCTCATACGGCTTTATACGACTCAATATCTAAGTACACTGCTGATCACCCAAATTGTAACACCAAGAAAGACAAGAGATATCACAACAAAATTTATTTTGTAGATAACATGTTGACCAAGTATCAAATGATTAAATTTTTAGATTTCTGTGAAGTGTGGTTCCTGCCAGAATCAGTTGCCAAGTTATTTGCATGCTTCTTTCAGGGTTTTTCAGTTACATGGCCAGAAGTTTATAAGAAATGTACATATATATAGATTAAACTGTCTGATATCTTATCGATTTGGAGAGAGGGCCTTCACCAGTTCTCTGATAGTACGATGTGTAGTCCATACAATCAATTCGTTCAGCACATACGGCTTTATACGACTCAATATGGCCACCCAAATTGTAACAATAATAAAGACAAGAGATATCACAACAAAATACATTTTGTAGATAACATGTTGACCAAGTATCAAATGATTAAATCTATATATATATATAATTGAATGTCTGTCTGTGTGTGTGTCCTCTATGGATTCAAAAACCATACATCCAATCGCCGTGAAAATTTGGGATATTATTAGGTGTATCCCCGGAAAGGTTTACGAAAAATAATTTCTTGAATATCTTGAATATCCTTAGAGTTATTTGCAGATTTGTATATTTAACTCGCAAGCAGCGCCGCCATTGAGACGGAGATAGGCTTAGTTTGCTGCTTCTGATGACCTTGGGTTATCGTGTGAGTCACAGCATGATGCTACAAAAACACTCTCTCTGGGGATTTTACAGCGTCGACAACCTGTAAGATTGCCTCTCTCATATATTATACTTTAAACATCTGCTTAATTAAAGCATTTTTCATTTGAAAGAGACTGCTCTCTTAACCCCCTTTAGACAACATTAAATGATATCCCGTGTCGATGATTTTGTAATGTATAGAATTAGGAAAGACAAAATTCACGATGACACGGCTCACAGGGAACGGTAAAAAATGTTCACTTTATCGAGGAAATACAAAATTCGGGATGACACGGCACACAGGGACCGGGGGAAAATGATCACTTTATCGAGAGATTCACGACCATGATTTTATTCAACTTATCGTGTATTTATTAAGGGACCGGGAAAATATGTTCACTAGATAAAACGATGATTTTGTAATGTAGAAAATTATGAAAGACAAAATTCAGGATGACACGACACACAGGGACCGGGAAAAAATGTTCACTTTATCGAGAGATTCACATTTACGAGTTTCAAATTATCAAAATATATATCTTTTTTTTTATAAGTTTATAGAGAATTATTTTAACAAATGTTCGTTAGACAAACCTTTACTCGGGTAAAACCTCGGGCGAAGCCGGGTACGTCCGCTAGTTTATTAATAAAAGACAATTCGCCGAGGTAAAAGTTTCTTTTTTATATATCGGCAATGCAAGCTTTCGGGTTCAACAGTCCTTCGACAGGTATAACTACGTTACTGAGGTTTTTCGAATCTAATCCATATATATATTAATATATATAGCCACGACCATCTTTCCTCATCGGCATCTGTCACGGATGAAATTTAAAAATTAAAAAAAGATGCCGAAACCCGGGACCGAACCAGGGACCTTTAGATATTCGGTCTAACGCTCTCCTAACTGAGCTATTTCGGCTTATTTTATTTATTTCTATAGAAGCTTCTATCTTTATAATTATGTATATTTTCAAAAAGTCAATTCACACCTCTTCGCTGGAGACCATGGGAATACTGACTAATTCATTATGCTAACATAATTATAAATACAAGTATCAGAGTCATCAACAATTCTGTCATCGTTTGCTTTTGTGAATGGAATAAATACCCAAATAGGGCCATTTCTTATAAGCATCGGTGGTTCAGTGGTAGAATGCTCGCCTGCCACGCGGGCGGCCTGGGTTCGATTCCCGGCCGATGCATTTTTTTTCTTTTTTACAATTTTTAAAACTCATTTATATTATTATCCCTATATATATAAAAGTCAGCGTATGTATGTATGTTTGTCAACTATACATGCCCACAATACGTAACTAATACGACTGATATTTTAACAGTATATAAAGTAGAATCTGGAAAAACTCTTAGTGAAAATTTCAGGTCTCTATCCCGAATATCCGTCGTGTTATTTGCAAATTTGCTCTTTCGCTCGCGCCTCTAGCGGTGAAAATGAGGGGCAATACCAGCTGACCTAATGTACATGTAAAGTTTGGAGCGGGACGTTTCACAAGAGTGACATCCACGGCTCCAATTTATAATTGTAACAAATAGTATTTGAATAAAAACATTCAATCGGGTAAAACACGGGCGTTGCCCGGGTCATTCGGCTAGTAATATATATAGTCACGACCGTCTTTCCTCATCGGCCTCTGTCACGGATGTAATTTAAAAATTTAAAAAAGATGCCGAAACCCGGGATCGAACCAGGGACCTTTAGATATTCAGTCTAACGCTCTCCTAACTGAGCTATTTCGGCTTATTTTATTTATTTCTATAGAAGCTTCTATCTTTATAATTATGTATATTTTCAAAAAGTCAATTCACACCTCTTCGCTGGAGACCATTTGGTACATAAGGTACAATTTGGATTATCTATATATATAATATAAGAGCTGCATGCTGCCAGGCGCGTCCCCGGGCTGTGGATAGGGGAACGGCCATCAGATATGATGGTTAGCTGCGAATAAGATCAGACAACTGGTCAAATAAGCAGTCGCGAACAAGCAGCGTCAGTGTTACCAGGGCGTGGTGGGGTATCAGGTGGCACTGGTACCTCTACAAAAAGCCACAAAAGCCCAATGACGACACTGAGTCAAATGGCGAGTCCAGCCCGCCATGTAATCAACCAAAGGCTGTAGCCAACAACAACTACTCCAGCGTCTGCATCCATGTTAGGAACGGCTGATGAAGCGTCTGTCCTCCATGTTAGGAGCGGCTTCTTCCGAGGAAGGTGATGGCCGGCATGCGCCCTCGGGCTAGACCTTTTGATCGACAGATATCACCAACTGATAACCAAATATCCTTTAGGATATCCTGGTCTTTACAGCACTAATGAAAGAATCAGGACCTCTACTGGTAGATGCAACTACCTACTAAATAAGTGGAACATGAGTCCAGACCAGAACTGCGACTGTGGACAAATACAAACAATGCACCATATCCTAAGGGACTGTCCTCGAAGATTCTTCCAGGGAACACTTGGGGATATCCACCGGTGCACAGAGGAGGCCCTGGAGTGGATTCGTCACCTCGACATTCCACTCTAGAGAAACTTGCCAACATTGTTGTATTGTGCTGTAAAAAACAATATCATACGCAATATATATATATATATATAAAATAAATGTTTGTATGTTTGTTTGTATAAGTCCGGTATACAAATTCGCAGTAGTTCACTAATTCAAACCAAAATTTCCATACATAGGTAAAAAAAATACGGGGAAGACGATAGGCTATTTTAAAAATATATAAATCAATTATTAAAAAACTATATATTATATTAAAACTATATATAAATGATGATGACGATATTGCTGTATCATGTTTGATTACCAGATACAAAATTATATCGGGAAAAATTCCAAAAAGCAGAGACCACGGGTGAAACCAGTTCATTATTTTGTACGCAGGAACAAAATTCTAACAGAAAAACATTCATTCGAGCAGAAAACAAAAGCCAGATCATCTTTCTATAAAAATATCGCTTCTCAGACACAAAGTTTGGAGCGGGACGTTTCACAAGAGTGACATCCACGGCGCCAATTTATAATTGTAACGAATAGTATTTCAATAAAAACATTTAATCGGGTAAAACCCGGGCGTTGCCCGGGTCATTCGGCTAGTCTTATATAAAGAAAAGAGATTTCTGTTGTATTTTAGAATTGTTGAAATTATGGTATGGTAATGCAGTCGTGGTTGAAATCCTTAAAGTATGATAATGAAAAATAGTTTTGATCAGTAATTTAATTGATTTAAAGGGATATATAAAAAAGACATAATTTGATAAAAGTGCTGCCTGACTTAAGGCGAGTAGAATAAGGAAAACAAAAGATTATTTACATAATGTACAAAAGTTTTGAGCCGGCCAGCGGGAAAGAACAACAACGAGATTTTATAGGGGAAGCATGACCTCTGGCGGTCGATTTAACAGAGTATTTGGATCTATGAAATATAATTTTAAATAGAATAATATTTTAATATAACATATATATGGATTAGATTCGAAAAACTTCAGCAGCGTAGTTATACCTGTCAAAGGGCTGTTGATCCCTAAAGCTTGTATTGCCGTTATATATAAAAATAAACTTTTCCCTCAGCGAATTGTCTTTTATTTATAATTTTACCGAAGGGATTATATTAACAAAAAATTAAATTTATAGATTTCTGCGAAGTGTGGTTCCTGCCACACAGAATCAGTAACCAGAATAACCAGAGTTATTTGCATGCTTCTTTCAGGGTTTTTCATTTACGGTGGTCAGAAGTTTATGGAAAATGTACATCTCTATAGATAAAACTGTCTGATATCTTACCGATTTGGAGAGAGGGCCTTTACCAGTTCTCTGATAGTACGAAATATAGTACATACAATCAATTCGTTCAGCTCATACGGCTTTATACGACTCAATAGCTAAGTAAATATTGATAACAATAAAGAAACGTGTAAATCTTCATCTTTATAGATAAAACTGTCTGATATCTTACCGATTTGGAGAGAGGGCCTTTACCAGTTCTCTGATAGTACGAAATATAGTACATACAATCAATTCGTTCAGCTCATACGGCTTTATACGACTCAATAGCTAAGTAAATATTGATAACAATAAAGAAACGTGTAAATCTTCATATTTATAGATAAAACTGTGTGATATCTTACCGATTTGGAGAGAGAGCCTTTACCAGTTCTCTGATAGTACGAAATATAGTACATACAATCAATTCGTTCAGCTCATACGGCTTTATACGACATAATAGTTAAGTAAATATTGATAACAATAGAGAAACGTGTAAATCTTCATATTTATAGATAAAACTATCTGATATCTTACCGATTTGGAGAGAGGGCCTTTACCAGTTCTCTGATAGTACGATGTGTAATCCATACAATCTGTGGCATAGGGAGCTGGAAGTCTCACTACTTCTGACTAAACACATACACAATGGTATCTATATAAAATTGGAGAAAAAATATCAATGTGAATATGGTTTGGAAACAGAAACAGTAGAACATACAATATTCGAGTGTCTCAAATATTATAATCAAGGAACTTGTCTTTATTTTATGAAAAAGACATCTCCTTATCATGCAACTGAAAGTTGCTGATGGCTTGCGCCATCTATCAGAATAAATATCAACTATTCTCTTTGATTTTGAATTATTCCAGAATTGGCCAAATTCTCATTCTTGATTAATCAATAAAAGCTAACCACGGACGCATTTCGGGCTGTTGACCCTCATCAGCGTGGTGCAAGCTGTACCTCAACGACCAAAAAAAAAACTGGTCATTCAGGCATCCTGAAAAATCATGAAACGGGTAGTTAAGGCCAGAATTGCGTGAGACCGCGAAACAATGTGAAAAGATAGTACAAATTAATTGTTGCTAAATTAAAAAGAATGAATTGGCCATTTAAGCTAAATAATTTTATAAAGGATAGTCGGCTAGTCATTAAGAAATAATTACAAAAATTTTTAACACAATATAATATAATGCGGCTTATGATTGAAAACGACATTTGAAATACTATCCCGCATGTGTTTCTTTTCAACGAAAAATCAAAATTTATTTCAAGGAGAAATAACGATTTATTAAATTTATTATATTTCAAATGTCGTTTTACAATCATAAGCCGCATTATATTATATTATATTATAAATTACTTTATGTATTATTTACGAACGGAAAAATATGTCCAGGGTAGCCTAGTGGACATCCCTGGACACTTTTATTTTTCCGTTTATCATTACTCTTCACAATTCATCCTTTCATACCTCATCCCTAAGGTTAGAAATAATCGTTATTTCTCCTTGAAATAAATTTTGATTTTTCGTTGAAAAGAAACACATGCGGGATAGTATTTCAAATGTCGTTTTACAAAATTTATATTATAAAAATAAAATTATAAATTCTATTAAAAACGATACTATTGTTATATTAATTGTATATATCTTTGATGAATATATAGTGTAAATCAAGAAAAAAAGGCATCTCTTTTTCGTACAACTGAAAGTTGCTGATGGCTTGTGCTTTCAGTTGCACGATAAGAAGATGCCTTTTTTTTTGTTTCTTAATTTCTACACTTTATCCCAGTAAAATATCACATTTGTATTATTATTTTCGCATAGTGTAAATATGAATATTATTTTTTACGATTAAAAAAAAGTTATAATATTCTTGAACATATATATATATATATATATATATTTATGTGTATTGAAAATAGAGCAATCCATAAATAAATCTTTAATTAAAAAGGCATATATTGGATCAAAATATCATTTATTTTACCAATATTTCAGTTGGCTGAACGCCAACCTTTATCAAGGTGTTATAACATATTGTTAATATAATGTTAATATAACATGTTAACATAATGTTATAACACCTTGATAAAGGTTGGCGTTCAGCCAACTGAAATAATGGTAAAATAAATTATATTTTGATCCAATTAATGCCTTTTTAATTAAAGATTTATGTGTTTGCTTAATGCAATAACCTTGAATTTATATTGTACCTATATACATCTAGATGAGATTGGTATAGTACTTCGGTAGAACACAGAATCTCTTTAATCTTCTAATTGCCTTTAAATAAAATGAAAAAAAATGCACAGTATCGTAAAGATAGAGGCTGCCTAGAGGCTAAAGATAGATACTTCGGCCAGTAAATCTATCCTGACGAGGACAAAAGATTGTTGGTCGAAACGTCAAGGTAATAAAAAGATTTACTGGCTGAAGTATCTTTTATTTGAAGAACAAATGCACAGTGTTAGGAGTTAGATCCTACATTCTGTAGTGCAGTTTACAAGAGAATAAAATCGTATGTGACTTTCATAGTGCATTATTTTGTGAGGTTGTTCATGCGATATTTCATGCATTTGACGGGAAATTTAAACAGAACTGACTGTGAAAACATTCACGTGTTGAGGATATAATTATTCAGAGGTATTTATTCTTATATATTATAAAGAAATAATTCTACAAAATTAATAAATTGAAATTATTATTTTTATTAAAATATACAATCACAATTTGTATCATTTTGAAAATAGAGCAATTGAGGAACAAACCTCAAGACATCTACTGATCGATTGCCCAGCATTTCAAGATTATAGAATGAAGAATGAACTAGTTGTTTGTGAACTTAACGATTTGATTTCCGATAAAAAATCATATTTAAAGTTCAATTCATTTTGTAAATACATTCTAAACTTTCTACAAAATCTGGATCTCTAATGTTTTCATGCGTTGAATAATGTAAATAACTTATGTAAATAAACTTGTCTCCTTGTTTGGCGCAAGTATCCATTGCGGGATATAGCGCTTTAAAAATAAAATAATTGGAAATAATTGGAAATAAATAAATCTTTAAATAAAAAGGCATATATTAGATCAAAATATCATTTATTCTACCAATATTCCAGTTGGCTGAACGCCAACCTTTATCAAGGTGTTATAACATATTAATGTGTGTCAACAACAAACTGTGGCGCTGAGTTTGTTGTTGACACACATTAATATGTTATAACACCTTGATAAAGGTTGGCGTTCAGCCAACTGAAATATTGGTAAAATAAATGATATTTTGATCTAATATATGCCTTTTTATTTAAATTTGTATCATGAAAGTGTGTATAATGCACGCATAGGTATGTAAATTCTTAATTGTTCATCTATTGAGCCCAATTGCTAGATGGAAGTATATGTGGATATATAGAAATACACAGGTTAATCCAAAGGAGTAATACCTGTTTGGCCATAACACGAAAAGTATTAAATATTTTTATTCAAATTTTTGTACACATATAGGTCAAATGTTCTTCCCTTATTTATAATATTGTCAAGAAGCTCCATCTCCAGATGGGACACCTGTCAATCATCCCTGGACCCTGGGGGGGACCACAAGTGTGAGGGGTTCTCGGAAGCTGATCTGTAAATAAGGAAAAAGGGACGGTGGCTGAGGCCGTTCATTAGGATTATCTTTAACTTGGGGTAAGTTGTACTCTCTCTCTCTCTCCTTATAAATACCCCTTATAATAAATTAATTATTCCCAAACTTGCCCTTGCTTTATTTATCTCCGCGACAATATTATAAAGTAAATAAAGCTTCCAGGGTTAAGTTTCTTGTTCAAATTTTTATTTTCAAGCTTTCAGACTTGTCAATCCTTCTACAGGAGTAGAACTGTACTCCTGTTGAAGGATTGACAAGTCTGAAAGCTTGAAAATAAAAATTTGAACAAGAAACTTAACCCTGGTAGATTTATTTACTTTATAATATAGGTCAAATATTTCGAATTATGGGCAAACAGACATTACTTTTAGAACGCCCCTAGTATATAAATGATATTCTGTTGTAATAACCATTCTGGAATATAACTTATCGTAATTGTATGTAAATATTGAGTTCAAAACATATATGCAATTAATATTCTACTCAAGAGGTTGTTCAGAAATCCTTACTGCTATGTAATCTTCTACCTAATATTCAATAAACTTAGGTAGTGTAGTTTCTATTAAAAGAGATTGTATATGCTACTGTTATATATTTGTATAATATTATTACAGAATTATCATAAGAACTAAAAACATGAATATCTCACGCTATATATTGATTACATCACACAATAACAACCAAGTCCTTGGTTAAAACCATACATACATATTATATTCTACCGGTAAACTCCGTATAATTAATATAAAAGTGTAACAAATCTAAAGTTTTGCGGAGGAGCCTCTTTTATTATACTTTTGCAAGCTTTCGAACCTTTCGGTTCTTCCACAGGCGTGGCTAGTATGACTACACTAACAGGGTATAAGCGCGCTTGAGCCATTATATACAACATATAAATTTACATGCGGAGTGATATTTCAAACGTAATAAAATAGAAATAGGAACTATGACTATAAAAATAAAACTAGGTAAATGAACTTATAGATTTTTAAAATTTAGATGAAATTATGGCAAAAACTTTTAAATGCGATAAAAGTTAAGTAAAATAATGATATTCACTGTATGTAAGCCGTGTGACACTTTAAAATTTCGTAACATTTAAAACCAGTAAAATTTTAAAACATCTCAACACAGAAAAACCAAGCTGGGGTTCACTCCTCCCGACCACACACCCGAGTGTATCACGGTGTAACTATTGAGATATTATATGATATATTTCCGGTAGATCTATTTTCCTATTTATGCTGTTTGTTTGTGTTGATATGATGGATTCCAGTACCAATCTGTGCTGCTTATTGTTTATGTGCTGATATTGGATTTTAGGATGATCTAAGTTGAAGTTATGGCCTGTGTTTGAAATATGTTGGTATATAAGTGATTTCGGGTCTCTATTGTTTATGTTTCGTTTGTGTTCGGTGATTCTGATATACGCGGTTCTGCCAGTCTCCCCCACATAGGAGGCTGGGCAATCCTGGCAAGAAACCGCGTATACTGCTCCGGTGGAGTGGATGGGATTGTTGGGTGCGTCTGCTTTGGTGATAGGATTCCTGAGGAGGGCAGCAAGATTGGGTGGGCTGTTAAAATAAACCTGAATACCATATGGGCGAAGGATTCTGGAAATGGCAACAGAGAACGAGGAATATGGAAGATAGCAGACTGCTCTATAAGTCGTGGAGGTCCTCGGAGCAGTGGGATCAAACGTGTGTCTATCTATGAATTTTCTTGGGTATCCTGCAGTGGTTAGAAGGGTGGTAATTCTGTTTTTTTTTCTATGGCTTTGAATATAGGCAATGAGCAATGCGTATGTATTCTTTTGGTTAAAGTCCTGACTGTATTTACTTTATAGGCTACCGGGCTATTGGAGGAGAAATGGGTGTATAGGGGTGGGATATTCTTTTTGTAATAAACTGCTGTGTGCAATCTGTGTGGAGTGCGGATAATAAGGATGTCCAGAAATGGCAATACTAGGTTTGTTTCTGTTTCGTATGTGAATTTGATGTCTGCGTGAAAGGAATGTAGAGTGTTAAGAATAGGTTGGAGCTCATTCGGTTTGATTACACAGAAGATGTCGTCCACATACCTCCTCCAATAATGGATGTCGGAAGAATGCATCTGATTGATCCACTGGTCCAAGGACCCCATCACGACTTCGGCAACTATGGATGAAAGAGGACTGCCCATTGGGGTGCCTCTGATCTGCTTATAATGCTGGTGGTTAAACGTGAAGGTGCTAATGGAAAGACATAAGGACGTTAGCTGGGTTATCAGGGTTATGGTTTGATCTTGAATACCTGCTGACTTGAGAAATGACTGTAATTTGTTTAAAATGAGGGCGTGTGGAAGGGAGAGGTATAGCGCTGTAACATCAAATGACACCATAGTGTGATGTGCGGGTAGCTGCATTTGCGTGATCTCCTGAACGAAACTGGGTGGGTGTGTGATGTTGTACTGGTTAGGATTGTTCTTCATGATAGGGGATAATAGTTGGGCCAGATATTTAGCTAAGGTGTGAGCCGGGGAGAGGTGGTATGCGATGATGGGTCGGAGTGGTACCCCAGGCTTGTGTATTTTAGGAGCACCATATATGTACGCATCTCGTGTGAGGGAACCGGTGAACTGAGTTAATTGTGCCTTGGTGATCTGCTTCGCCTTCATCAAGTTCCTAAGTGATGACTTGTAGCCCTTGACCAAGGCGTCTTTCGCAGATGTTGAGATGATCGTAAATGTGGATGTGTCAGCGAGTATGTTCATCATTTTTCCTTCGTAATCAGCTCTATCCATCAACACCGTCTGGTTTCCCTTGTCTGCTTTGGTGATTACCAGCGAACTAGTCTTTCTTAGCTTCTGGATGAGGGAGCGATGATCCCTGGCATATGATACTGGGTGATAGGGCCTGCGCAAGACCTGGGTAACTGCGTGTCTAATCCTGAGGGTTTCCATATGGTTGAGGTTTTTGAGTGCACCTTCCACTCCTGCTATTAACCTAGGTATGTCGGGCTTGTCGGGAGGAACGTAATGTAACCCCAATGCTAACACTCTTTCCTCCTTTTCCGATAAGGGAATCGAGGACAAGTTAACTATTCCATTAGATGAATTGTTTGGAAAGGCTGCGGACTGCGGGAACTGGTATTTCTTTACCCAATATGACATCTTTGATGTCTTTCTATTTTATTACGTTTGAAATATCACTCCGCATGTAAATTTATATGTTGTATATAATGGCTCAAGCGCGCTTATACCCTGTTAGTGTAGTCATACTAGCCACGCCTGTGGAAGAACCGAAAGGTTCGAAAGCTTGCAAAAGTATAATAAAAGAGGCTCCTCCGCAAAACTTTAGATTTGTTACACTTTTATACTAATTATACGGAGTTTACCGCTAGAATCTTATGCCTTTGTCGCTTTTACGGTCATGAGCCACCCAAATTCCGATTGTTCCTTCTACCTACTCAAAAACCTCAACCATATGGAAACCCTCAGGATTAGACACGCAGTTACCCAGGTCTTGCGCAGGCCCTATCACCCAGTATCATATGCCAGGGATCATCGCTCCCTCATCCAGAAGCTAAGAAAGACTAGTTCGCTGGTAATCACCAAAGCAGACAAGGGAAACCAGACGGTGTTGATGGATAGAGCTGATTACGAAGGAAAAATGATGAACATACTCGCTGACACATCCACATTTACGATCATCTCAACATCTGCGAAAGACGCCTTGGTCAAGGGCTACAAGTCATCACTTAGGAACTTGATGAAGGCGAAGCAGATCACCAAGGCACAATTAACTCAGTTCACCGGTTCCCTCACACGAGATGCGTACATATATGGTGCTCCTAAAATACACAAGCCTGGGGTACCACTCCGACCCATCATCGCATACCACCTCTCCCCGGCTCACACCTTAGCTAAATATCTGGCCCAACTATTATCCCCTATCATGAAGAACAATCCTAACCAGTACAACATCACACACCCACCCAGTTTCGTTCAGGAGATCACGCAAATGCAGCTACCCGCACATCACACTATGGTGTCATTTGATGTTACAGCGCTATACCTCTCCCTTCCACACGCCCTCATTTTAAACAAATTACAGTCATTTCTCAAGTCAGCAGGTATTCAAGATCAAACCATAACCCTGATAACCCAGCTAACGTCCTTATGTCTTTCCATTAGCACCTTCACGTTTAACCACCAGCATTATAAGCAGATCAGAGGCACCCCAATGGGCAGTCCTCTTTCATCCATAGTTGCCGAAGTCGTGATGGGGTCCTTGGACCAGTGGATCAATCAGATGCATTCTTCCGACATCCATTATTGGAGGAGGTATGTGGACGACATCTTCTGCGTAATCAAACCGAATGAGCTCCAACCTATTCTTAACACTCTACATTCCTTTCACGCAGACATCAAATTCACATACGAAACAGAAACAAACCTAGTATTGCCATTTCTGGACATCCTTATTATCCGCACTCCACACAGATTGCACACAGCAGTTTATTACAAAAAGAATATCCCACCCCTATACACCCATTTCTCCTCCAATAGCCCGGTAGCCTATAAAGTAAATACAGTCAGGACTTTAACCAAAAGAATACATACGCATTGCTCATTGCCTATATTCAAAGCCATAGAAAAAAAAACAGAATTACCACCCTTCTAACCACTGCAGGATACCCAAGAAAATTCATAGATAGACACACGTTTGATCCCACTGCTCCGAGGACCTCCACGACTTATAGAGCAGTCTGCTATCTTCCATATTCCTCGTTCTCTGTTGCCATTTCCAGAATCCTTCGCCCATATGGTATTCAGGTTTATTTTAACAGCCCACCCAATCTTGCTGCCCTCCTCAGGAATCCTATCACCAAAGCAGACGCACCCAACAATCCCATCCACTCCACCGGAGCAGTATACGCGGTTTCTTGCCAGGATTGCCCAGCCTCCTATGTGGGGGAGACTGGCAGAACCGCGTATATCAGAATCACCGAACACAAACGAAACATAAACAATAGAGACCCGAAATCACTTATATACCAACATATTTCAAACACAGGCCATAACTTCAACTTAGATCATCCTAAAATCCTATATCAGCACATAAACAATAAGCAGCACAGATTGGTACTGGAATCCATCATATCAACACAAACAAACAGCATAAATAGGAAAATAGATCTACCGGAAATATATCATATAATATCTCAATAGTTACACCGTGATACACTCGGGTGTGTGGTCGGGAGGAGTGGACCCCAGCTTGGTTTTTCTGTGTTGAGATGTTTTAAAATTTTACTGGTTTTAAATGTTACGAAATTTTAAAGTGTCACACGGCTTACATACAGTGAATATCATTATTTTACTTAACTTTTATCGCATTTAAAAGTTTTTGCCATAATTTCATCTAAATTTTAAAAATCTATAAGTTCATTTACATAGTTTTATTTTTATAGTCATAGTTCCTATTTCTATTTTATTACGTTTGAAATATCACTCCGCATGTAAATTTATATGTTGTATATAATGGCTCAAGCGCGCTTATACCCTGTTAGTGTAGTCATACTAGCCACGCCTGTGGAAGAACCGAAAGGTTCGAAAGCTTGCAAAAGTATAATAAAAGAGGCTCCTCCGCAAAACTTTAGATTTGTTACACTTTTATACATATTATATATTACACTTACCATTCTCAATTTGACCACAACGAGTTCAAAAAATCCATTTACGATACTTTCATCTTCAAAAGGATTCCAGAGGACAAATGGGGAATGGAAGGAAATGAGCGCCTTTTTGAATCCAAACATCATGTTGGGAATCATGGTGAGATAGGCGAGAAGATTGATTTTGGAAACTTCGGAGAAAGCGTGATCTATCAAACAAACAAACTTGACATTAGACAATTGGCATCATCTTATTTACATTTTGTCAATACATGCAAATGTGCACATTCTGCACTATTATTTTAAAATATAATTAGATATGAAAAAACAATAGAAAAATGAAAGGGTCAGGTGCTGATATTAAAAATAATGAAAGCATATCCTGACCAGGAGCACATGTGCTTTTTACATGGCAAAGCGCCATCTAGTGGAACAGAAATCAACTATTCATTGATTTAATCTGTTCCCTGATATTTGACCAATCAAATTTTCTTCATATTTTTCTTGGCTTTTCTTGATTTATCAAGAAAATGGGTTGGCCAAATATCAGGGAACAGGTTAAATCAATGAATAGTTTATTTCTGTTCCACTAGATGGCGCTCTGCCATCTAAAAATCACATGTGCTCCTTGTTAGAATATGCTTTCATTATTTTAAAAATAATTAGATATATATTTTTAATTAGATACAGTAAAACTTCCATGAGAGGACATTCCGGCTAGAGGACACTTCTCTACAAAGGACAGTTTCCATTGTAAGAATTACCATTTTTACTATTTAATAACTCTCAGGTAAGAGGACGCCTTTTCATAAAGAACACTTTTGTTCCGCAATTAGGTGTCCATTACAGAGAGGTTTTACTGTATAACTATATATAATGAATATGTTCATGGCACATCTGCCACCGATGCATAGTTTGGTAAAGAATCACCCAGCGGGTCTTCAGCGATATCACGTATTTAGTGATCTACGAAGGAAACGTAGATAGAATGCTTCGCCGCTGAGGAGATGGTGATGGCGTGATACTCAAGACCAACTGGAAAGCATTAGATAGAAGGGCAGCTTTGGAATATTTTGTAAGGTATAATCTGCCACTATAGAATAATTTCAAAGATGACGAGTCATTTTGAATAATTGTGAAGAATATCATGATCTACCAATACATATAAGATCTGTGGGGGCCGAGAGACTTCCTTCCAGCCTGCTGGGATGACAGACTACGGCAAAATACAAGCGGGGCCTGGAAATAGTACTGATGGCCACCGCTGTGTGGCGCGGCAGATCGGCGGAAGTCAATGAGAACCCAATAGACATTCAAGGGTGTTGTCCTTTTGTCTTCCTATAAAAATGTAGCTAATACGTAATACCAATAAAACACTAACTTTGAAATACTTTCTGGGCCATCGCTGGACTAATAAATCGACACACTACAGATCTCAAGAATATTTTTAATTTTTGGAAATATATTTACAGAGTTTGCAGAAGATAAAAACACAAATTATCCTTCTTTTATGCAAGTTGAACATCAAAGAGAGCAAGAATCATTGCATGCAAACATTGTGTTACCTAAAAAAAGTATATTTTGCATAAAACAAGACGAACAAATTGTTGAAAATGAACTTCTTGTTCCCAAACTGAAAGGGATTCATCCACCTTTACATGAAGAAATATAAAGAAGAAGAAAGATTCTTGAAAAGATAAATGATGCTGTCAAATATTCAATGATTAAATTTCCAAATATTGGTTGTTCTAAGATAACAAAAGATATTTTCATTCGATTTCAAATTCGTAAATTACAAGGTTGTCCCAAAAGTTCGTAAACACTTGAAAAAAAATTAAATACCAATATTATTCGCCGTTATGTATGATGTATTTATATTATGTATAAAGTAATTGTATTATGTATTCGCCGTAATAATATTATTCGCTAAGTATTAAGGAAAACGTTTTAAGAAAACACGAACTTTTTGGGACAACCTTATAATAAATGATGTAGAGTTTCTTTTTTCTTTTTCTTTTTTTAAACTTTGAAAGAAGTTGAGAAAATGCTTGGCTTGCGTTCATCAATGTTATCAAACATTTTTCAAGCAATAATAAGTCACCGATTTATGTGAGAATCGTAGAAAAATATGATTTCCAATTTTCATAAGCTCAATGCTTAATGAATCTAAAATTACATTTTATAGATTCATATTTCAACTTTTTCTTTGATAGTCTCAGTGCAGAGAGCGAAGAACATGGTAAACGTTTCCACCAAGATATTAGAATCATTGAATAATAATAAAATGATCTTTGGAATCAACATATTGTAACGTAGAAATCAAGCCTTGAAATATCCTAAGATGTAAAAGTATTTGTTGATGACGTCACAGCGACGAGTCGACAATTATTAACAGGTCAGCCCAACTATTTACAGCTAGAGAATCTTAAGCAAGCAAGGAAAGAAATATTTTAAAGATGATTTCACAAATACAGAGTAATATATATTTTTATAATCTGTTGAATATATTTTCATTGAATAATATTAAATTAAATAATAAAATATTTCTTCGCCACAATATGGTGATGGATCATTGTTGGAATCTGATTCGTAGTGACAATAAACCAAAATAACTAAAGTACTCAAATATGAAGTATTATTATTATCCCTAGTACACGTGGTACAGGCCATGATAATTATGGTGGGTAGAAGTTAGCTACTTCTTTTTACTGTAAGCGCACCACATGTCTACCCATGGGAAAAGCAGTTCGATTTTTGCACTCACAAATCTGCCAGAATTCCGTTTAGTTACTTGCAGTCACTGGTAGACAATGATCCATCACCATATGTTGATTCCAAATACCATTTTATTATTGTTTCAATGATTTTAATATCTTTGTGGAAGCTTTCATCATATCCTTGCTCTTTGAACTGATTATTCGGGGAAAAGTTTAAATATTGTAACGTGGATGACAAGGCCAAGATACCAGAGTTTTTTTTTTTTTTTACTTATCCTAGATACCAGAGTAAAGTTGGGGAAAGAGGGGTGGACTCTAGCGGCCCCCGCTCCCATGTGGCAGGCGCTAAGAACAGCATTCCTGGGTGGGGGAGGACAGAGTCGGGTGATATCTGCGGCAAGGAGAAGACGTGGCGACTTGCCTCCGGGCGAGTGGATGATCCTGCAAGGTGGTGCCAGGAGAGCCTGACATCTGAGCGGCCTACAAGCCGGTGTAAGTCCAGGCTGGACTTGAATAGTGTGGAACGGGAGGTTCCACAAGAGGACATCAACGGCGCCAAGGATCCTTCTGACGGGGAAGTTGAAGACAAGTCCCACTCATTGTATTCCTTCTGTTAGTGAGACATAATAAAGCGCTAACTTTAGCTGCATTCCTTAGAATTCACATGTGTATCTTTGTGGCATCCTGAGTAGACAAAGTACACGAATAGCGTCTGGGTACGACGTAACAATATGAATCTATAAAATGAAATTATAGATTCATTAGGCAAACAAGCTTATGAAAATTGTAAATAATATTTTCCTAAGATTCTCACATAATTCGATAATTTATTGATGCTTAAAAAGTGTTTGATAACATCGATGAACGCAAGAATCGGAGGCCATTGGAGATTTTTTTTTTAATTAGAAAAAAAAGTGCCCAATCCTGGATTCGATCCAGGGTGGTAGCGGTCGAAAACAAACGGTTTAGACTACCCTTCCACCACAATTCTCTAAATGTAAAGTCAAAAAACTAAAATGATCAGAATGCCTAGTACCTACCTGAGACCAGTTTCATCTGTGGAATGTTGGTCAAGTTGGGATGGTCTACCCGCTGGTTGAAGACATGGCAGATGGTCCTGTCTCCATTCTCATCAAGAAGAGGAAGGATGCGGAATGTGGAAGGGCTGTGGACAAATCTATGATTATCATATTTTCTTTATATATTCTTTATAATGCGGCTTATATGATTGTAGAGCGAAATTGGACAATTATACCGCAAATGTTTCTTTTAAACGAAAAATCGAAATTTATTTTAAGGAGAAATATCAATTATTTCTAACCTTAAGGATGAAGTATGATGGGATGAATTGTGAAGAGTAATGATAAACGGAAAAATA
The DNA here is from genome assembly GCA_030710605.1 of Cordylochernes scorpioides. Classification (NCBI taxonomy): domain Eukaryota; kingdom Metazoa; phylum Arthropoda; class Arachnida; order Pseudoscorpiones; family Chernetidae; genus Cordylochernes; species Cordylochernes scorpioides. The sequence continues at coordinate 60,424,865 of CP092863.1, forward strand.
ATAGGATTCCCATCCCTGGACACTTTTATTTTTCCGTTTATCATTACTCTTCACAATTCATCCTTTCATACTTTATCCTTAAGGTTAGAAATAATCGTTATTTCTCCTTAAAATAAATTTCGATTTTTCGTTTAAAAGAAACATTTGCGGTATAATTGTCCAATTTCGTTCTACAATCATATTTTCTATTCACACAGAATTATATTAGAATCAAACAAGGCATATCCTGACCACGAGCATATTCCGGGTCGAGCATCTAGTCAAGAGTCTCAGCTGCAGATATTCTACAGCACTTCCGGAGCATTTGTCCCGAGGCCTTTACCTGTTCGATATTGATTCAGGGACGTGATGGCTGGCGTAGTGCGGTCCCATTCCGGTTGGTGATAGTTTGTCAAGATTTTTATAAAGAGACTGGTGCTCCATCGTTAAAGAAGGCAAATGTTTCCACCGATCAATTCGCCTGCTACCTTATCAGCTCAATTCCGACTTTTATCAGACAAACTTACATCTCCGCGGTTTTGGAAGTCGAATTTGCATCTGCTTCAATTGTCACAGAATTTTGTTCAATTAAACATTTAACCGTCGTTTGTTAGATGGGTGTTGATGACATTCGATGGTATTAACACCATCTTGTTGAGGTATCTCTTGCCTATGTGTCAATACCTCATGTGGGTTAGAAATTTCCATTCTCTTCATCCCCACAAGCCCGAAAGTCGAAGTTGGCGCATCGCGTTCCCACACGACCGAGATAGAGAGAGAGACAATAAAGAAGAAAAATTAAAGAAAATATATGTGTCAAAGTTCTCAAATAATAAAAAGGTTCTTCTAATCTTGTAAATAAGCTAATAACCTCTCCAATCTATTGGAGAAAATATTCAACATTAAAGGTTAAATTTGATTTCCTAAAATTTTGATCGACTAATAGTTCTTTTTGAGATTTGAGGAGAGTGAAACACGAACGAATTGAACAAAATTGTCTTCTTATAATTTACGTTGAATAGGAACTCCGCCTTTGCCGGTCCCAAGCCCGGATGAAAAAGGAGGAGGGGGAGCAGTAACAAGCTCGCTAAAAAACCTGGGCTCAGCTGGCCCGGCTGATAGTACCCTGTAAGGGCTCCAGGGATACAGGATGAGCAACGTTTGTACTCCATGTTAGGAGCAGCTGCACATGGCATCTGTTCCTCATGTCAGAGGCGGCCATTTCTTTCGAAGCTAAGTCGGCCTGCCTCTGAGTAGTGCTCCCAATCTTAATGACAAAGGCAGACGCATTCTACTTCACCCAGTCATGATGGTTGTCAAACAGACACCATCAAGGGTCACAACTTGTTACCCTAATATTATTGAGTGGAGATAAGAAAGAAGAAGACGTTGAATAGGAAATAGATAAGAAAAATGGAATAGATATGAAACAAAATAAGGATAAATTAGTTTATAAATTGCACATTCCATATGTCAAATATCTCAAACACATTTTATATATGTGATACATTAGCGCGCCAACTGTTATAAGAAAAAATTGAAGTATTTTGACTCGTTTGATTCTTTTTAAAATCAATTTTCTACTGCTCTTACTGCAATTCTTTTTATTTTGACAAATCGGACGCGATATCCCAGCTTGGGATACTTGCGCCTAAATACATTTTAGCAGCTTATATATAATTCATTTTATATACACTTCAATAAACAAGACTATAAACAAAACTGAAAGGTTGGTTTTCTCTCAAACAGAAAAGAAAATCTAAATTTACAAAAATTATTGAATTTTACATAGGTGTCTTTGTTATATACAAATTCTCACATTTCTTTGATGGTATAAAAATGATTACTTCCCTTGCTATGAAAGAATGGACATTCTATTAATAAATGTATTGAGTCTTGGTTTGTTTTCCACAGAAGCAGCTTGATTTTACTGCAATGATAAAATAATGGAAGAGCCTGGCTCATCAGTGGTAAACCCTCCCAGTTGTGAAACGGTATTGAAAGGTTATTCACTTCAAAATATAAGACTTTGTTCAATATCAAAAGGTCATTTAGAAGAATCAAACGTGAAATACTCTTAAAATGAAGAATTCTTAGGTTTAAAGTAAGCAGCTACTTACTCCAAGCAATCTGTGATTTTGCCACAAGACGATGCACCATAGAGGTCACTTATGTCAACCTTCAGTCGACGGAAGTCTCGTCTGGTGGCTGTTCTCGTGAAGTCTTGGAACTCTGGACGGACCGTCTGCAACAGAACAAATTGTCTATTTATTTTATTTTTATTTTATTATTTTTATTATTTTATTATTTTTTTTATTTTATTTTATTATAATTTTTATTTATTTATTTTTATTTTATTTTTGTGTTTATTTATTATTTATTTTATTTATTATTTTTTATATATTTATTTATTTTTTATTTTATTATTATTTTTATTTTATTAATCAACCAGGCGCGATATTGAAATATTTACGCCTATTACAGAGGAAAACAAATAAAAATAACAGACAAATTAGAACTTAGAATTAAATATTTACAAATTTACATGTATATATATTATTCGACAGAGTTTGTAAAATTTATATAGATAAAGTGGATGTGATGTATGAAAGTTAAATTATTTAGATCAGAGAACAAACGATGTCTCACTTCTGTAAAGTTCGGACAGTCATAGATAAGGTGAAGAGCAGTTTGTTCAGTTTCTCCGCAGGAACAATTTGGTGTTTCTTATAACAAATTATCTATTTAGAAACCTATGCTTGTGTGCAGTTTGGAAGGTTTGTGTTTTTAAATCTCCGTATCAATCAATATTTATCGGCGAAGCACAATATCTACGTATTCTTCGTAGATCACGAAATACGTGGTGTCGCTGGAGACCCGCTGGCGATTCTGTACCAACTGCAGCGGTGGCAGAGGCGTTATGTACATTGTACATAGATACATATGAAAAATAATTTTTACAAATAAAGAAGGGCTAGGTGTTGGCATTAAAATCAAAGCAGGCATATCCTGGTCACGAGCACATATGCCTTTTAGATGGCAGAGCGCCATTTAGTGAAACAGAAATCAACTAAACATTGATTTAACCCGTTCCCTAATATTTGGCCAACCAATTTTCTTGATAAATCAAGAAAAGCCATCCACGAACGCGTTTCGTGCTGTTGGCGCTCGTCAGCTTGTGTTAAGCGTATTTACGCAAGTTTGGCCAAGTTAAATACCCATTTCTTAGTTTCTCAAGAAGCCACTGGGACCAAAAAGATTTTTGGTCCCAGTGGTACAGCCTACTCCACGCTGACAAGCGCCAACAGCGCGAAAGGTGTTCAAGAAAGGCCAACCAGAGTGGTACAGGCTGTACTTCTACGACAGAAAATATTTTGGTCCCATAGGCTTTTGAGAAAAATGGGCTGGCCAAATATCAAAGACCAGGTTAAATCAACGTTTAGTTGATTTTTATTCCAATAGATGGCGCTCTTCCAATCTAAAAAGCTCCTGTGCTCGTGGTCAGGATATGCCTTCTTTAATTTTAATTGTTATATATGTTTAATTATATTTTTAAATAATAGTAAAAACTGTGAACTTTTGGATGTATTGACAATATGTCAATAAAATCAAGTTAATTGTCAATTATCAATTAATCTTTAATATCAACGTTTATGTCCCTGGATTGGGGGGTTGTTCAAATAATTTTTAAATACTTAGAAATTAGTTCAACTAATCAAAATATACTAGCAAAGATTATCAATCCTCTCGATATATCTTTAGAATTGATTTTTTTAATAAATATAAAATCATGTACGTGTTGTGTTGTTTTAAGTATGTAAATAGTTTAGCTCCTATTATTACCTAGTTTCACCCAGAAGTCCTCCTCTACGTGGGGAGAAGCAACAAAGGTAAGGGACTGTCCTGTAGGGCGAAGTACGGTGTCGTGAGCCCCGAGCTGCTATGGTAAAAGTGAACAGGGAAATGTGGCTGACTAATGGGGCAATGGCACCCCCCTTTCCGTGGAGGAACAAGACACCACCACCACCTAATCCTAAACCCCTCCTCTACGTGGGGAGAAGCAGCACAAGTAAGGGACTCTCCTGTAGGGCGAAGTACAGTGTCGTGAGCCCCGAGCTGCTACAGTAACCGTGAAGGCCTACAGGGAAATGTGGCTGACTAACGAGACAATGGCACCCCCCCCCCCCCCTTTCCATGGAGGGACAAGACACCACCACCACCTAATCCTAGATCCCTCCTCTACGTGGGGAGAAGCAGCACAAGTAAGAGACTGCCCTGTAGGACGAAGTACGGTGTCGTGAGCCCCGAGCCGCTACGGTAACCATGAAGGCCTACAGGGAAATGTGGCTGACTAACAGGGCAATGGCACCCCCCCTTTCCATGGAGGGACAAGACACCACCACCACCTAATCCTAGATCCCTCCTCTACGTGGGGAGAAGCAGCACAAGTAAGAGACTGCCCTGTAGGACGAAGTACGGTGTCGTGAGCCCCGAGCCGCTACGGTAACCATGAAGGCCTACAGGGAAATGTGGCTGACTAACAGGGCAATGGCACCCCCCCTTTCCATGGAGGGACAAGACACCACCACCACCTAGTCCTAGATCCCTCCTCTACGTGGGGAGAAGCAGCATAAATAAGGGACTGCTCTATAGGACTAAGTACGGAGTCGTGAGCCCCGAGCCGTTACGGTAACCGTGAACAGGGAACTCTGAAATGTGGCTGACTAACAGGGCAATGGCATCCTCCCTTTCCATTTCCTTCCAATCCATTATTACCTTGTCTTGACAAACTCTTGTAGGTTTCTTCCATCAGTTTCTGTTTATCATCGTTCACAAAATTCTAACAGAGTCTTATTATGAACATTAGAAACTATTTTAGACAGGTAAGATTCTTTTTGAAATTAAACAATTTCTACTGCCCTTACTGCAATATGTAAAAATTAATGGAAGGGCCTGGCCCATCAGTGGTGAACCCTCTCAGCGGTTTCGCCTGTTTAATCTACCATACCGCGAATCTTACCCGTCTAATTTTCATAACAGATGGCGCGCTAGTGCATCATAATATAAAATAGTCTTCTTCTTCTTCCTTATCTCCAATCAATCATATCTGGGTGAAGTAGAATGCGTCTGCCTTTGTCATTAAGACTGGGAGCACTACTCAGTGGCAGGTCGACTTAGCTCCAAAATAAATGGCCGCCTCTGACATGAGGAATAGATGCCATGTGCAGCTGCTCCTAACATGGAGTATAAACACTGCTCATCTTGTATCCCTGGATCAGGAACCCTTACAGGGTACTATCAGCCGGGCCAGCTGAGCCCAGGTTTTTTAGTGAGCTTGTTACTGCTCCCTCTCCTCCTTTTTCATCCGGGCTTGGGACCGGCAAAGGCGGAGTTATATAAAAGAGTCTTATTATAAACATTAATTTGTCCTCTATTTTTTTATTCTTTCATCACCCCTATTATATAATATTAATATCTTAATCATAAATTTCATTTCAATACGAAGTTAAAGTATTAGAAGCATACCTATTGAGATTTTTAACAAAACGTAATATAATTCTATACACCAAGAATCTGCAACCTTTTGAGTCAGAAGAGTCAAAAATTATAATTTCAAAATTTCAAAGTTTTTAAAGAGCCACAAAATTGTATCTTGCCAGCAATCAATAGTACTTGTATAAATAAAGTTTTGATTTATGTGAGTACTACACGCAGCTTCATATCCAAAGAGCCGCATGTGGTTTGCGAGCCGCAGGTTGCCGACCCCTGATATACATGATAGAATCATCGTTCTTAAATTTAAGATATACTTCGGTTAGTAAGGGTTTGTCTTTTCTCGACGTTTCGATAAAAATCTTTTATCCTCGTCAGTAGAAACGTTAACGTCGATAATTATTTTTTATTATTATCATATTGTATAATTTTACAACACAAAGCAATAACGCACCATCTATAGATATAAAATGAAAGGATTTAAAAGAACGAATGTTTCTTTTATACATAATACAAACTTCTACTGTCCTTACTGCGATGAAAAAATATATTGGGAGGGCTTGGCTCATCAGTGGTGAACCCTCCCAGCGGTTTCACCAATTTAATCCACCAGACCGCTTCTAAGAGCTCTAATATTGTATTGGACGATTCTGCTTATATACGAAGCACTGAAGGGTGGAATCTCAGAAATGGTTTTCAAGAAGACTATGGACATAAGCTTATACAAGGTCATGTAGACTGAATTCATGGATAAATTCACAATCTAGGTAGGGTTGGAATATAGGTCCTCTCTTGAGGCTTCCATATATTCCAAGAGGTAGTCTGCTAAGTTCTTTTTGGTCCTGAAGATGGTGTTGTGGGGATATCGCAATTATCAATCTCTCTCCTAAAATAAAGATCTTCTTTATTAAAGGAACAAACTAAATATTTAAATGAGCATAAATTTCTATATATATTTAAGTTAGCCTTACTGGGGAAAATTATCTCTCTAATAACATTTATATCTATTACCTCACTCACTTCTCTGAACGGAAATATCTTTATTTACGGGGCTACTAACCATAATGAATGATTTAAAAATAAAAAAAAAACGCCCAACGTGGGGCACGAAACACTCTCTATTTATTTTATTTCGTCTCAATTTACAGGTGCTACATTCGAGTCACCTTGTCCTGGCTATTTACACATGGCGAGTTGGTGGAGTAGAGGTGGTCCCCCCCGGACCTTGCAGGAGGGCAGCTGTTGAGCGATGAGCTCTTAACTAAGTGTCAGGGCCGGGTCGTCGGAATCGGGGATTGATATCTCCTTTATTTTGTAGAATATCTTGTATGGTTGGATTATTTGAATTTTGAATTTGAAGGTATAATTTCTTAACGAAAGTTTGGTACTAGATCGGGTTGGTTCAAGTCCTCCATTAGTATCTTGTTTGATAGGTTGAATGGAACTCTCTATCTATATTAGCTTAAATATATATACATGCCTTACACCACAGATTATCAACTCAGAGATTATTAAATAATAAAAATTAATATTTTAATTATTAATATTCATAGCTGGTATATTGTGGGAAGGTCTTTACACCATCCTGTAAGATGAATTGTCTAGTATGGCTGCCATTTTTGAGCCTGGAATTACACGTCGAGAAAAAAAAAACCTTTACTGGCCGAAGTGTCTCTTAATCTTGAGAACTGTGAATGCCGACCAGGCAACCTCTAACTTCAATACGATATATTCATCATTGAATAAAAACCTATTGTGATGTATTCTTCTACCTAATATTTAATAAACTTAGGTAGTGTAGTTTTTCTTTTAAAAGAGATTGTATGCTACTGTTATATATTTGCATAATATATTATTATTACAGAATTATCATAAGAACTAAAAACATGAATATCTCATGCTATATATTGATTACATTACACAACAACAACCAAGTCCTTGGTCAAAACCATATATAAGACACTCGTACATATTATATATTACACCTATGATTGTAATCCTAATTTATTTCTACAAATTCTTCCATTAGAAAATAGTTTATTCTTACCTTGTTTTCAAAGCAATGTTGTTTGCTGGCAGAGCAAAATTTCAAGCGGTCAATGCTGAAATCAAACACGTTATAATTATATGAAGTAAATAATATATATATAAGAAATAAAAGCATTAAGGCATGAATGTTTCTTTTAACTGGCCTTGTCTTTTTTATGGAAGAGAATTGTTCAATTCAAACATTATTTAAATGTAATTCTACTGTCCTAAAAGCTTATGCCCGTAGTATCCTTAAATACCATTTCTGAGATTCCACCATTCAGTGTAGCATATAAAAGCAGAATGATCCAATACAGTATTAGAGCTCCAAAGAAGTGGTCTGGTAAATTAAATTTGTGAAAGCGCTGGAAGGGTTCACCACCGATGAACCAAGCCTCCCAATATATTTTTTCATTGCAGTAAAGACAGTAGAAGTTCGTTTTATGGGTAAAAGAAACATTCGTGGTTTAACGTTATAATAAGCTTATGTCCTTGAATACCATTTCTAGTTGCTTAAATACCATTTCTAAGATTCCACCCTTCATTGTAACATATATAAGCAGAATGATCCAATACAGTATTAGAGCTCTAAAGAGGCGGTCTGGTAGATTAAATTGTCGAAACCACTGGGAGGGTTCACCACTAATGAGCCAAGCTCTCCCAATATATATTTCATCGCTGTAAGGATAGTAGAAGTTTGTTTTATGTTTAAAAGAAACATTCGTGATTTGATTTTTCCATTTCTTGTTATATTATAAGGTTGTCCCAAAAGTTCGTGTTTTTCTTATTACTTGGCGAATAATATTATTACGGCGAATACATAATAATACATAATACAATTACTTTATATATAATACAAAGACATTATACATAACGGCGAATAATATTGGAATTTCAATTTTTTGTTAAGTGTTTACGAACTTTTTGAGACAACATTGTATGATAAATTATCAACGTTAAATTATATTTTATACTTTTTTAAAATTACAAAATATTTTCTCACAATGAGTTTCTTTTTATTACAAAACGCTAGATTTCAAGCGATAATCGCTCTTCAACGGGCTTAATAAAACATCGACTATATCTTACAATAAATATTTACAAAAAAACGCACACCGTGGATATTTTAAACTGAAATTTTCAAATTGATATGTAATAAAACTCTTTTGTCTTCGTCAGGAGAGGTAAATAAAAGGCGTTAAAATTTTTATATATTTCTCCTGACGAAGACAAAAGATTTTTGTCGAAACGTTGAGAAAATAGAAAACTCCAAATGGTCGAAGTATCTATTTTGCATATAAATATGAATGCCGGCCAGGCAGCCTCTATCTTTACGATAATAAAACTCATTGTGAGAAAATATTTTGTAATTTTAAAACGTTTTTCACAATTTTATCATGAATATATTTTATACTAATAAAAGAAGATTATCTGGTAACAAGTACCTTTGTCTTGTACAGATGGTAGTTGCTGGTAGAATGACACTCTCAGGATATTCCAGTTTGATCGACAATGCTACTGGGTAGGCGAGGTATATATAAATGTAAACGGTAGTCATGTAGGTCAGTAATCCGAAACAGATGATCCAGAAAAGAGCGTGGATCCATCGAATCATTCCTCGATCCAGCAGAATCCGCCGTCCACCAGTTACAAGAGAGTCGGATAGAAGACCAAGAGCAAGTTTATAAAGAGCAGGATCCATTTTCTTCTCCATGGTCCACCTATGTAACAACAAGCAAATACCAATAATTAGCATAGAACAAACACCTTTACCATATTACAATCATATCAAGATAGAGAGAGATTGAGATTGAAACTGATTTATTACAACGTCCATATAAGATTATATACGGTTAAATACAGAATAAATATAAATATGAATAAATAAGATTATATAATGATAAATATAGGGAAAAAATAGATAATGATAATCGATAAAAATACATATATATAAAAATATATACAAGGTCTTCATTGGTGGCGCCCACAACGGGAAAGACTCCGCCAACGGTGGACTGCGAGAGTTTTTTCCCACAGAGTGTGCAGATCGATGTCATGGCTGGCATTGCCCACCTCAAGACCAAGATGGTACTTGTAGATGGTAGCCTTCGCTACACTGGTCAACTTCATTGCCTCGGGATGGAGGCCGACGCCGAACAGCCAGACCTGCAGATCCAGGGGTACTTCGCAGGAGGCGAACGCCTTCCGGAGCAGGGGTCGCACGGCTCGGCAACAAGAGAGAGAGATTGAGATTGAAACTGATTTATTATAACGTCCATATAAGATTATATAAGGTTAAATACATAAATATGAATAAATATTATTATATAATGATAAATATAGGGAAAAAATAGATATAAATAGATAAATAATAATAATAATAATAATTTATGATGAATATACATATATATATAAAAATATATACAAGGTCTTCATTGGTGGCGCCCACCGCGAGAAAGACTCCGCCACCGATGGACTGCGAGAGTTCTTTCCCACAGAGTGGGCAGGTCGAGGTGATGGCTGGCATTACCCAACTCAAGACCAAGATGGTACTTGTAGATGGTAGCCTTCGCCACACTTGTAATATTTATTGCCTCGGGATGGAGGCCGACGCCGAAGAGCCAGGCCTGCAGATCCAGGGGCAAGTCGCAGGAAGCAAACACCTCCCGGAGCAGGGGGCGCACGGCTCGGCAACTCCAATATCTGTGGGTCAGCGACTCGTCGCTGGACCCATAGGCGGCACAGTTGGCACGCCTCGAGGCAGGATGGTCAGGATGGGGTAGGGCGTGGATGGCCAGCCGTAGGGCGACATCTGCGTCGTGCCCCGAGAAGCAGTTTCGACGCAGGTCGGCCCAGGGGATGGAGCGGGGCACATCCACGGTGAGGGTCCACCAGGCAGTCAGCTCTGCAGTAGGATGGGCCTGGAGCCGTGCCGAGTCCAATGCCCGGCGCGCCCTCTGGCTGGGTAGGCGGGTGATGGGGGTCGCCGATCCCCGCAGGACGATGGTCTCCGCCTCGTACTCCGCATGATATCTGGAGCTGGCGTTTTCCCGCAGGAGACGTTGGCAGAAGGCCCCCAGGTGCTGCGCATCTAGGAGCGCGGCCCGCGTTGAGCGCGCAAGTGCAGGGGCGCCATCGGAGAAGTCCCCGACAGTCGCCTGTAGCCAGCGCTCGGGAGCCAGCAGGTCTGGCGGCCGCAGGAACCTGTTGTCACCTCGAAGACTCAGGGACCTCAGGCTGGCGGGATGAAGATTCCGGTGGTCAAGCTCGAGGACGCTGGACGCGGCCTCCCACAGGCTCAGCAGTCTCCTCCTCCTAGGCGAGAGCCAGACGTCAGGAGCCGGCGGTGTCAGCCACGCTCGGCTGCGGACCAGCCAAGAGTAGCCGTTGGCGGCGCCGCGAAGAGAGGCCTGGACCCCCTTCAGGCAGGCGAGCCGAAGCTGGCCCGCGATGGCAAGCAGGCCGACGCCACCATCGGAGACTGGACGAGCCAGGATGCGCCCGGGGAGCCACGAGACTCGGCTCGTACCCCACACGAAGCGCGCCAACCGCGCCTGCAGCCGGCCGATGGTGGTTTCAGGTGGAAGGTAGCCATGGAGGTGGTGCAGGATGGAACCCAGGACCAGGCTGTCTGCCGCGCGAGCACGACCCACCAGCGACAGGCCGCGGGTGAAGGGCGACCACCTCGCGATGGCTCGCTCCAGCAGCCCCATCAGGTGTGAGGCCTGGGAGGCGACGGTGTTTCTGGTGGTGATGGTGCAGCCCAGGACGGTCAGCGACTCGGACGTCCAGGATATTCCCAGAGGAGAATCCGTCCGGTGCTTCCAGGAACCGCACCAGAGCCCGCAGCTCTTCTTGAAGTTGACAGCCACCCCGGAGGACATGCGGAACTCTTCAAAGATCAGGGGCACGAGCTCAAACTGAGCGTCGTCCCTGATGAAGAGTACGATGTCGTCCGCATAGGCGACCACGTTGCCGCGGCCCAAGGTCCTCTCGAGGCGGCGTAGCAGAGGTCCAACTCCGATACTGAAGAGCGCGGCGCTGAGACGGCAGCCCTGCCTCACCCCGTTGAGAAGCGGGAAGGCCTTGATGTAGACATCTCCGACCCGGATGGAGGCGTCTGCTTCCCCGTAGAGGACAGCAATCCACCCTAGGAAGGTAGATGGTAGGCCCAGCTTCTCCAGCAGGGCGAACAGGTAGCTCCTACTCAGGGTGTCGAAGGCCGACTTTAAGTCCAAAGAGATGACAGCCAGCGGCGTGTCATGTCTGGATGCCCAGGCGGTTTCGTCACACACTCGCGCGATGTTCCAGGAGGATGACCGTCCTGGAACGGCGTAGGTCTGACATTGGGGCACCAGGTCTGGAAGATGACGTCGCAGACGGGCCATGAGCACGCCGCTGAGGACCCTGTAGTCGGTCGTTGGCAGGCTGATTGGCCGTAAAGCCTGTAGACCCGGACCACCGCGCACCTTCGGCAGCAGGATGACCTTGCTGCGCCTTGAGGATGGAGGTAAGGCCCCGCGAAGTCGTGAAGCCTCGAAGACTTGCCAAAGAACTTCGGCGAAGAGAGAGAGAGAGATTGAATATACTTTTATATATTAATCGTACATATATAGGATTATATAGGGTTAATATATGTATATATGTGTGAAAAAACAATAAAAAATAAAATATATAAAAAGGGTCAGGTGTTGATATTAAAATCAAAAATGGTATATCCTGAACAGGCTCACATGAGCATTTTTAGATGGCAGAGCGCCATCTAGTGGTTGACTCATCTTGATTTATCAATAAATTGGGTAGGCCAAATATCACGGAACAAGTTAAATAAAATTTTAGTTTATTTTTGTTCCACTAGATGGCGCTCTGCCATCTAGAAATGCTCATGTGAGCCTGGTCAGGATATGTCTATTTTGATTTTAATATATATATATATAGAGAGAGAGATTTTTTAAATTTCAAGCCCATTATTAAGAGCTGTACTAAGGTTGACCACTGAAAGATCGGCGCCTGTATCAATCAAAGCTTCGCAGATACCGATTCTATCCACGTTAATGTTCATTTTATATTTGGGGTCTAACTTTTTAATTCCATTTATAGTCGACTTGCTTTGATTGACGGACTCAGGCGCGATGCTTAGTTTAAATCTTCCAACGCGGCATATCTATTCCTTGTAGGGATACTCGAGTGTGTACTATTACTTACGTCAGCGTAGAGCAGAGGTCTCGACCTCTTAGTGCCCTTATCCATTCGAATTTCTTCTTCGACCTTGTCTTGCGTAACTATGGAGTCCTCTTCCACAATTCTTACAAACCTGACTCTGCAATACCGCGCTACGTGTCCTGGCTTGTTACACTTGAAACATATTGGTCTTTCGTCTTCTGTCCTATTCTTGTTTGCTTCTGGACTCTTATTGTAGGTTTTCTTCCGATATAGTTTGGTTTTGGTACAAAATTTGGATTGTAAGGTCGTCTAGGGGCAGATACCTGGTGCGAAAGGTTCTGTTAGTGTCTCGGAGAGGGGACCTGGAGCTTGACATAGTCCTGGTAGCGTCTTGTGACGATCAGAGATGTCCTTTGTTGCGCTTGATGATTGGGTAGAGCATAGCTTTGCTTATTATCTAGAAAATATTGGATTTTTCCACACATTCGCGATAATCCTTTTCAAACAAGTCCATCTTTTTGAATATTTCAAGAAGTTGATTAGTAGTTTTGGGGGATTTATATAAAAGGCAAAGGAATACTTCTTTTTCAAACCCCCAGTAACCCATTTGATTTCTGCTTATTCTTACATGAGGATCACCTTTGTTACAGAGCACAAGTATACCCTCTGCAAATATAATTGCTGGTTCGTTTCAATTTTTGATTCTATTAAACTAGGGTCGGTCGGAGGGTGTTCTAAAACTGTTGGTTTTCGACCGCTACAACCTGGCATCGAATCCCGCAATGAGAACTTTTTCTAATTTGAAAAATGCTTCAATGGACTCCGATTCGTACAAAAGCCCAACCCAACCAGCGAGTACAAGTAACCAAACGGGAATATGGCAAATTTGTAAGTGCAAAAGTCGAACTGCTTTTCACGTGTGTAGACATGTGGTGCACTTAGAGTAAAAGTATTCGCCAACTTCTACCCACCATGATTATTATGGCCTGTACCACGTGTACAAGGAGTAATAAAAAAATTCTATTAAGCTTCATTTCTATTTATTCTTTGTTCGCATCTTATGCAGAATCCTAGCTGGTGAAGCTGACTTTATGGATGTTCATCCAGATCTTGACACTTCTCATCATCGTAAAGATAGAAGCTGCCTGGCCGGCATTCATAGTTCTTAAAATTAAAGATACTTCGGCCAGTATATATTTTTTATTATCTCGACGTTTCGACACAAATCTTTAGTGTTCGTCAGGAGCGCAACATTTGGCAAAGCGTTAAACATTAATTCTCTTCATGTCTTCTCATCATGTTCATGGTGGCATACCGGGCAATTATGTAGAGAGCATAGTGATAGAGGAATCCGATCTCTTCGAGAGATTCAATCCACTGGCGAGGGTCTTCAGCTCCATTATACTGAGGGATAATCTATGTTGGGGATAGGACATCTGGAACGACGTTTGCATCTCAACCAATTGTTGCACCATGTTGCAACTTAATAGATTCCTTTACTTTAGTTTTATCTTCGCACATGACCTGCATCTCTTCAGAACATGTTACAACCATAATAAAAAAAAAGGATAATGACAAAGAAATATCTTCCAAATATACTCAATGTTTATCTTTCACCCTCCTCTCTCTAAAAATTAATAAGATATAAACAATAACAATGTTACAAGAAGAATAGAAGTCGGTAGACGAGTAGATAAAACCCTAGATTCCCGACAGCCATGAACGGGGATCGTATCCCGCGTTAACATTTTGTTTAATATGTGAATAACCTTCACATATTATTCACTGTTGTAATTATCATAAACTAGGTTGTTCTTTTTGAGAGGTACCTAATAAAGTGATTTTGGAACAAGAAACAAGAGGAATGATACTATAGTACACAATCTTTTAATATTAATTTAAAATATCAGATATTATTTTGAATAGAGAGACGCATCAAATAAATATATATACACGGTAGAGGATCAAAAAGTTCCCGAACTTTTAAAAATAAAATAACTTTTGAAAAATATAAAATCAAAATTTTACTGTAAAGAACAAACCCTAAACTATAATTTAATTTAGCAACGCCAGTAAATGCGCATTTGAGCAAAGTGCAAATATTAAATTTTGTGTAAAATTAAAAATGTCTTTCAAAGAGACATTAGCATTAATGAATGAAGCTTATGAAGACGAAAAATTGTCACGAACGCAAGTTTATTTCTGGTAAAAACGTTTTAAAGATGGCCGTAAGAGCATCGCAGTTGATTCAAGGTCAGGTCGGCCATTGACGTCAACAACGGATCGCAATATTGGACAGGTACGTGATTTAATTGTTGCTGATAGAAAAATTACTATTGATAATATATCAGAAATACTTGGAATTTCGTATGGTAGTTGCCAAAAAATATTGGTGAATATTTATACATGAAAAAACTTTGTGGTTATTTTGTCCCACGAAATTTAACAGATCAACAAAGAGAAACCAGATTATCAATTTGCCAAGATTTAATTGAAACTGCAAAAATTGATTATGATTTTTCAAAACAAAAATAACTGGTGATGAAACATGGTGCTTTCTTTTTGGCCCACAAACCAAAAAACAATCACTCGAATGGCACACATCAAGTTCTCCTAGGAAGAAGAAAGTTTGCCTTGACAAGTCCAAAAGAAAAGTAATGCTTGTAGTGTTTTTCGATTATCAAGGACTTGTCTATTATGAATTTATTAAAGAGGCGTTCACTATTAATAAAAAGGCATACAAAGAAATACGTGTGCGCCTTCGTGATGCGATAAGATGAAAAAGAAACCAACTCTTTAAATCAAAACAGTGGAAATTGCTAATGATAATGCCCCTGCTCATAGAGCCATTATTGTTCAAGACTATTTAGCCAAACACTCTGTATCTGTCATGCCACATCCTCCTTACTCTCCTGATATCGCCCCATGTGATTTCTTCTTCTTTCCATAAATTGAAATGACGTTAAAAGGGAGGCGCTTTTCATCGTCATCAGAAGTAATTGAAAATGAGACGGTGGAGCTAAACAGGCTTAGAAAAATTGACTTTGAACTAGCATTTCAACAGCTTTTTTTCACGCTATAAAAATGTGTAGATAACCAAGGCTCCTATTTTGAAAAATATGATGTTTAAATTACTATACTATGAATAAATAATTAATTTTAAAAAGAAATTCGGGAACTTTTTGATCCTACCTTGTATATATATATTTGCAATTGCAGAGCCTTCTTGTAAAATATAATCTTTTTGATCCACAAACCAAAAAAAACAATCACTCGAATGACACACACCAAGTTCTCCTAGGAAGAAGAAAGTTCGTCTTGACAAGTCTAAAGGAAAAGTAATGCTTGTAGTGTTTTTCGATTATCAAGGACTTGTCTATAAAATATAATCTGATTATATATCAAAATCAGATTATATATATTTCAGAGCCTACTCCCTACTCTCTACAGGATATATATCTATACTTCGAATTCGAACCTACCTAATAAGAGATGGCACAAAGATCTCTTCTTCTCTGAAGGATCAAAGGCAACTACAAGAGTTAAGATGATTCTTACCACAAAGTAACCAAAAAAGAAGCAAGATCCTGAAATAAAATATAATTAGTTGTCTTGTAATGATACACAACATTTTGCCAATCCATTTGATTTCCCAGGAAAAACTTTAGCTAACACCAAGTTAATTAAAATCAATTCTGACTAGAAAGAAACTTCTAAAAGTATTGGTTTTCAAAGTAATAAAAATAATATCGTTTTACTTTAAATTTCGATTAGGCGCGTTATCTAGTTCAGAATACGTATATATAAAATGTTATTTAAAGTTCGAATTATTTTATTTATTAACTTGGTTTTTAAATAGCAAGATTGAAGAGAGAGAGAATAGGTTAATTTTTACTTAAGAAAAAAGGGTAATTATATATATATATATATATGTCGTGATCGAATGGGAGGGTACAACCGTTATGCTTACAATCCCCAAGAATTAGTTCCAACCAAGTGAGCAGCGACGTGCCGTAGCCCGCGATGTCTGCCATGTTTATATTTGTACAGTTTTTAAATAGATGGATGAATTTGCATATTTACATTTTAACCCAAGCTTAAATATTTACATACTTATTTTGGCGAAAAGAAATTATACCTCTTGGATATTATGCAAATTACGACATATATATATATACAGTAGAACTTGGATAATTCGCGAACATCTTTAATTTGAAAACGTCTTTAATTCGAATATTTATCTTGGTCTCTAGAATTTCCTATAAATATAATTTCCCTTTATAATTCAAATTTTGGGATAATTCGAATTTTTTTGGTCCCTTGGGCTTCGAATTATCCAAGTTCGACTGTAGTATATATAGCAAAGAGTATTTAAGAATCATAGATAAAATATAAGCATGTGATACTCTGTATATAGGATTATGTACCCCCACCACAATGTTGTACTGGTCGGATGCTTGGGCCATTCTGTGTTTTGATCTTGGAAGCTCTAGATACTCCGTCTCGTTCGTCGAACCTAGCGTCCAGGTAATTCTATTCTTATCAGTTGAGCCAATCAGAACGATATGCCCAATTTTGAGAGGGTTTGCTCTCTCAGGGTTTATTCATTAATTGGGACGAATATGCCTTTCTGAAGCACATCCTCAATTCTTGTTTTAGTGTGTTGAGGTATTTGTAGAGAATCCCCATTCTTCAGTTTCTGACATTTGTCTTTCAGGGGATTTATCATTTCAGCGAGGCTTCACAAACATCAATGAAGTCATAGGCACTAAATATTCAAGATCCTCTGAAACATGTCACAAATATAAGAATGAAACATAAAAAACAAAGTTACAGGATTGCATCATCCAGAAATTAAAGGTCACTGCCCTGGACCCATAAAACTTAAGTCCAAAGGCCTTCTTTTTCCTGGAGGATTGCAATTATGGCAGCAATGGAGGTTCATAGCCAATCACCTTTAAGGAAGACAAACTAGTAACGAATCACCAGAGCGCACGTGTGAGGATTTCAGCCAATGAGAAGTCCAAGAAAGTCGATGACGATTATCTCTCGGACAAGAAAAAGGTAGAACGTAGGTGACCGTGCTACGAGCTAGCTGTGCTCAACATAGGCTCCAACCAAGGCAGTGTACGCTCCATAGATGTGAAAGGCCAGCCGCCTCCGCCGAACTTTCTTCCCTCCCTATCACAGGTCCTATTCAAACCCATCCAGTTGTTCTTCCCCTGTGGAACCCTTGTCAACCGACCAAGACTGCGCCCACCACCATCATCCATCCCCACAAGCACTTATCCCTATATATATAAAAGTCAGTGTATGTATGTATGTGGGTATCTATGTCGGCTATACACGTCCACAATACGTAACTAAACTGACTGAAAATTTTAACAGTATATAGAATAGAATCTGGAAAAACTTATAGTGAAAATTTCAGGTCTCTATCCCGAATATTCTTCAAGTTATTTGCAAATTGCGTTGCAAATTTGCCTTTTCGCTCGCAAGCAGCGCCTCTAGCGGTGAAGATGGGAGGTAATATCAGCTGACCTAATGTACATGTAAAACGTGTTTGACAGGACATAGAGAAAAACTGGAAAAGATATTTATCGGATTTTTAGCCAATAAAAAATAAAATTGACAGGTTCTGGGCAAAAATAGTTGTCTTTTTAGTCAGAAATGATTATGACAATATTGCTGTATCATGTTTGATTATCAGATACAAAATTATATCGGGAAAAATTCCAAAAAGCTGAGACCACGGGTGAAGCCAGTTCATTTTTAGTGTGCAGGAACAAAATTCTAACAGAAAAACATTCATTCGAGCAGAAGACACAAAGCCAGATCATCTCTTTATAAAAATATCGCTTCTCTGACACAAAGTTTGGAGCGGGACGTTTCACAAGAGTGACATTCACGGCGCCAATTTATAATTGTAACGAATAGTATTTGAATAAAAAATTTAATCGGGTAAAACCTGGGCGTTGCCCGGGTCATTCGGCTAGTAAATAATAAAAATTGAACAAAGGTGTCAACCTGCTACTGAGTAGTGCTCCCAGTCTTAATGAAAAAAAGAAGACACAATCTACTTCACCCAGTCATGATGGTTGTCATGCTCTACAAGCTTGATACCCTAATAAGATTGTTGAGTGGTGATAAGAAAGAAGTAGTACCCTGTAAGAGCTCCTGATCCAGGTATACAAGATGAGCAGCGTTTGTACTCCATGTTAGGAGCGATTGCACATGGCGTCTGTTCCTCATGTCAGAGGCGGCCATTTTTTTTTTTTTGAGCCAAGTCGGCCTGCCAACTGAGTAGTGCCCCCAGTCTTGATGACAAAGGCAGACGCATTCTACTTCACCCAATCATGATGGTTGTCAAATCTCTTTTTCAAAAGTCTCAACCTTTACAAGCTTGGCACCCTAATATGATTGGGTGGAGATAAGAAAGAAGAAGAGGATTGAACAAAGGTCTGGTTATCTCTAGACTTTGTAGTTCCTTCCTTCATACCAAATCCTAGAGGTTTACAAGTAGAGCCGCGGTACAGTACAAGCTACCATGGACTGGTGATTACTCCAGTGGAGTCTGCCATTTTAGACAAGCCCTGGCAGAACTCCTGGAGAGAACTCACAAGATAAAAAGGCCAAATCCAAATAAATAAATAGTGTCTGATGATAATAACGTTGTTACTAAAAGTCACACACTATATTTATTAGGATTTGGTTTTATTATCATGTGTTTCTAATCTATAATCCAAATTGTACCTTAATCATCAGGGAGGTGATTGTTTATCAGATATTGGGCCCATTTGGTCAAGTCATTGTGTTTAATTTTACCAAATTGTTCATTAGATAGATAGGCCGCGCGTTTTAGTTAAATATTTTAAAATATGGTTCAACTCCGCCTTTGCCGGTCCCAAGCCTGGATGAAAAAGGAGGAGGGGAAACAGTAACAAGCTCACTAAAAAACCTGAGCTCAGCTGGCCCGGCTGATAGTACCCTGTAAGGGCTCCTAATCCAGGGATACAGAATGAGCAGCGTTTGTACTCCATTTAGGAGTGGCTGCACATGGCGCCTGTTCCTCATGTCAGAGGTTCTACTGTACTACAGTGCTACTGTATTAGTTTATCAAGTAAATAAAAATAGGCTTTAAAAGATCTAAATTCAGACATATTTGATGGTGATCTTAAAAAATGGTTGAGATTTTGAGCCCAGTTTGAAAAGATTCACCAGGATGAAACTTTGAACGATAGCAACAAGTTTCAATGTTTGCTGATGGCTATGGAGGCCAAGACACCACCCAGAGAATTTGGGGGGAAATTCCCTAATGTGAAGAAAAAGCTGTGTGTGTGTGTGGTAAACATTGATATAAGTCAGATATATTGCCGGAAATTCTGACTAAACGAGATATTCTGACAACAATTCAGAGGATATTTGATCCAGTCGGATTTCTATATCCTAGCGTAATAATGAAGAAAATTTTATCACAGCAAGCGTGAATGCTCAAGCTTGTATTGAATGACTCTTTACCTTGTAGGATAACCTGGCAGTTCAAAAAATGGTATACATAAATAGAATACTTTCCCAAATTGATCTGCCAAGAATGATTATAAATGGGAATGATGATCGAAGACGTTGGAGTATGGATATCTTCACTGATGTGAGTCAACACGCGGCAGTTGTCTATTGTTACGTCGTACACACACGCTGTTCGTATTCTTTATCTAATCAGGATGCCAAAAAGATACACACGTGAGTTCGTAAGAATGCAGAAATTATTATCGCTTCATTATACGTGGCACTAAACAGAAGGAGTACAATAAGTGGGACTTGCCTTCAACCTCCCCGTCTGAAGAATCCTTGGCGCCGTGGATGTAACCCTTGTGAAACGTTCCGCTCCACACTATACATGCTTAGCCTGGACTACACTATCTTGTAGGCCGCGCTGATGTCAGGCTCTCCTGGCACCGCCTTTCAAGATCATCCACACACCCTGGAGACAACTCTACTTGCCACAGATTTGACTAACTCCCGTTGTCCTCTTCCCACGCTGGAATGCCGTTTTCGGCGCCTCACACATGGAAGCTGGAGTCCACCCCTCTTTCCCCAACTTTACTCTGGTATCTTGGCCTCTCGGATATCTTGTCATCCATTTTACACTATTTTAGAAACGATAAAGAAGCAAGAGTTCAATTGTTGGCGGTGAAGACTTGAGTTGTTCTGCTTAAGAAAGCAACTATACCACGCCTTGAAATTTTGGGGCGTCTTATAGGAACTCATCTGGCTTCAACTGCAAGGCGAGCCTTAAATCTGAACGATGTTCCCGAAATTTACTATATGGACTCTGACAATGCACTCGCCTGGATTCAGAGGGAAGACTGCTGGACAATCTTTGTCGAGAACCAACTGGAGGATTAAAAGAAACTCACGGTGCCAAGACTGATGTAATGTTCCTGGCATTCAGAACCCTGAATATTTACCCTCTCGAGGATGTTCTTCAAGCCAATTTATACGTTCAAAATGGTGGCAGGGGCCACAATGGTTAAGACTGACCAGATGAACAAGTTATATCTGATGATATGAAAACTGGCGTTATGTTCCTGGCATTCAAAAACCCCTGCAGATTTACTCTCTCAAGGATGTTCTCCAAGCCAATTTCTACGCTCAAAATGGTAAAAGGGGACGCACTGGTTAAGACTGACCAGAGATAGCTGGCCAGATGAACAAGTGATATATGATTATATGAAGACTGACGTTATGTTCCTGACATTCGAAACCCTGCAGATGTACCCTCTTAAGGATGTTCTCCAAGCCTGTTTCTACGTTCAAAATGATGGCAGAGGCCGCACTGGTTAAGACCGACCAGAGATAGCTAACCAGATGAACAAGTGATATATGATTATATGAAGACTGGCGTTAGATTCCTGACATTCAGAACTCTGCAAATCTAGCCTTTCAAGGTTGTTCTCCAAGCCAATTTCTTCGTTCAAAATGATGGCAGGGGCCGCACTGGTTAAAAATGACCAGAGATAGCTGACCCAAATGAACAAGTGATATCTGATGAAGTTCGAAAGGGAAAAAAGAAAACATCTTTCATGATTATTCAAACGATTGTTTATTAGAGATAAGAAATGATCATATGTATAGTGTACATTCGAACTAGAGCATGGAGCAGTAGATTCATCAACAATCTTAGAGCGATAGAGATAAATCCAATAGAAGGATTGAACCTCTTTGACGAAGATAATTGGAATCAGCTGATTTAAGTAAGCATTATCAGAGATATTCAGCAAGAGGCCTTCCCTGAAACTGAAAATATTGTAACAAAGTATTTATTAATTTTATTCAAAATGCCACGTGTAAAATTAGGGAAGACAAAATTTCATAAGGATACAACAATTTATTTCAGGCAAGGACAAACTATGAATGGTAAACAAAAGATAAGCCACGAGGGAAATTTACAGAGTAGCAAAATATAAACATAAAAATGGCCACTCTGTTAATAAAAATAATAAAATTAATAAATACTTTGTTACAATATCCATATTTTTCCCTTTGGACATGATCAGGATGAATCATTGCGAATTAAGACCCACAGAATTTTACGGGATAAATTGATGGATTTTAAGCTACCTTCTGTCAAAATTACACCTTCTAGTTAACAAGATGATTGGAGAAGTACATAGGGACTATTGTCAAGATGCTTTTTGCCTACTCGATATTTGCTGAAATGGCACCTTTACTACCAGATAGAGTGAAGGTTGCAGAAGTTTTTGAAGTCGTAGAAGTTGATTTGGCTGATCCACTAACGCTAAAGAATGGTAAAAAGACTTGGAATGTTTTCTTTACGCGTACCCTTTTCAGAGCTGTACATCTCATAACTGAAAACAAAGATATTTATATAAGTGATGAATTCTTTTTTCGTAAGTATCGTCTCCTAGAAATAGTATATAATAACAATGAAACAAATTTTGTAGACGCTGCAAACTACTTCAAAGAGTTAGAGATTGGGAAAATTTCTGATAGAATATAATTTACGTCCAGTTATTTGGAAATTCAATCCTTCTACAGTAACTTGATGAGGAAGAATGTGGGAACATCTTATTCGCATTATGAAGGAGATGATGCAACGAATGAGAAGGAAGAAATGATGATAGTACTCGACGATATTAAAGAAAACATGAAAGGACGACCACTGACATATGTTTCAGAGAATCCTGAAGATATAGTGCCTCTGACTCCATTAGTATTTCTGAAGCCTCTATCGGAAATCATGTATATATAAATTCACTGAAGGATAAATGTCAGAAGCTGAAAGAATACGGATTATCTACAAATACCTCAATACACTGAAACAAGAATTGAGGATGCGCTTCAGAAAGGAATATTTGTCCCAACTAATGAATAAATACTGAAATAAAACAGCAAATCCTCTCAAAATAGGACATATCGCTCTGATTGGATCAGATGATAAGAATAGAGTTACCTGGCAGCTAGGTTCGACGAACGAGACTGGGTATGTAGAATTTTCAAGATCAAGACACAGAATGGCCCAAGCATCCGACCAGTACAATGTTTGTACCCTTGGAACAGGATACTGAGATAAAGGTAACGCTACAGACTATTTTATGTACATAGTTTTAAAAATTATATATAAAAATTATATTTCTTAGTGTATGATATATATAGAGAGTAAAAACTTATTTAAATTTACATTAGTAGTAACATAAAGGTAACCCAGGCTCCTGGAGCGTATCCATAGATCACCAACTACCCGGGTTATCCTGTAGTTTAGGAGTCTGTCTTGGTAGCCTTAGTGAACCAGTTCACCAAGTGTCTCCAGTAGTAGTAGTAACATAAAGGTAACCCAGGCTCCTGGAGTGTATCCATAGATCGCCAACTACCCGGGCTGTCCTGTAGTTTAGGTCTTGGTAGCCTTAGTTAACCAGTTCACCATGTGTCTCCAGTAGTAGTAACATAAAGGTAACCCAGGCTCCTGGAGCGTATCCATAGATCACCAATTACCCGGGCTGTCCTGCGGTTTAGGAGTCTGTCTTGGTAGCCTTAGTGAACCAGTTCACCATGGGTTTCCAGGCCGGTTTGTTTCTTGGTAGATTCAATAGGGCAGTGTCATTGAATGAAGGCAGTCCAAGAAGTGTAGCCGTTTGGAATCGCTGTAGTTCAAATGTTGGGCAGCTGACATGTTCTACGCTTTGATCTTCCTTTTGGCAGTGTGGACATGTTGGATCAGGGACTTGTTTAATTCTTGCCATGTCGGCTTGAACATATCCATGTCCTGATGTCGTGGTTGATGTTCCTAGATGTATTTTTCTGAGGTTCTTTTTAAGATGGCCTGCAGAGGGTGAGAATTTTCTCAGGTGTCGAGTTGATGGGTCGGAGATGAATATATCGGTCCATTATTTACATTTTATGGCAATATTTATATAAGAAATTTCATTTGCGTATTATTCTATAGTTTTTGAGAGATCAATTACAATAATATTCAATATATAGTTAAACCTTTCTATAGCGCCCCCTCTACATAGCACCGATTTTAAATACGTAGTACGATGCGATTTGCATTAAAAGTGATCTGTCTATTAGCACCCCTTCTCTATAGCACCCTATTTTGGTGAGTCCCAAGAGGGAGCGCTATAGACAGATTTAACTGTATTATAATAATTAACCACTAAATTAATTATAGAAATATAAATTATTTAAAATTAATAAACTATTAAATTGAAGCTAGAATTTTCAAATAATTAGTATAATTTAGGTCCACGGTAGTTGAGAGAGAGTTTTCAGAGCTTATGCATACGTGCGTGGGTGTGTATGCGAAAGAATTTGTGAATTGAGTAATTAATTTCGTTTGAAGACTACTATTATTGACAATTATAGGAGTATTTACATTTTGAGTGTTTTCTATTTGATATTTCTTAGCTGACCATGGAATAATTACCTTTTCAACAAATGTATAGGGTTCTTGTACTAAAATTATATCTGTTGTTTTAACTTCATTGGAAGAATAATGTTCGTTTATGCATATAATACTTTTCCGCGCATGTTGTTGTACTATTTTAATCTTATTAATTTGCATATTATTAAAAAAAAATCAGGAAAGAATTATTTGTTAGGCTATTTAATTGTTTGGACTTTCTATCTCTGGAATCTTGTAATAAGTTCGTTATATTATTAAATCAATTTGCTTACTCTCTCTCTCTCTGTATATAGGGCATTCTCTTGAATTAGGTTTATGTTCTGAATTTTTATTTTTAAAATACGGATGTTTTGAGCAATTTCAACATTTCATATTGCTAGAGCATTCATGTTGGCCCTCCAGACCGCATTTGATACATTTTTTAATATTTGAGCAGTTGGTTTTACAATGGTCAGGATTGAGCTTAAAGCAATTCTGGCATTGATTTGCCAGTATTTTATCCTCTACTTCACAAATTAACTTTTGAAATAACCAATATTTCCGACCATGTGACAGTTTCATTTGATATCAATGTTAACTTAGATATTACAAACAATCAACAAAAATCTACATGGAAATTTAGTGAAAAGAAAGCAGATTGGTCACTGTTTTCAAATACAATTTCTAAACAAGAGGTAAAAAAATTGGAAAACGATATAAAAAAGGTCGAAAAAGAAACTGATATTGACATGGTAGTTGACAGGCTAACGGATATAATTCAGGAGGCTGCATATCAATCTCTGGAGGTGAAATCTTCCAACTTCACTTTCGATACCGGGATCAAGTGGTGGAACAAAGAATTAGAACAAAAGAAAAAGTACTTTCATTGTGTGAGAAATCTATACCTCCACCATAAAGCAATTAGTGTTAATGAATATAAGTCTGTCAGAAATAAATATAAAAATAGTATCAGAAAAGCTAAGAGGAATAGTTGGCGGAATTTTATAGAAGAAAATGGATCTAATAATCCGTTTGGAAACGCCTATAAAACCTTTAAAAAAAAACTGAGTTCCTCTAATCAACAAAAGGGATTACCAATAATAGAACATGCACCAGTAGATTCTAAAGAAACTCTAATAAAAGATCTGGTTAATGAATTAATTCCTGATGATACAACTATATCGGATACTGCTCACCATACATCAATAAGGAACTATACACCGAATTTTACAAACTCCAACTCATGCAATATTCATAAGAAAGAAATAGAAGAGCTAATCGACAAAATTGATGTAAATAAATCTCCTGGTCCAGACTATATTAGTAATAATATGATAAAGAATGCTTTTCAATTAATACTTCCGATTTTACACTCAATATTTAATAAATGTATTCAAATAGGATACTTCCCAAAAAAATGGAAAACCGCAGCACTCAAAATAATAGCCAAACCCGGCAAAACCAATTATGAATCAGCTAAAAGCTACCGTCCGATATCTTTATTATCAAATTTTTCAAAGATTCTTGAAAAAATATATATATTCTCAAAAATAAAATATGTAAATTTTATATTCAAAACAATCTGTTAAGCCCGAGGCAGCACGGATTTATCAAGTCTAAGTCAACTATCACTGCTTTGAATGCTATAATCGATGTAGTAATTGAGCATAAACAAAAAGAACTGTCTGCACTAGTTACAATAGATATCTCGGGGGCTTTTGATAATGCCTGGTGGCCAGCGATCATCAAAAGAATAGACTCAGATAATTTACCGGAAAAATTGATCAAAATTCTACAATCATATTTAAATTCCAGGACCATTTCTTTCAGTTACGACAATTTAACAACTACAAAGACAATTACCAAGGGGTGTCCTCAGGGCGGCCGCTTTCTCCACTTCTATGGACAATTTTACTGAATGATTTGCTGATAAATTTTCTGGTGCCCAATTGTGAGTTGATTTGTTATGCGGATGATATATCGGTAATATGCTGGAATAAAGATTTAACATCACTAAAAATAGATATAGAGGAAGCATTAAATACTATCGAATTATGGTGTATTAAGAACAAGTTAAAAATCAGTTCCGAAAAAACAAACATTTTATATTTGCATAATAAAGAGAAGATCCCAGTTAAATTTAAAAGTGGATTAATTTCACCATTACAAAAAATAAAAATTTTAGGAATAACAATAGCAAATCATAGAAGAAAAAATAAATTGAATTTTGCTTTTCATATAGAGGAAATAGTGAGCAGAACTCAAAGAATAAAAAAAATTCTATTCTCTCTTTGCAGCAAATCATGGGGTCTGAGCTCCCATAAAAGAATTACATTGTATAAATCTTTATTCAGATCAACTTTAACATATGGATCAGAAATATGGTTCAAATTTTTAAATAAAAAATCGATACAAAAATTAAACTCAATGCAATATCAGATACTAATATGGAGCATACAAGCATACAAGACAACTTCGTACAACTGTGTTCACAGTTTGGCTAAAACTCCATTGATTGCAGATTTACATTGAAGCAAAAAATATGAAATATGACTTGAATAACTTATCGTTCGAGGACAAGCAAAAATACAACATCGATATTCCCTTTATAATTAAATCCTATATAGACGAAAGAATGTTGCTCTTACTGAATAATACAAACGAGACATTTACAAGTTTTTTCAACCGGGGTATTCCAAATTATTTTCGCCCTAATTCCCACAACACACAATTTGTAACCAACCATGGTAATTTCGGGAGTTTTCTGGAAAGAATCCGCGCATCGGAGGATCCGGGCTGTTTTTGTGGATGCCGCATTCAAGATTCTACTCATCTTTTACTTAAGTGCCCAGCATTTCAAGACTACAGACTCAATAACGGTATTCTCTGTACCGATCCAAGAGAACTGATATCCAGCAGGGACTCATACATTGAATTCAATAGATTTTGTAAATTTATATCAAAGTTTTTAAATAATCTCAAGTGTTAGGTATAATTATAACTGTATGTGCTGTATATATGTTTTTTTTTTTTCCTTTTTTCTTTATTTTGAGGTGTATTTAAATTAAATTACCTATGTATATAGTATGCTTGTTTGAAACCAATTTCAAGAATATGGTAAATGCCTTTGTGCATATATTTTTGGATATATAAATAGATTCTCCCTCTCTCTCTCTTTACATGTATTGACAGGATGTCAATAAAAATATGTCAATTGTCAAAATTGTCTCTCTCTCTCTCTCTCTTTCTCTTGTATTGCTTTCCTTTGGGCGCCAGTGTCCTTGGCGGGACATCGCGCTTTGTATTTATAGTTGAATAATGTTGAATACTTCACAGAATTGAATGTCCATAAATATATATATATTTTTTTTTCATGATTTGGCATACTCTCGATGATCATCCTCTTATCATTAGTCTTATTTTCTGTTCTTATTTACACAACTGAAAACAGTATCAAGTATTTTAATTTAAAACTCCGCCTTTGCCAGTCCCAAACCCGGGTGAAAAAGGAGGAGGGAGAACAGTAACAAGCTCACTAAAAAACCTGGGCTCAGCTGGCCTGGCTGATAGTACCCTGTAAGGGCTCCTAATCCAGGGATACAGGATGAGCAGCGTTTGTACTCCATGTTAGGAGCGGCTGCACATGGCGTCTGTTCCTCATGTCAGAGGCGGCCATTTCTTTTGGAGTTAGGTCGGCCTGCCACTGAGTAGTGTTCCCAGTCTTAATGACAAAGGCAGACGCATTCAACTTCACCCAGTCATGATGGTTGTCAAATCTCAAGCTTTACAAGCTTGATGCCCTAATATGATTGATTGGAGATAAAAAAAAAAAGAAGAGAAGATTTTAAATTAAAAAGGCATATAAAATTAATAACATGTTATACTTTGAAAAAAGGGTTGGCGTTTAGCCACAACTGAAATATTGGTAAATAAATTATATTTTGATCCAATATATGCCTTTTTGAATTAAAGATCTATTTATGGATTTCTCTCTATTTTCAAAGCGGTATCAAGTATTTAAGAACACATGGTGTCAATTTTTTTTTCATTTATTCAGTACTTTTGTTTGAAGATGGCTATTAGCAAAAGTTATAAACAGTATATCTATTTGAATATGGCCTTGTTACTTTATGTTTTATTTTCAGAAGTAAATTTTGGGATAGAGTGGTTTCTTATTGGTCACTCTCCATATTGCAGGGAGAGATAATAACCAATAACACTGCTGCAAACATCCTGGAATCCTGGTATAGGAATTGTAGTGGCTTGAATGTTCAGTAGAAAATATAAAGAAGCATTTTATCATTTGATTCTGAATAACTATTTAAGTTTTTTTTTTTTTTTTGTACTATAGAGAGCAATTCTTTAAACTATAAAAATTTACATACTTGTCGACTGCTTTAAAATTTACATATTATAGATTTTATATGGTACAATTAATCTGGAGATTTTAGTTTTTTGCTTATCCCTAGTACACATGGTACAGGCCATGATACCATCTTTCCACCGACCCCCAGATTTTGGATTAATTTGAAGAAATAAAATTGTGTTGGGCTATAAGTTGAAGCTGGACTAGACGATATAATAATGGAAGTAGTCAATTATCCCACTACATCTGTCGATTGAAATGGATAGATTAGAAGCACGCGGAGTCGACGCGAACAACAGGCAAGTGTTAAGCTCCTTTATTTTTAGACTAATGAGGAAGGGAGGATGGGCTGCCGCCTGGACAGCGCTGTGATTGGCTGGCCGTGACGTAGTGGTGAGTAAGTCCTCCCCGGCAGAAGCAGGCTTATCCTTCAAATTGAATTTAAGAAAATTATAAACAATAAGATCCAACAGGAATAAAAGAAATGCAATAAAATAATCCCCTATATCAGTAATAAGGTGAGAAAACATGAGGCTTCCAGGGATAAATTAAGATAATAAAAAAAATAGGCATCTCCTGATCATACAACTAAAGGTTGATGACTTGCAACTTCTGTCAGAATAAATATCAACTAATCAATTGATTTTTTAAATTATTCCAAAATTGGCCAAATATCATTTCTTGATTAATCAGGAAAAAACTAGCCACTTGTGTGTCTTCAATAAAGTTCACTGTGTATCAAATATCTTTTAGAGTTTTAGTATGAATCCCGATATACATGCTAAATGAGTGTAGCTGCAGGTCTCTGTAACAAAAAAAAAGAAAAGACAAACAACAGAGGCAATTTTGTTCACACTTGGTTATCTCGTGTGTCTTCAATAAAGGTCACTGTAATATCTTTCAGAGTTATTGTCTGAATCCTGATATACATGCTAAAAGGTACAACTTCCTTAAGTTTTGTCCATGAGTGTGTCTTCAATAAAGGTCACTGTAATATCTTTCAGAGTTATTGTCTGAATACCGATATACATGCTAAAAGGTACAACTTCCTTAAGTTTTGTCCATGAGTGTTTCTTCAATAAAGGTCACTGTAATATATTTCAGAGTTATTGTCTGAATCCTGATATACATGCTAGAAGGTACAACTTCCTTAAGTTTTGTCCATGAGTGTTTCTTCAATAAAGGTCACTGTAATATCTTTCAGAGTTATTTTCTGAATCCTGATATACATGCTAGAAGGTACAACTTTCTTAAATTTTGTCTATGAGTGTAATTGCGGATGATCTCTGTAGCAAAGAAAGAAAAGACAAACAACAGACAATATTCACACTTGGTTATCTTGTGTTTATCAAATATCTTTCAGAGTTATTGCTTGAATCCCGATATACATGTTAAAAGGTACAACTTTATAAGTATTTTAAAATAATACACAAGAGGTTTCTGGAAATGATTTTCCTTTTATTAAATGCCATTTCGAGCTTTCAGGCATCTCTGCCCTTCTACAGGAGTACATAAAACACGTTTATTATTATTCATTTTATGTAAAAGTGCATGAAAGCTTGATTATATTAATAAAAAGAAACATCTCCCGAAAAACTTTTTGTATTATTTTAATCTATTTAAATATAATTGTGATATACTTTTATAAAAATATCTAAAAACCTCTTACAAAATACGTTTATTACAAAACACAGCGAGATTTTGAGCTCTCCCTCTTCAATCTCACATATCCTAAATCAAACAGCCATCTTTTAGTAAATCTTGTCATCCCATGCTAACTCTCAGTTGTAATTTCACCTGCTGAAGAGCAAGAACTCAAAATCTCGCTGTGTATAGATATTTTTCAAATTACAAGAGAAGGAATCGCCTGACATCATTTGAAGAAACAAAAGTTAACGGCGACGAGTTTATTTTATTACAGTTGTAAATTCAGCAAGCTTTCGGACTTTTACATCCTTTGACAGGCAACTTTTCAAGAAACTGAAAGATAATGTTCATAAACAGGTAAATATTTACAGAAAAGAATTTTGTATAATAATCAAAAATTCGTTAAGTTCTTATTATGTAAATATTTACCTGTATATAAATATTATCTTTCAGTTTCTTGAAAAGTTGCCTATCGAAGGACGTCAAAGTCCGAAAGTTTGCTGAATTTACAACTGTAATAAAAGAAACTCGTCGCCGTTAACTTTTGTTTCTTCTTCAATAGATATTTTTATTAAAAATAAAAAAGGCCTATCCTGACCAAGAGCACATGTGCTTTTCACAAGGTAGAGCGCCATCTGGTGGAACAGAAATCAACTAAACATTGATTTAGCCTGTTCCGTGATATTTGGCCAACCCAATATCTTGATAAATCAAGAAAAGCCATCCACGAACGTGTTTTGCGCTGTTGGCGCTCATCAGCATGGAGTAGGCTGTACTATTGTGATCAAAAAGATTCTTGGTCCCAGAGGCTTCTTGAGAAACCAAGAAATGGGTATTTAAGGCCAAACTTGGGTAAATATTTTTATCCATAATTAGGAGATTTAAATAAAGTTCTTTAAGTTTTGTCTATGAGTGTAGCTACAGGTTTCTGTAGTAAAGAAAGAAAAGACAAACAACAGAGACAATTTTGTTCACACTTGGTTATTTCATGTATCTTCATTAAAGGTCACCGTGTATCAAAAATATCTTTCAGAGTTATTGTCTGAATACCAATATACATGCTAAAAGGTACAATTTCCTTAAGTGTTGTCCATGAGTGTATCTTTCAGAGTTATTGTCTGAATACCAATATACGAGGTGTGTTCATAAAGTATCGCGACTTTTGTGTTTTTTCAAAAATTATTTATTTATTCATGAATACCTATTTTGTCCCCTTCAAAGTAATTCCCATGAGATATTATACACTTGTGCCAACGGGTTTTCCAATCTTCGAAGCACTTCAAAAAATCATTTTTTAAAAATCTTTTTCAGCTCCTTCTTCGATGCCGTCTTTATCTCGTCAAGCGTAGCGTAGCGTCGTCCTTTCATGGGCCTCTTCAGTTTAGGGAACAAGAAAAAGTCACAGGGGGCCAGATCTGGGGGAAAACGGTGGCTGCGGCATCATTAGTGTGTTGTTTTTGGCCAAAAAGTTGCGCACAAGCAACAATGTATGAGCAGGGGCGTTATCGTGGTGCAAAAGCCAATTTTTGTTCTTCCACAAATCCGGGCGTTTCTGGCGAATTGCTTCGCGCAAATTGCGCATAACTTTCAGGTAATATTCCTTATTGACCGTTCTACCCTGTGGCAAGAACTCATGATGCACCACGCCCCTGCAATCGAAGAAAACTGTCAGCAAAACTTTCACATTCGACCGAACTTGGCGCGCTTTTTTCTGTCTTGGTTCGTGCGGCAGCTTCCATTGAGATGATTGAGCTTTGGTTTCCACGTCATAACCATAAACCCACGCTTCGTCACCAGTTATGACCCTCTGGAGCAAATTTGGGTCGTCGCGGACAGAGTCCAACATCTCATTAGCAATGTTCATGCGATGCTGTTTTTGGTCGCAATTGAGCAATTTTGGTACAAATTTCGCGGCGACCCGTCTCATGCCCAAATCATTGATAATGTTAGGTCATGTCAAGGATATGTTTAGGTCCTCAGCAACTTCTCTAACGGTGATTCGACAATTGGCCAATATCATTTTCTCCACTTCATTAATTTTTTCGTCTGTTGTTGAAGTGCTCGGGCGTCCGGCATTTTTCACACAAAATTTGATACAGGTTCTTTGATCCATTTTTTTTTAATAGGTAAAAATCAAAGACGATCCAAAACACCTGCAAGCAAAGCAGCTGTCAACAATTAAGTGAACATTCAAAATGGCCGAGCTTGTCGGCATAAATGAGAGACATGAGTACCAACATAAAGCCACAAAAAGATCGAAATTCGAATATACGTAACCCGCTAAAATTCAAAATTTGCGATACTTTATGAACACACCTCGTATATGCTAAAAGGTACAATTCCTTAAGTGTTGTCCATGAGTGTATCTTTCCGAGTTATTGTCTGAATACCAATATACATGCTAAAAGGTACAATTTCCTTAAGTTTTGTCCATGAGTGTAGTTGTGGGTCTTCCATAACAAAGAGAGGTACAAATTCCTTAAATATTGTCCATGAATAAAGAAAGAAGAGACAAACAAGAGTATTTATCACCAGACTTCCATCATATCTTTATTGATAGTTTGTAACTCCAGGGGGTACAACAAACACAGGGAAGGCCAAACTAAACATTATCAGGATAAAGGGGACAACTAAAAACCAAAGATATTGGCAGTGGTAACAGTTTGATTTTTTACAATCCATTTAACCAACCACATTTTCATTTAAAAAAAAACAAGATATAAAACAACAAAAAATTTATATTAAACAAATCATATCAAAAATTTGCTTGTGTTTTTTTACTAAAGCAATGACAAATGTGTTTCTGCGTTATAATCACAACAATCAAATAAATAATAAATAGCTTAATTTTCAAAAATATGTAAAACGATGATGATAAATATTCTCTGAAACCATTTTTTTTTTTTTTGGCTGCTATTTATCACTTCAAGAACTCACTTGTAAAAAAAAAAGATGAAAAAAAACTATTCAACATTTTTATATCCATATATATATAGATTGTTTATAATAAGTTTTTTTAGACAAAAAAAAAAATATTTTAAAAATATAAAAACATTAATTTTTTAATCTGAAAAGAAATTGGAAGAAAACAACTATATTTATAGAAGAGGGAAAAAAAAAGAAGAAAAAAATTTGACAGTCGGATATCTGTATATAGTGAACTTGGTTTAACTTCAGATTTGACCTTTTTTGTGTTTAGAATTTAGCAGAATTAGCAGAAGAGAGGGGGTAAAGAGCTAGCAAAAAAAAAAAATCCATATAGACAATAATACAAAATAAATTAATCAATTATAATACAAATGTATGTTGAAAAAAGCTAAAAAAAACTACACATCCCATTTAAAAAAGAATAAAAAAAACAAACAGAAAATTCATAGTTTAAATTGATATGTCATTGAAAAATCTTAATATATCCATCTTTTCTTTAAGAAGAGGGGAAATTTTTAGTTTCACTCAAAAGAAAAATCTTATTTAAATTTTTCGAATCAATTTAAGACACACCAACAATTTTATAAATGTCTCTCATTTATATAAATATCTCATTAAAACATCTATTTATAACAAATCTTTTATTATAAACTAGATAATAACACGTTTAAAATTTTTCTAAAAACTGTTTAAAAAAAAACTCTTTGTTTCAAATGTTTTCAAAATGAGATATAGGGTAAGGGAAACCCTACAACAAAAAAAAAATCAATGTTTGGGAATTTCAGAAAAAAAATAAAAATTAAAAAAAAAATGATTTTAAAAAAAATTATCACAGATTATTTGGATAAGAGAGAGAGAGAGAAAAATTTTCTTTTATTTAGTCGAAATTTCATCAAATTTTTAAAAATCTTTTAAAAGGAAGAATCTTTTAAAAAATTGCTATATTGCCAATAGAAAGAGTAATAATTATGTTATTATATAATCATTTAATTATTTATCAAAGAGAAGAAACAAAAGTCTTAAAAGAAAGAAAAAAAATGGATGAAAAAAAAAAAAAAGATACCAAAAAAATTTACATATGAATATTTATAAGACACACACATATATATATAGAGAAGGAGAGAAAAAGAGAAAATTTTAAAGCATGCGCTAAAAAACAAACCATATATTGCCATATTTTTATTATAGAAAAATAGAGAGGATAGCCTATATATATAACCTATATATAGCAACAGCATCCAAAACACTATTTAGTGCGATATAGCACAAGATACCTAACAGAGACAATATTGGGAGAGAGAGAGAAAGGCATATATAAGAAAATAGCTTTAAAATATATATTATACAAAATACAGTATCATGTGGTGCTTCTATATAAAAATATAGAAAAGAATAGTTTCTGAAAAAAAAAAAGACAAAGAAAATAGAGGAAAACAAATACTTATTGTTATAGAAGACAGATATATATATGTAGTACTTCTAAATAAAAATATAGATTGAATAGATTCTGAAAAAAAAAAGATAAAGGAAATAGGGGAAAACAAAGGCTTATAGAAGACAGAAATATATATATGTGGTACTTCCATATAAAAATAATGAAAAAAATTCTGAAAAAAAAAAGACAAAGATAAAAAGAAAATAGGGGAAAATGAAGGCTTATAGAAGACAGAAATATATATATGTGGTACTTCTATATAAAAATAATGAAAAAAATTCTGAAAAAAAAAAGACAAAGATAAAAAGAAAATAGGGGAAAATAGACTTATAGAAGACAGAAATATATATATGTGGTACTTCTATATAAAAATAATGAAAAAAAATTCTGAAAAAAAAAAAGACAAAGATAAAAAGAAAATAGGGGAAAATGAAGGCTTATAGAAGACAGATATATATATATGTGGTACTTCCATATAAAAATAATGAAAAAAAAATCTGAAAAAAAAAAGACAAAGATAAAAAGAAAATAGGGGAAAACAAAGGCTTATAGAAGACAGAAATATATATATGTGGTACTTCCATATAAAAATAATGAAAAAAAAATTCTGAAAAAAAAGATAAAAAGAAAATAGGGGAAAATGAAGGCTTATAGAAGACAGATATATATATGTGGTACTTCTATATAAAAATATTGAAAAAATAATTTATTAAAAAATAAAAGACAAAGATGAAAAGAAAATAGGGGAAAATAGACTTATAGAAGGAGAGAGATATATTGAAACTGAAGAAAGGAGATGTGCTGGAAGGTATTTACCTCTACTGCTATAACATCCAATTCACATGTTTAAATATCATTCTAAGGATAGATAGAACACACAAACAAACAGCACGCCATGTGGTGTGTGTAGTACAGTAGATTATTACATAAGACAGATGGAAAAGGTGACACATGGGTAATAATAAGAGAGAGAAAATACAATATATATATGGGGGGAAGACAACAACAAATTTTTCCCTCTAAACATGCATCCATAAACCATAAAATTATACAATCAACTTTGTTATAATAATAATTAATTAAAAAAAGGGAAGGAATGATTATATGCGTGCTTTATTATATATCTATCCAATCATATACATTGACTAGCACAACTATATATATATATTACGATATATATTTGAGAATATAAAGATATATAGAAGGGAGAGGGGTGTAATGATACTGGAGTAGGTAAGGTTGGTGTGTAGAGAGAGAGGTGTAGATAAGGGACGGGGAGGGTAGGTAAATAAAGAGAGTTTATATATATAACAATCTATATATATATATGTAGTAACTTTTAATGATAATCATCAAACATAGATCTCTCTAGGCACTACTGGGGCAAGCTAAGAGAGGATATCTCGAGGGTAAGAAGAGAGAGAGAGGTCGACTCTTAGCTTGCAATCATCCGCTCCAGTTCATTCTCCAGTTCAGGGTCGGGTTCGTCCTCCTGCACCACTTCATAATCCTGCAGGGCTTGTTGCAGCTCTTGTTCCAGGTCTTCATCAGGCTGCTGCGCTGCCCCGGCTGCACCAATCACATCCGCAATGCAGTAAGTCAATCCTTCTTTATAATGGAATTTGTTGATTGGTGTTTTTTTTTTTTTTGTTTATCCCTAGTACATGTGGTACAGGCCATGATAATAATCATGGGTAGAAGTTGGTGACTGCTTTTACTGTAAGTGCACCACATGTCTACACATGTGAAAAGCAGTTCAAATTTGCACTTACAAATGTGCCGGAGCCCCGTTTGATTACTTGCACTCGCTGTTGGGGTTGGACATTTGCAAGAATCGGGGGTCATTGGAGCATTTTTTTTAACAGAAAAAAAGTACCCAATGAGGAAATCGAACCCAGGTCGTAGCGGTCGAAAACCAACGGTTTAGACCCTCCTTCCACCGATCCCCTGATGATTGGGATGCCTGACAAGTACAGTAGAACTATCTCCAGAATTGGACACTCACACTCCTCTCTACAAAAAAACAGTTTCATTAACAAAATTACTGCTTTTACTAATTAGCAGCTCTCCAGTAAGAGGACCACCTCTCCATAAAGGACCACCTCTACCTCTCCATTATTCTTTTGATGATAACAATGCTGTTAAGCGAAATGTCACACATCATTAATTTATTTGGATTAGGTCTTATTTCCTTGTAAATATAGTACTTAAAATAAAACATACACCTAGCAACAAGAAAGTTAACACATACAATCCGTTGTATTCAGCCTGTTGAAGGACATTATTGCCCGAAAGCTCACCAAGCTTTTACGCTTTCAATAAAGAAACTCATTGCCATCAGTTTTTATCTCTTCTTAGAAATGATATTTAGTGATTCCCCTTCTATTGTTTTTTCTTATCCCTAGTACACGTGGTACAGGCCATGATAATAATCATGGTGGGTAGAGATTGACGACTGTTTTTACTGTAAGTGCACCACATATCTACACAGGTGAAAAGCAGTTCGACTTTGCACTTACAAACGTGCCAGAGCCCCGTTTGGTTACTTGCACTCGCTGGTGGGGTTGCACTTTTACAAGAATCGGGGGCCATTGGTGCATTTTTTAAACAGAAATCCCCGGTCGTAGCGGTCGAAAACCAACAGTTTAGACCATCCTTCCACCGACCCCCCGAATGCCTTAAGAATGAAGAAGAGGTCTCCACAAGTAAATTCACTATGGCTATTCTAAAATGGAAATAATTACTGTAGAACCTCCCTGTTAAGGACAACACCTAATTACAGAGCCAAAGTGTCCTTTAGAGAGTGGTGTCTTCTTACTGGAGAATTGCTAAATTGTAAAAATTGTAGTTTTGCAAATGAAAACTGTCCTTTGTAGAGAGATGTCCTCTAGCGTGAGTGTCCTCTCATGGAGGTTCTACTGCATTCGCAAATATCCTAGAAATAAATGTAACATACCAACACACAAGTGAATTTTAAAATAAACCATTGTTTGCTTTCTCCAACGGCAAGGGCTAATTCTTATACCAGTGGAATGACTGAAATATGTAAATTCTTCCTACACTTCTATATATATATATGTTATATAAAAATATTATTTTATTTTAAATTATAATTTCATAGATTCAAATACTCTGCTAAATCGACCGCCAGAGGTCACTCTTCCCCTATAAAAACTCGTTGTTGTTTTATCCCAATGGCCGGGGCTTAAAAATCATTTATTTTGGTTAGCAGCCCCGTAAATAAAGATATTTTCTCTATCCCGCTGGCCGGCTCAAAACTTTTGTACATTATGTAAATAATCTTTTGTTTTCCTTATTCTACTCGCCTTAAGCCAGGCATTACTTTTACCAAATATGTTTTTCATATATATTCCTTAGCTCAAATAAAGAAATCTCTGATCAAAACTATTATTATTCTTTCAAGATTTTTAATCCCGACTGCATTACATTACCATAATCCTCAACATGATCTAAAATCAAGCAGAAAATTAAATCTCATTTGTTTTTATAACATATATATATATATTGTAGGAATTTACGAAACAATTGTCCTGATGATGAGCTAATACTTGAAAACTTCCCCATTTTTATCTGAATAAAGAAACTTCTTGCAATTATCCTGATTGATATATTGTAGTTAAGCTTTTGCAATTATTTTCTAATTTAAGAACTGCAATGTTGGGTTACATTTATTTCTTTACAGAAAAATTTTGGCAACTTTGAAAAAGCATCATTTTCCTTAATTCTCAGATATTTCAACCAGAATACCAAATATACCGGTGGCAAATGGATGTGTTTACAACTCCTTACAATTATATAAACATTATTTGAAAGAGGAGGGGTGGGTGGAAGGATGGTCTGAACCGTTGGTTTTCAACCACTACGACCCAGATTCAATTCCCGCATTGGGCACTTTTTTCTGATTTAAAAAAAAAAAAATGCTTCAATGGCCCCCAATTTTTGCAAAAGTCCAACCCCACCAGCGAGTGCAAGTAAACAAAACGGGGCTCTGGCACATTTGTAAGTGTGGTGTCAAACTGCTTTTCACATGTGTAGACATGTGGTGTACTTACAGTAAAAAGCAATCGCCAACTTCTACCCACCATGATTAACATGGCTTGTACTACATGTACTAGGGATAAGCAAAAAAAATTGAAAGAGGAAAAATAAAAATCAGGTAAAAAGTTTCTTTTAATTTTGAATTTGCAAGCTTTCAAGCAAATATACTGATCTTCAACGGGCTGATACTTTATATTTGTTAGAAAGCTTGCAAATTCAGAATTGAAAGAAACTTTTTACCTGATTTTTATTTTTCCTCTTTCAAATAATTTCTGGGTAACTATCGCTCACACATATACATTATCACTACTTACTGAAACAACACTAACAAGAACAGGCCATCTCAAGTCATTGAAGATAGAAAATAATAACCAAATCTAGAGACATATATACAACGTTTACCACCGAAGAATATTTCTTAAGTGAACTTCCTTTTCCTGTCATCAGATTAATCGCGCAATTTAGAACCCTTTCAATTTTTTTCAGAGAACACCATCTGATTTTAATGAGGGGTGAAGACCTGAAATGCACTTTCTGTGGATCAGGAATAACAATGGAGATGTTGCACTACTTATTTGATTGTGCTGCTCTGTCTGAGGAAAGACGAAAACTAAATGATAAAACAGGGCAACTTTGTCCTTCATTGGCTTTGTTGTTGTTGTATAATAACAAAATCTACCCCACTTGCCTAAAATGTAGCTTGGCACTGTTGGGGCACGTTTTTTGTAACCATACCCCAACAGAAGGCGTATGTAGAATCAAATCAAATGGATACATGGCTTCCCTCCCACATAGACTTACAGACCATTTTTTTGCCCAGAAACTTAGACACTTGGTGACACCAGACTTCCATGCCGAAAGCTGATGCCTGGTAAAGAAGAAGACATCCAGAGACATCCGAGCTGGAAACTGTTGTTTCATATGTACATATATTCCCCTCACCAAAAAATTTTAGGTAAAGGTGACCAGAAAAAAAAAAAAAAAAAAAGAGAAAAATGGAGAAGGAAGATCTCTAAAGACTGAAACTTATAAAATATCCCTCCCGAGAAAGGAAAGCATCACATTACAGTCCAGGTAAAAAGGGCCTGGGTCAATTTTAGCCAAGACGGGGGGGCGATATATATATCGTCCCGAGAAAAAAGGGAGGATTGTATTTCAATCCATGTGGAAAGAGGGGGGGCTGGAGTCTGAAATCTTACACTACCGCCGTGGTTGTTTCTCTCTTTAGATTTTTTTGTTTTGGTAATACTATATGTTCTATTTTGATGAGGCCTGGGGCGTCTATGAAATTGATACTGGAGCGTTGGCCATTTTGATTGGTGTTTCTTTCGGCGAATGAAAATGGAGAGAGAGATGAATAAAAGAAGGTTCTTTGCCAAAAGGCGGGATTCGATCTGAGTCGCTCAGTGAAAGGACAGTCTGCAGATAGGAGACCAGATCTTTGTCGGCACTTTCGAGAAAAGGTAAGCCATTTGTCATTATGACTTAGCGCCCCCCCCCCCCCCCCCCCCCCCTTTTTGTGTAGTAGCCAACCTAGATTTCGCATGGGCCCTAAAGGGCTATAAAGTAACTTCAGGTCACCTCTACCTAAATTTTACTATGTAAATAGCATATCTCGTCAGTATAGACATGTTCCCAAATTTTAAGATATTTAAATCTAGAGAAATTTTCTTGTTTCCTCTGTTACCTATTCCATACATAATATGCCTTATGGTGCTATTCCCACTGTTTAAATGAAATGTTGTATGTTTCTTACCTATTTGAAGGGAATGTTACTAATAATCAAGTCTCCCATAAATTACCGGCCACATACATTGCCGCGAGTGTCTGTGTTTCAGTGTTTTATAGATTGCCCAATTTAATAACGATTTCATGGGTTGTCTGATGAAATTGTATAATAGTGTCGCGGCTGTTTCCATCTTTAGACCATTGTTCTGACAAAATTATATGCTCGAACCTTGTTTTAGCTCAACCCTTAATCAATTACAGAGTTTTTTTTTTTTCCCCCTGTGAATGTGATGATGTAAAGACATATGCCGATAGTGCATCACTGACAGCTGTGCTGCTATTATACAACATTAAGGTCTTCCTGCGGGTTATATACATGGGGTTGTTGGCCTAATTTGCTATATATATATATATACTTAAGTAAGGAAACTTTTAATAAGTCACATCGTGTATCCTCCCTTTTCAACTATCCAAACCGGGATCCCATCAGCACCTGCAGTTCCAGAACACATTTTGGCTTGCATTAGATGCACTAAACAGGATCTTTGGGAGAGGCTGCTGCTTATCATAAAACAGCTCAAGGAGCATGAACTCATGGAATTCGTGTAATCTTTACACAAGGGGATAAGAAACAACAACTTACTGAAAAAAACCCAGGCCATATTTACAACTCTCTCA
The DNA here is from genome assembly GCA_030710605.1 of Cordylochernes scorpioides. Lineage (NCBI taxonomy): Eukaryota > Metazoa > Arthropoda > Arachnida > Pseudoscorpiones > Chernetidae > Cordylochernes > Cordylochernes scorpioides. Next base: position 60,466,274 of record CP092863.1, read on the forward strand.
ACTGGATAAAACTTTGTCCAAGGTTAAACGATGCTAACACGGAGGTGCAAAGCTCTAAAATGCAATCTAGCTTGGAAATATTGCATTGAGGTGTTGCGATTGTTTGGTCCTACATGGCACCAATCCCTAAGCATGCAACAACAATCCATCTACAACAGCAAAACTACTTTTAACAACCCTAAAAAATGTATAGGGAGTGAGAAAATATGCACATAGGTAAACCTAAATGAATTGCATGAAAAGCACATATAGGAAATTAAGGAACATTTTTTAATACTCTCCTAAAGTACACTCATGGACAAAACTAGTAATAGAAAGTGTGATTTCGCTGGTTATCAATTTTTTTTTTTTTTGAAGGAGACAGAGGCAATTTTGTTCACACCTTGGTTATCTTGTATGTCTTCAATAAAGCTCACTGTGTATCAAATATCTTTCAGAATTATTGTTATAATCTCGATATACATGCTAAAAGGTACAATGTCCATGAGTGTTGATAAGGCACCATTTGAATTATAGATTATAAACACAAGGTAATACGACCAAATTCAAATAAATAGTGTGTGACGTTTCGGTAACAGCATTGTAACTGAATCGTCACACTTTTTATTTATTTGGATTAGGTCTTATTACCTTACGTCCATGAATGTTGTATATATACCTCTTATACAATTCTATGAATGCATGCCTATTTTCTCACTGCGAGATAACAAAGTGCAGAATACAAGTCCAAGCATTATAGAGTGTGCCCAGCTAGCTAAACCCTGAGGGAAAAAAGGCCCACAGAAAGAGTAAATAGAAGAAGATGCATCATCACAATAAAAAATGTTTAAAAAATAAACAAAAAGGTCCATGCGAGGCAAGAAAAGCTAGGCAAGCAAACCAAGGATCTAGGTGACACCTAGGAGAAAACCTTGGATTGCCTTACCGGGTTGGGTCCGTTACATACCGGGCCGGACCCCCAGCTGGGACATCCCACTGGCCAGGTCCTTGGCAGATACTCCAGTAGCCCCCTGGTGGTCGTCGCTGGCAAACTCTGCGCTTGGGCTCTCCTCATCTGCAACTGGGGCGCCATGCATCAATCTCATGCTGCTGCTGCTGCTACTTTGCTCTCATGCAAGGCCAGTGCAAGTAAAGGGCAACTTCACAAGTTTGGGATTCAAATTCTGCTTCCCTGGTGTGCTTATTTATAATTACAGTAGAACCTCCCTGAAAAGGACAACACCAAATTACAGAGCCAAAGTGTCTTTTAGGGAGAGGTGTCCCTCTTACCGGAGAGTTGCTAAATAGTAAAAATGGTAATTTTGCAAATGAAAACTGTCCTTTGTAAAGAGGTGTCTGCTAGCGTGGTGTCTGCTAAAGAGAGGTTCTACTGTATATCCATATTTTTTCCCTGGCCTAGGGAATCTAACATTCTTTGAACAACTTTGGTGGGGTGCAGTACCTTGTTACTTTGCTACAGTACATTGTGGTTTGTCTGATTGCTACATTCATTTTTGGGCTCAAAAATCATACACTTTAGTTAGTAGTCCGTAAAACCATATTCTCTCTCTAATTATATCCTTGCTTTGAGTACAGCTCTTCCTTCTTTAAGAAACACAAAACAAAGATTGGTTTAAGCAACCCTTAGTCAACAGAATGTGAAATGCCACCTAGATATGTTTAAGGATTGATTTATTCTGTGCTTCAATCATATGCAATAAATTGTTATACAATCGCACAAAACATGAGGCAAAATTGAAAACAAAAATTATTTTATTAACTTGTAATGCATTTCAATCTTCCTTATCAACACTTTAGTAGTACAGCTCTTCCTTCACCTTTAAGAACCACAAACCTTAGTCAACACAACATGGAATGCCACCTAGATATGTTTAAGGATTGATTTATTCTTCACTTCAATCATACGCAACAAATTTTTATACAATCAGACCAAAAACATGAGGCAAAATTGAAAAATGATATATTTTACCAACTTATAATGCATTTCAATCTCCCTTATCAATGCTTTAGCAGTACTGTTGGCTCCGTAGACCTATCCTGCCAGATGACTCAGTGAACCAACTCTATATGTTGTCCAGCAGTCGAGAGAATCTGTCACCGGAATCATCTAGCAGAGATCACAAGAGTTCAAAAAGTAGCATTAAAAAAAAAAAAGGTTGATATGCCATCAAATTTATTGTTCCATTTGAATTCTGTATAGAAATAGAATTCTGTAAAAAAAACAATAATATATATATATATATATATATTTTTTTTTTTTTTTTTTTTTTAATTAAAAAGGCATATATTGGATCAAAATATCATTTATTAGTTTATATTGATCCAAAATATGCCTTTTTAATTAAAGATTTATTTATGGATTGCTCTATTTTCAAAATAATATATATATATTAAAAACAAAAGAGGCCTCTCCTGACCACGAGCATATGAGCTTTTCTAGATGGCAGAGCGCCATCTAGTAGAGCAAAAATAAACTAAACGTTTATTGAGCTTGCTCCGAGATATTTGGCCAACCCAATTTCTTGATAAATCAAGAAAAGCCATCCACAAACGTGTTTCGTGCTGTTGGCGCTCGTCAGCGTGGAGAAGGCTGTAACCACTGCGACCAAAAATATTTTTGGTCCCAATGGCTTCCCGAAAAATCAAGAAATAGGTATTTAAGGCCAAATTTGCGTAAAGACACTTAACACATGAAAAAACAATAGAAAAAATAAAAGATAAGTGGGTCAGGTGTTGATATTAAAAATAAAGAAGGCATTTCCTGACCACGAGTACATGTGCTTTTTAGATGGCAAAATCTTTTTGATCGCAGTGGTTACAGCCTTCTCCACGCTGACAAGCGCCAACAGTGCGAAACGCATTCGTGGATGGCTTTTCTTGATTTATCAAGAAATTGGGTTGGCCAAATATCTCGGAGCAAGCTAAATAAACGTTTAGTTTATTTTTGCTCCACTAGATGGCGCTCTGCCATCTATAAAAAGCACATGTGCTCGTGGTCAGGAGATGCCTTCTTTATTTTTAATCTCTAAACATATCTACAGGAAATTATATTTTGTTTGAAATGATGTTTATAATAAGATTAATTTAAACTTGAATCAAAATAGTGGAAAACAAATATATAGCATATATTATAAAATCAATATTATACTTAACACAATTAAGATTATTTAAAATGTCTGATATACATTTATAAAATCTATTGAATTTAATGCATGAAACTTTGCTATATAAGTACCATTTCTATGTTTGTAGTCTTGAAATGCTGGGGGCACTTAAGTAAAAGATGAGTAGAATCCTGAATGTTACATCCACAGCTTGGATCATCTACTGCCAGTGTCCTTAGCAGGATATCATGCTTGTTGATGTTTCTTATCTTATTGAGTAAAGATTACACTAATTCCATGAGTTCATGCTCCTTGAGCTATATAGATCTCATAGAATGAGGTGCAGGGATACAGCTTTCATTGATCATGGTACCGTGATTCAAGCACACTTTAGTGAAAGTCTGACTTTGTCTGTAGTTTGATGCAGTTCTTAACATGGAAGCCTTTGATGCCAACTGACATGAGTAGAGACGCATCAGAGTTTGTTTATATACAGTTAAACCTGTCTATAGTGCCCCCTCTAAATAGCGCCTTCCTCTCTATAGCGCCCCATTTTAAATACAGAGTACGATGCAATTTACATTAAAAGTGACCTGTCTATAGCACCCCCTCCCTATAGCACCCTATTTTGGTGAATCCCAAGAGGGGGGCGCTATAGACAGGTTTAACTGTATTATGGTTAACCTTGTTGTAATTAAATTAAATATTTAAACACATTGTGACTATACCTTATTAACAAATAGGAAATGTCACAGGTTGAAAAAAAGGAGGGCAACAGAGCTAAAGCTTTCAATAAAATCCCAAAATGCTGTGTATTTATGAGATTGTATGGTAACCAACCAATAGACAAATAGATATAAGAAAATGAGGATTAGTCCATTTGTAATGCATCAGTGAGATATCTGTGATCATACCTTCCCACATCAATCATGCCCAAAATGTAGCTTGGCACCTGCAGCTCCAGAACACATGTTGGCTTGCATTAGATGCACTAAACAGGACCTTTGGGAGAGGCCACTGCATATCATAAAATAGCTCGAGGAGCATGAACTCATGGAATTCGTGTAATCTTTACACAAGGGAATAAGAAACAACAACAACATCAATCATGGCTGAAAAGTGAAACTTACTCTTGTCAGGGCCTTCCTCATCCGAGCTCTTCCTGGACCAATCAGAGGAATCCCCGCTGCTGCTCTTCTGGTGGGCCAGGGAAGCTGATTGTTTCACCAGGGACACGCGGTAGAAGTAATTCCTCCAGAAGTTCTCCTCGGTGATGCTGCACAGTACCTAGTGGTCAACTTTGGAACACACATAGGGCAGTAACTTGTTTTACACACTTCAGTTCACAAGTGTTCACTAAGCTGGCATGCTTGAGGAGAATGAACTCATGGAGTTTGTGTAATCTTTACACAAGAGGATAAAAAAAAAACAAGCTATCTGATCTGCCAGTCATTAGTTAGATTCACAACATGCGGAATCGAAACATTGGCAGCCTGACATCCGGGACTCTTGGCATGTGCATTGTTTGAACAACAAGGCTTGCTTCCAGTGGACGTTACTTCTTTCCCCTCTATATATTTCGGGGCTTTAAATAAATAAATTTATTTTATAAAAATAAGTATAATTTTATCAGCAGCCTTTCCACAAGCCACACCAACACGCACGCAACCATTCCACAATTACATGTATATTCTCAGACTTTAATGACCGAGAAGTCCTCACTTCTTTTTTCTAGATTTGATTCATTTTGTCTCCTCTCTTATTGTAAAGACGTTGCTGTATCACCTCATAAGCATAAATAAATAACATGTATATGATAGTCATGGCAACAATGGTGATGAATATTGGTGTCAATAATTCAAATCTCATTCAACAATGGAAGTCACGGCAACAATGGTGATAAATTGTTGTCAATAATTCAAATCTCATTCAACAATGGAAGTCACGGCAACAATGGTGATAAATTGTTGTCAATAATTCAAATCTCATTCAACAATGGAAGTCACGGCAACAATGGTGATAAATTGTTTTCAAAAATTCAAATCTCAATCAACAATGGAAGTCACGGCAACAATTTGTTGATGAATTGGTGTCAAAAATTCAAATCTCATTCAACAATGGAAATCACAGCAACAATGGTGAAAAATTGTTGTCAAAAATTCAAATCACAATCAACAATGGCAGTCACGGCAACAATGACAATAAATCTGGTACCCATAGTTCAAATCTCATTCAAAAATGGGCAGCCATTTGAAATTTTGGCAATTGCGGAATATACAAGGTTGACAAAAAAGTGAATAAATCTTTAGCGTAAGTTTACAAAAAAAAACACTTGTGGTAGGTCATTTATTTAATGGGAGCTATGGTGACAATGATAATAAATTGGTGACTTCAGCTAAAATCTAGACCAGAAATGAATGTCAATATAATGAAAAGATAACACAAGTAAATAAGACCAAACCCAAATTAATAAATAATGTATGGGAGCTAAAAGAAGCAAAGATACAGTAGAACCACCCTGTAAAGGACAACACCTAATTGCAGAGTCAAGGTGTCCTTTAGGGAGAGGTGTCCTCTTACTGGAGAGTTACTAAATAGTAAAAATGGTTATTTTGCAAATGAAAACTGTCCTATGTAGAGAGGTGTCCTCTAGCACGTGTGTCCTCTCATGGAGTAAGTTCTACTGTACTAGATTAGGAGAAAAATTACTTCAAGAGACAATTTAAAGAAGCCTTTTTCATTTGAATGTACTACAATTAACAGAATAGAAGAAAGAGGAAATAGCAATAAAATTTACAGATATGCTTTTAATTATATTTTTAAAAAGGAGGGTTTTTTTCACTGTTAATTCTAATATTTTAGGGCTCTCTTAGAAAAATAATTTCTTCTTATCTCTCTCTCTCTCTCTTGTTTACAACTGATAACAGTTCTAACTTAGAAACACAAGGTGAAAAACTTCACACATTATTTATTTGACAAATGAAAACATTGAGACACAAATGTTTCTTTTCACAAATAAATCAAACTTTTACTGTCCTTACTGCGATGAAAAATTTATTTATTTATTTGGATTTGGTCTAATTAACTTGTGTTTGTAATCTATAATCCAAATTGTGCTGTTATATTTTTTCTCAATTCAGTACTTATGTCTGATGATGTGGTAACATCGCTTTTACAAGACATCACATACAATTTATTTGAATTTGGTCTTATAACCTTGTGTTTATAATCTATAATCCAAATTGTAGCTAATCAACGAAGAGACCTACTGTTTGGGCACCAGCTCAAATCTCATCTTCTCCAGGTTGGGGTCTTCCTTCAGCATGGTGGCGGCCACCGGCAGCATATCTGCGAGCTCAAACTGGAAGCTCACGCCAGAGGGAGGGCTCCGCACAAAGTTACGTTTGTCCTGACACAACAACAACAAACACTTATGAAACATTCTAGTTGAGAGGTGATCCGTTGTATACAATTATAGACATATACAGTAGAATCGCCCTTTAGCGGACACCCTGCTAGCAGACACCTCTCTACAAAGGACAGTTTTCATTTGCAAAATTACCATTTTTACAATTTAGCAACTCTCTGGTAAGAGGACACCTCTCCCTAAAGGACACTTTGACTCTGCAATTAGGTGTCCTTTACAGTCCTTTACGCTCTAGACTGACAAGGGCCATCAGCCCAAAAACATGGTCTCTAGGTGGACACTTCTCAATTTGCCAAAGCGGGTGTTGTGGCTTTGTCACCCACTCGAGGCCGCTAGTTTGTGGCGATGGTCAATAGATGACGTCTAGCTTTGACGTCTATCTTGATGAGAGAGACAGCTCTAACAAAACCTGTCACCTAGTTAAAATATTTAGGAAAGAGGCCTTAATGACTTTGGTAATGTGTGTGTGGGCAACATGTTTGAAATTCCCCAAATTGCTAGTTTATTGTACAATTTGAAATAGAGATAAGTTAATAACACTTCACCTCATTCAGTGAGAAATTCTATCATCACTGGGATAGTTCTGATGTTGTTGTTTCTTATCCCCTTGTGCAAAGATAACACAAATTCCACGAGTTTATGCTCCTCCAGCTGTTTGATGATAAGCAGCGGCCTCTCCCAAAAGTCCTGTTTAGTGGGGGAATGTTATTTAGGCATGTAAATAATTGAGGACACAAAACATAGAAGGACATTGGATAAGCCATGAGAAGACCTCCCTGAGCAATCAATTTAAGTATAATACAATATAATGCGGCTTATGATTGTAGAATTTTCCATTTATCATTACTCTTCACAATTCATCCTTTCATACTTCATCCCTAAGGATATAAATAGTCGTTATTTCTCCTTAAAATAAATAACGATTTTTTTTTCAAAAGCGGTAAAATTGTCAAACGTCGTTCTACAATCATAAGCCGCATTATATTGTATTATAAATTAACTTTATATAATATTTGCGAACAGAAAAATATGCCTAGGGTAGCCTAGTGGACATGGCATCTGCCTGGTAAGCGGAACACTGTGGGTTCGATTCCCATCCCTAGACACTTTTATTTTTCCATTTATCATTACTCTTCACAATTCATCCTTTCATACTTCATCCCTAAGGATAGAAATAGCTGTTATTTCTCCTTAAAATAAATTACAATTTTTTGTTCAAAAGAAACACTTGCGGTAAAATTGTCAAACGTCGTTCTACAATTTAAGTATATTAAATTGTATAACTATCCTGTGATCCAATAAATGATCAGCAATGTTACTTACAGCAGAGAGAGACAGCACTTGCTGCTTCACCCCATCCTCATCCACACACCCCACCCAGGGGGCCACTCCAGCAGTCTCCTTGGCCTCGCTCTGCTTCCGGCTGTTGACAAATGCCTCCTGCTCCCGGTTGAACTCCCCCAGGATGCTCTGTCATCACACACCATAGCTATACATCATGTACACACACTCCTCATGGACGATAAAGCACAATTTGTTGTTGTTTCTTATGCCCTTGTGTAAAGATTACACGAATTCCATGAGTTCATGCTCCATGCACAATTTGGATTATAGATTATAAATACAAGGAGACCTAATCCAAATAATTTAATAGTGTGTGACGTTTCGGCAACAGCATTGTCACCATCATCCGACAAAAGAATAAATGGTAATAAAAGAAAAAAATTATTCTTTGGTTTGATGATGGTGACAATGCTGTTGCCGTGACACACTATTATTTAGATTAGGTCTTATTTTCTTGTACTCCTCATGGACAAAGTGGAAAGTCAGCAGGTGGAAAGTCTTTGTTGCCGGATGACCTGGAAGTATATTAAAAATTGATTATAAGATTTGAAAGAAAATATAAAAGTTGGTTCAGTCCCAACTCCACCTTCCAAAAGTTTGAAAATTTGTAAACTTACATTGTCCTCTTGATTAAGCAAGTGTGCCAAATTTCATATTTCTAATGTCCTCTGTAAGTACACTCATGGACAAAACTTAAAGAAATGGAAAAACCTTGATGTCGCCGGTCATCTTTCTTTATTATTTTTTTTTTTTAAGAGATAGAGGCAATTTTGTTCACACTTGGTTATCTCGTGTGTCTTCAATAAAGGTCACTGTAATATCTTTCATAGTTATTGTTTGAATCCTGATATACATGCTAAAAGGTACAACTTCCTTAAGTTTGTTGTTGTTGTTGTTGTTTCTTATCCCCTTGTGTAAAGATTACACGAATTCCATGAGTTCATCCTTAAGTTTTGTCCTTGAGAGTATACATTAATACATTTGAAAATAAAGTTGAATTTTGAATTTACCTTTTTTTTAACACACAAAAATAGTCTAAATATTTAGATGTTAAGACATCAATGTCCTTGAAATATAAAAAAAGTGTGGTGGTGGTGGTGTCTTGCCCACTCCATGGAAAGGGGGATGCCATTGCCCGGTTAGTCAGACATTTTTTTCAGAGTTCCCTGTTCCCTGTTACCGTAACAGCTCGGGACTCACGACACCGTACTTTGCCCAGTATAAAAAAAGTATATAACATATTTTACAAATATAATAAAACAGACCTTTACCTTTACATCAATATCCTTGTAGGAGAAACCAATCTAATAAAGAGTTTGGGAAATAAATTTATTTCAACCCAGCAACCTTATAACAACAATTACAGTACCCTGTAAGGGCTTCTAATCCATTGATACAGGATGAGCAGCGTTTGTACTCCATGTTAGGAGTGGCTACACAAGGTGTCTGTTCCTCATGTCAGAGACTGCCATTTCTTTTGGAGCTAAGTCGGCCTGCAACTGAGTAGTGCTCCCAGTTTTAATGACAAAGGTAGACGCATTTTACTTCACCCAATCATGATAGTTGTCAACTTTACAAGCTTGATACCGTAAAATGATTGAGTGGAGATAAAAAATAAGATAACAGCAATTTGCTGGTCTCCAAAAAATTCAAAATGAAGAATTACACAGAGAACAGAGAAGTGTGGATTAAATATAGCAACCATACCTTTCTCATTGTTGAGAATCAATGAGAGGATGCTACAAGAATGTTACATATTATAAGGCAATAATGATGCGCTATACATAAGAAATGAAAGCATTAAAACACGAATGTTTCTTTTACACATAAAACAAACTTTTACTGACCTTACTGCGATGAAAAAAATATTGGGAAGGTTTGGCTTATCAGTGGTGAACCCTCCCAGTGGTTTCGCCAATTTTATCTACCAGACCGCTTCTCTTAGAGCTCTAATACTGTATTGGATCATTCTGCTTATACAGTAAAACCCCGCTAATACGAACCCTGGATATAGCGAACCTTCCCTTATAACGAACCCACGGCGATTCCCGATTCCATTCCATTGAAAATACCATCATTATAACGAACTTTGCGATTTTTTAAATAACGAACTACCCCTATAACGAACCTATTTTCGGTCCCAAAATGATAAGATCTATTAAAAATACTATGCTTATAACTAACTTAAAATTGTGAATTAAAAAAATATATTAAAATTAAATTTTGAGCATGTTTCAGCTCACGGATCGCGATTTCAAAACAAAAAAATTAACGGCATTGTTTGTTTTCATTTCCATTCTATTTTTGCTGTATGTTGTAAAAATTTTTACACATTATACTTTTATTTAATAGAATATCTTTGCATTCGACAATTTTGAAATAGAAGAAAAATACAAATGGCTTCCAAAATAAAGAAAAAAAACAAAGAATGGCGTTCTAAAAAAAAAAAAAAAAAAAACAGTGGCAGAATGCCCTTTTAGAAGCGTTCTATATCAAGTTTAACCTAGGCTAAAAAATAATTCTGAATAATTTTAAAGCCAGAAATGGTTTGAATAACAGGTTAAAAACAAAATTTAATATACACTTCAGAAGAATATGTGGAAACTGGAATTATAGAAGAAAAAAAAAAAACAGTTCCCCCAACCCGTGCCTCATGGGCCACAAACAAATCGACTTATACATTCTCAAAAACTACCACTACAGTTCTATTTTTAGAATGGAATTCTTGTTTGTTTTTTTTTTGCTTATCCCTAGTACACGTGGTACAGGCCATGATAATCATGGTGGGTAGTTAGCGACTGCTTTTACTGTAAGTGCACCACATGTCTACACATGTGAAAAGCAGTTCGACTTTGCACTTACTAATGCCAGAGCCCCGTTTGGTTACTTGCACTCGCTGGTGGGGTTGGACTTTTAGGTATATGACTCATTCAGGGTTCGCGGATATTCCCCCTGGCCGGCCGTTTCCCTATCGATTTGGTGTTTGCAAATTGCCGTTTTTTATTCGTAATTTTACCGATCGCGCTATCATCATGTTTCGCGTCCGATTTTTCTGAATGGGATACTTTTGATTCATCCTCAATTGATTCAGAATACACAGAGCTTTATTCCTTTGATGGTAATACCGATATTTTAAGACCATTCTGATTTTCTAATTTTACTTTTCATTTTCAAACAACACGGCATTAGAGGCATTTTTTCAAATAAATTTAGTATTATATTATTTGAGAAAGATGTTCTAAAATACTCATACCTTTCAAATATATAATTAATAATGTTTTGCCTATGAGATTTGGCATAATTTTTAAATAATACATAGGTTTATATATAAACATGTATGCTAATGATAAGAAGAACCTATTATCAAATCACTTCTTTTGATATTCAACATTGCTGTAAAGAAATAAGTCAATTTAGGGAATTAAAACAAAGTGACCAATATTAAGTTGTTGCCTTTTCCTGTTTGTATGGCTGTTTTTTAATTATACGGTCTAAAAATTTAGAAAAGTTTTTAAAAAATGGTCAAACCGTGGCTATAGTGAACCGTGGCTATAGTGAACCAAAAGCTCTGTCCCATTGGGGTTCACTATAGAGGGGTTTTACTGTATATGCTACAATGAAAGGTGGAATATTAGAAATGGTAGTCAATTCCAATATGTAATTCTACTGTCCTAAAAGCTTATGTCCATAGTTGCTTGAATACCATTTCTGAGAATCATCCCCAATACATTATTAGAGCTTTGAGAAGTGGTCTGGTAGATTCTCCTTCTACTTCTTTCTTATCTCCCTACTAGGTGACGTAGAATGCGTCTGCCTTTGTCATTAAGACTGGGGGCACTACTCAGTGGCAGGCCAAAAGGTCTGGTAGATTAAATTGGTGAAACCACTGGAAGAATTCACCACTGATAAGTCAAGCCCTCCCAATAATTTTTTCATCGCAGTAAGGACAGTAGAAGTTTGTTTTATATGTAAAGAAACATTTGTGCTTTAGTGCTTTCATTTCATCAATGTTACATAATGGCTGGCACAATTATTTCTATTACAATAAAACAGTCTCCGAGGATAAGTTTCTTACTTTATTAAACATTCTCTCAAGCTTTCGGGTATTTTGAACCCTTCTACAGGAGTATACAACGAAATGAATCTCAATTTTTTAAAACTATTATGTATTTTTACATATTTCATTTTTATTTTGCTTATCCCTAGTACACGTGGTACAGGCCATGATAATCATGGTGGGTAGTTAGCGACTGCTTTTTTACTGTAAGCGCACCACATGTCTACACATGTGAAAAGCAGTTCGACTTTGCACTTACAAATGTGCCAGAGCCCCGTTTGGTTACTTGCACTCGCTGGTGGGGTTGGACTTTTGCAAGAATCGAGGGGCCATTGGAACATTTTTTTAATTTTTTTTTTTTAACAGAAAAAAGTGACCAATGTGGGATTCGAACCCGGGTCGTAGTGGTCGAAAACTAAACAGATTAACCAGCCTTCCACCGACCCCCCTACATATTTCATAAATGCTAAGAAAACTATTTAACATAGTATTTGTTTATGGTGTAATATATGAGCTCTACTCTTCCCCAGCAGACACCATCAACAAGCTTTACAAGCCTGATACCTTAATATGATTGAGTGGAGATAAGAAAGAAGAAGATGGTGTAATATAATTGGAATTGAGTTTTACAATTATATCCACAAACTGTGAGAATTCAACGACCCAAAGACCAATTTTTGCAAATACTGTGGAAGTTCTCAGGATAGAAGATACCACTTTGTCAATTTCTCTCATCCTTTAAAATTTCCAAAGTGATTTTTATACAGAACTGTGGGAGAAAAATAAAGATTATTATTCTAAAACAAACATGCCTTAAGTAGACCCTGTCTTAGACCAAAGACAACTCCGCCTTTGGTGGTCCCAAGCCCGGATGAAAAAGGAGGAGGGGGAGCAGTAACAAGCTGGCTAAAAAACCTGGGCTAAGCTGGCCCGGCTGATAACTCTGTACTCTGTAAGGGCTCCTAATCCAGATATACAGAATGAGCAGTGTCTGTTCTTCATGTCAGAGGCGGCCATTTATTTTGGAGCTAGGTCGGCTGCCACTGAGTAGTGCTCCCAGTCTTAATGACAAAGGCAGACACATTCTACTTCACCCAGACCCTAATATGATTGAGTGGAGATAAGGAAGAAGAAGAAGACAAAAGACAAGTCATTAGACCCCCCCCCCCACACTTTAGACAGGTTGAAGTGTATTCTAAGGAAAGTTGAGGCCATTTGCCTCCTAATACTGTTTCAAACAGTACGAGAGGAACACTACAATAAATCTTCAAGGTGAAGCTGAAGGAATGTAATCCGAGATCTGCTAGCTTCTCTCATGTCACTCATTCCTCCTCCCTGTCAAAGCTCTCAAATATTATTGAACAAAAGAGTCAAACTGCTACTGAGAAGTGCTCCCAGTCTTAATGAATAAAGCAGATGCAATCTACTTCACCTAGTCATGATGGTTGAAGGGGGTCGGTGAAAGGGTGGTCTAAACCATTGGTTTTTGACTGCTACAACCCAGGATCGAATCCAGCATTGGTCACTTTTTCTAATTAAAAAAAAAAAAATGCTCCAATGACCCCTGATTCTTGCAAAAGTCCAACCCCACCAGCGAGTGCAAATATCAAAATGGGGCTCTGGCACATTTGTAAGTGCAAAGTCGAATTGCTTTTCACATGTGTAGACATGTGGTGGAATTTCAGTAAAAGTAGTCGCTAACTACCCACCATGATTATCATGGCCTGTATTATGTGTGTATATACTAGGGATAAAATAATAAATAATAAAATTTTAACAAAGGTGTCGTACTGCTACTGAGTAATGCTCCCAGTCTTAATGAAAAAAAGATGAGGCAATCTACTTCACCCAGTCATGATGGTTGTCAAGATCTACAGGCTTGATACCCTAATTAAATTGTTGAGTGGTGATAAGAAAGAAGAAGATTGAAAAAAATTCTGGTTATCTCTATGCTTTGTTGTTTCTTCCTTCAGAACAAATCTTAGAAGTTTACATGTAGAGCCATGGTGCTGTACAAGCTACCATGGACTGGTGGTACTCCAGTGGAGTCTGCCATGATAGACAAGTCCTGGCAGAACTCCTGGAGAGGACTCCCAAGGTAATAGGACCAAATTCAAATAAATAAATAGTGTCTGATGATGTTACAAAGTTGTTACTAAAACTTACACATTATTTCTTAGAATTTTTTTTTTATTATCTTGTGTTTATATTCTATAATCCAAATTAATACAAGAAAATAAGACCTAATCCAAAATATTCTATTTGTATTAGGTCTTATTTTCTTGTATTATAATCTATAATCCAAATTGTACCTTAATGATCCTGGAGGTGATAGTTTATCAGATATTGGGCTAATTTGGTCAAGTCATTGTGTTTAATTTTACAAAAAGTGGTTGTTCATTAGATAGGCCGTTTTAGTTAAAGATTTTAAAATTTGGTTCAACTCCGCCTTTGCCGGTCCCAAGCCCGGATGAAAAAGGAGGAGTGGGAGCAGTAACAAGCTCACTAAAAAACCTGGGTTCAGCTGGCCCGGCTGATAGTACCCTGTAAGGGCTCCTAATCCAGGAATACAGGATGAGCAGCGTTTGTACTCCATGTTAGGAACAGTTGCACATGGCGTCTGTTCCTCATGTCAGAGGCGGCCATTTCTTTTGGAGCTAAGTCAGCCTGCCACTGAGTAGTGCTCCCAGTCTTAATGACAAAGGCAGACGCATTCTACTTCACCCTGTCATGATGGTTGTCAAGCTCTACAAGCTTGATACCTTAATATGATTGAGTGGAGATAAGAAGATTCTAATTCGCAGCTACATATGGAGAAAGGGAGAGTTTAGAAGGGAGAGAAACGATTACATACATACTCATTCCCATCAAAATAAAACTGTTTTTAGCTTCAAACCAGAGTTGACTGTACTGTAGATGGATGAATGTACCAAGGTCATTGGGAAGTAAGCCACATGTTTGGGCTGGTGCCAAAACCCATTATCAAGTCTCATGTCCAATGAATTTAACAAAAGAGAGAATTTACCCGAGTGTCAAATGGCAGAATTTTGAAAAACAAAGTGTCCAAGTGTCAGCAATTAACATCTATGATACTCATCTCTCAAAATGCTATAAAATAGACAATAGCCTAGGTAACCATCAGAAGAATGGAGCTGTTACCTCCAATATGTTTAACTCTACAATGGATGGGAATCTCCTAGATATAAACTAAAATAATGCAACAGTTTTCTGGGGAGATGAGTATCTTTTCACTTTATTAATGCATTTTCAAATTTTCAGGCATTTTTGCCCTTCTGCAGAAGTAAAAATAAAAATAATAATAAATGCTGTTATTTCTCATCTTTGTACACCTGTAGAAGGGTGAAACTCCCCGAAAACTTGAGAATGCACTAATAAAATGAAAAGAAACTCATCTCCAGAAACGCGTTGCATTCTTTTGAGCTAAGACTCTACTTAGAGAAGACATGAGACTTGTATATAGATGGGGAAGGTAGCAATAATTTCTAACTATGGTTGAAAGTATACACTTGGCTCAGTAATGAACTTCCCACCAACTGGACTTCTCTCTTCTTTCTTATCTCCACTCATCATATCAGGGTATCAAGCTTGTAAAGCTTGAGATGGTGTCTTATGGGGATGAGTAGAGCTCATCGATGGATGAGTCAATACAGTCAAATGATGTGGTTTGGGGTTGCAGGTGGGAGTATAATATAGTGAGAAAACTTTGCAACCATTCTGGAAAGTCATTGACTGTAAATGACCAGACTTAAGTCTGGAAATCTGTTGTTCTCTTGGGAGGACCGTGTTTGTCCCTCCTGCTCTGTACCAGTCATGTGCAGCATCAGATTTCCATTCCTGCAGGCATTGGGTTTTGATGGTACGGAGGAGGTCTCTTTAGTCTAGTTGGGTGGTAGATTCTCTGGCCTCAGGGTGGCCAAGAGCTACAAACTTTTCCAGATTAGTGGATTGCTAACATCAACAAATGGACAAACTCCTCTCTAAAGGAGAGACGCCATTCATAACAACATCATTTAGTGAGAAACATTTCATTTGTATTATCACAATGATCTTTGAATTGACAATGACAAATAGGGGGTCGGTGGAAGGCTGGTTAAACCGTTTGGCTTTTGGACACTCCCGCATTGGACACTTTTTTCTGTTTAAAAAAAAAAATACTCCAATGGCCCCCGATTCTTGAAAAAGTCCAACCCCACCAGCGAGTGCAAGTAACCAAACGGGGCTCTGACACATTTGTAAGTGCAAAGTCGAACTGCTTTTCACATGTGTAGACATGTGGTGCGCTTACAGTAAAAGCAATCGCTAACTACCCACCATGATTATCATGGCTTTGAGATAAGAAAGAAGAAGAAGACAATGACAAATTGAGCATTTTGGAATTTTGGTTTGTTTTTCCATTTTTGTTTGATAAGGCACACACAATTTGGATTGTAGATCATAAACACAAGGTAATAAAACCAAATCCAAATAAAATAGTCTGTGACATTTCAGTAACAGCATTGTTACCGAAAGGTCACACACTATGATAAAAGTACAATTTGAATTATAAATTAGAACTACAAGAAAATAAGACTTAATCCAAATAAATTATTCTTTTGTCTGATAATGGTAATAATACTGGTACCGAAATGTCACACCTTATTAATTTATTTGGATTAGATCTTATTTTCTTGTAGTTCACACACTATTTCTTTGGATTTGGTGTTGTTACCCTATGTCCATTTTTGTTTGTTTTAATCAGCGAGTTGCACCCTCCAACATATAGTGAGAGACATAATAACTACAAGAAGAAGATGGGGGGTTGATGGAAGGATGGTCTAAACCGTTGGTTTTCGACCGCTACGACCCAGGTTCGATTCCCTCATTGGACACTTTTTTTCTGATTAAAAAAAAATTATTCCAATGGCCCCCAATTCTTGCAAAAGTCCAACTACACCAGCTGGTGCAAGTAACCAAACGGGGGCACATTTGAAAGTGCAAAGTCGAACTGCTTTTCACATTTGTAGACATGTGGTGCACTTACAGTAAAAGCAGTCGCCTACTTCTACCTACCATGATTATCATGGCCTGCACCACGTGTACTAGGGATAAGCAAAAAAACAAGAAGATACAAAAGTAAGAAGCCAGACTTACATTCTCCTCCACAGTGTGCTTGATTTGTTTGGCAGTCTCTGTGACAGTCTTGCCAGCTTTATTGGCCACAGAGTACAGGAAACCTGCAATAAAAAACATATCGTCATGACAAGGAATTTTCCTACAGTAGCCTATGGGAACAAAATAGTATTCACCTTTCCCTAAATGCATTTAAAATCTATGTAAACACAAGGTAATAAGATCAAATCCAAATAAATAAATAGCGTGTGACGTTTCGGTAACAGCATTGTTACCATCTTCAGACAAAAGTACTGATCTGATAATACTGAAGATGGTAACAACGCTGAAACATCACACATTATTTGGATTTGGTCTTATTACCTTGGCCTTATTGGTATTATTAATGTTTATAATCTACTAGACGAATGGCCCGGGCAACGCCCGGGTTTTACCCGAGTGCGAATATATTTTAAAAACGTTTTAATCTTCATCTAGATCTTCATCTTGTCTACACCTTGTATACATCTTGCTTCCTAGGGTTGCCCGGCAACGCCCGGGTTTACATGATTAAATGTATTATTCAAACACATTAAACATGTGCCCATTGGCTGCCAGCGAGTAAATGTCGGCGCCCGTTGACTCCCGGCGAGCAAGCGACCGCTCCCGTCGGCTGCCGGCGGGCGAGTGGCTTCCCGGCGCATGCGCGCGCCCGTTGACTCCCGGCGAGCAAGCGACAGCTCCCGTCGGCTGCCGGCGTGCGAGTGCCTTCCCGGCGCATGCGCGCGCACAGGGAAGCCACGTGTCGCAGGCCGTCCAATGGGTGCGCCCCGCCATCAGATTCCACCGCGTTCTAGATGAGCTATTTAGAATAATTTGAATATATAGTTTTAATAATTGATTTATATATTTTTTAAAATAGCCTATCGTCATCCTCGTTATTTTTTACCTATGTATTGAAATTTTGGTTTGAATTAGTGAACTACTGCGAATTTGTATACCGGACATACAAACCAACCAACCAACAAACATACAAACATTCATTTTTATATATATAGATAATCCAAATTGTGCCTTATCAAAATCTATGTAATAAAATCTATTCATGATGAAATTGTGAAAAACTTTTAAAATTACAAAATATTTCCTCACAATGAGTTTCTTTTATTAAGCCTGTTGAAGAGCGATTTTCGCTTGAAAGCTAGCATTTTAAAATAAAAAGAAACTCATTGTGAGTAAATATTTTGTAATTTTAAAAATAAAATCTATACCCATGTGGACAAAACTAAAGGAATTTATACCTTTTAGCATATACAGTAGAACCTTCCTGTAAAGGACACCTAATTGCAGAGCCAAAGTGTCCTTTAAGGAGAGGTGTCCTCTTACCTGAGAGTTGCTAAATTGTACAAATGGTAATTTTTCAAATGAAAACAGTCTTTTGTAGAGAGGTGTCCTCTAATGCGAGTGTCCTCTCATTCTACTGTATATCAGGATTCAGACAACTCTGAAAGATATTTGATACACAGTGACCTTTATTGAAGACACACTGAACAAATAATTGCCTCTGTCTCCTTCAAAGAAATATAGACAACTGGTGACATCAAAAACTTTCCACTTCCTTAAGTTTTGTCCATGAATGTATGTTACGATGTACTAGTATGTATGTATGTACTTATAGAATTATTTTCCAATCTTCCTTCATTCCATGTCAATATTTACAGTAAAACCTCATTAATTCAACACACAATAATTCAAAGCTTGTGATAATTCAACCATATTTTTATTCCCCTATCTCCAGCCTATAACATAGCAAACATTAAGTTGACCTAGAAAGTAATTCAACCAATTTTTAAAATCATATTTTGACATTAGATAATCCTTGTTAAAATACAAATTTATTGCTAAAAATACAATACATTGCTCTTCCAAATACAGCAATCATAGTGTATGCGCACCAAGCTTAAAAGTGTTACAATGTGTCGCAAATATAGTTGTTGACGTTCACGCACGATTTGTGTACTCAACAATTTAGGCCTAACTTTTAGCTGTTTGGAAGTTTATTCAAGAAATTCAAACTATTTTTGACATCAAATTTCTTTTACAGACACAACGACAATATTTGCTATAGAAGTAACACAAGTCGGGGAGTAGAGCTTCTTTTATAAGAGGATGATTGTACAAGCTTTCAGGGGCAAGATGTCCTTCTACGGGTACAGAATGACCACAGTGACAATGGTTTAGTAATATAGAATAAGAAAAAATTTAGAATTATGTATATAAATATATAATTATGTAAATAAACTCCGTCTTTCCCGGTCCCAAGCCCGGATGAAAAAGAAGGAGGAGGAGCAGTAACAAGCTCACTAAATAACCTGGGCTCAGCTGGCCTGGCTGATAGTACCCTGTAAGTCTCCTGATCCAGGTATACAGGATGAGCAGCGTTTGTACTCCATGTTAGGAGCAGCTGCACATAGCATCTGTTCCTCATGTCAGAGGCGGCCATTTCTTTTGGAGCTAAGTCGGTCTGCTACTGAGTAGTGCTCCCAGTCTTAATGACAAAGGCATTCTACTTCACCCAATGTGGAGATAAGAAATACCCGTAGAAGAGCATCTCACCTGAAAGCTTGTACCATCATTTTCTTATATAAAGACTCTCTTCTCGCCAACTTGTGTTTCTTCTACAATTCTTTTTAACATAAAACAATTTTCTACTGCCCTTACTGCAATGATTAATTAATGGGAGGGCCTGACTCATCATTGGTGAACCCTTCCAGCGGTTTCATCAGTTTAATCTACCATACTGTTGTAAATATTGCATTGGCCTATTTTACTTTTATACTGATACTGAAAGCTGACCTCTTGGAAAAGGCATTTTATTAAATAAACAATGGAGATAAGCTATGAGAACAGTAGAAATCTATATATATATATAAATGAATGTTTGTATGTTTGTCTGTTTGTTGGTTTGTATGTCCGGTATACAAATTCGCAGTAGTTCACTAATTCAAACCAAAATTTCCATACATAGGTAAGAAATAACGGGGATGACGATAGGCTATTTTAAAATATATATAAATCATTTATTAAAACTATATATTCAAATTATTCTACTTAGCTCACGAGCAGCGCCCTCTAGAACACTCAGGCGTCCTGCCGGCGGCGCGCGCCCGTTGGCTGCCGGCAGGTATATATTTTCATTTTTTGCTATAACTGATCTAATTCAGCGTTTAAAATAACTGCTCTTGCTATATTTGCTATGTTTTATTTTGCTATGTTTTATGTGTTTGAATAATACATTTAATCGTGTAAACCCGGGCGTTGCCCGGGTCATTCGTCTAGTAGATTATAAACACAAGGTAATAAGACCAAATCCAAATAAATAGTGTGTGATGTTTCGGTAACAGCGTTGTTACCATCTTCAGACAAAAGTACTGAATGGACAACGCTATTAATGAAACGTCACACACTATTTATTTATTTGGATTTGGTCTTATTACCTTGTGTTTATAATCTATAATCCAAATTGTGCCTTATCAGTAGAAATAGATGTAATAATAAATACATAAGCTTGTAGATATGCAATCTACCATTCAATGATCAACTATTATCAATACATCCTTATCTTATTTAACTTTCCAAGACTTCTCTTTCCACATCTTCTTTTATTAAAACTATTATTGATTATTGAAGATATATTTGGTCATCATAAATAAGGTATGTTGTTTTCAAACAAAATTCTATTCCATACAAGAAAATAAGACCTAATCCAAATAATTTATTAGTGTGTGCCATCTGTTGACATTAATAAATTATTTGGATTAGGTTTTATTTTCTTGTATTATAATCTATAATCCAAATTGTGCTTTATCAAAATTCTATTCCAATTAAAAATTCAGATTTTGGCAAATTATTTATTTTTGCATCTTTTATCACATGGTTTAAATGCATTCATATTTGTGGGTATAAGGATTGAAATCCATATTTACTTCAATCCCTATACCCACAATTATGGATGCATTAAAAACCATGTGATAGAAGATACAAAAACAAATAATTTGCCAAAATCTGAATTTCTAATTGGAATAGAATATTATTGATTTTTTTTTTGTCTTTTTCAATTCAGAAATTAAAGGGACATCATAAGAGAAAAAAAATAGGGGGGGGGGGGGGGGGGCTGAAGTTACCATTTTAGTTCTAAAACAACAATTCTCTGCAAAAAAAAAAAAGCTGATGCTTAGAGGATAAATCCTCAAAATCCCAAAAAGTTTTATTATAGTGGCTTTATTAACAACCCTCCCTTTTTTTAAAAAAAAAAACCTCCTGTTTATTATTGCTTTCAAACTTTATGAGCTGGTATAAATCTTACCCATGCAGTACAACTAAAACCACTCAAGCCACAAACTTTTTCAAAGGAAAAGCACTTGCAGCAATAAATGCTACAACCCCACACACAATATTAGCAAAATCAAAAATTAATTCATTAAACTCTGCAATGAAACTGTTTGATTCTATTGTGATGGCTGTTTTGATGTATGCTGCTCCAATCTGGGCAACAGAGCACAAAGATTTATTGGATCATATACAAGATATATTTATTCGTAGGTTCTTGAATTTGCCTAAATATACACCAGAAACAGGCCGCGTCTCAATAATAATAACAGCTCTGAAATTGACCTTAAAATACTAGCTGAGGGTGCTGAGTATGGATACAAATAGATTGCCTCGAATATGTTTAAATAAAATAAGACAAATATCCTGTGCTACAAGTGCGCCCATCAAGTTTATAAAACAATTAAGCAATTTACTCAATAATAACGGATCCTCGTGGCTTACTTATTGTAATGATCCTGATTCACTAAGGAATGAGATCCTAGGAATATTAAGAACTGCAATAGAGCAAACAATACAAAACGACTTAACAAGAATAACCCAATCAAAGTTATATTCCCACTATAGAGACATATATACAACATTTACCACCGAAGAATAATTCTTAAGTGAACTCCCTTTTTCTGTCACCAGATTAATCACGCAATTTAGAACCCTTTCAATTTTTTTCAGAGAACACCATCTGATTTTAATGAAGGGCGAAGACTTGAAATGTACTTTCTGTGGATCAGGAATAACAATGGAGATGCTACACTACTTATTTGATTGTGCTGCTCTGTTTGAGGAAAGACGAAAACTAAATGATAAAACGGGGGAACTTTGTCCTTCATTTCCGGCACTAATTAATGAAATATCAAAGAATAGGTATATAACGGTGGCGATATTTGGATTCCACAGGATTATATCCCGGAAAAGGCCACACAGTGTTCTCCCCATCCCTTGTGAACTGGCGAATCCTGTATAGGGCGAGAGGCCCTAAATAAAGGCTTTGTTGTTGTATAATCTTACCCATGGGATAATAAAAAATAAAATAAAAACTGCCTAAAGAGGATAGAATGGACAAAGAAGGAAGGATCAATGAACTTTTTCCTTATCACTCCATAACTGGATAATAGACAGTCTCCAGCTGACTGACTTATCAACACGGCTAACTCTTGTAGGTAATAATAGGATGAAGGGAAAATTTGGATTAGGGATGAGAAATAGGACAATAATTGAGATAAAAACTTAGATAAAAATTCTTTTTAAAAATGATTAAACTCCACAATTGAGTTATAGTTGGAAGGTGTGATAAATTCAACCTGATAAGGCACAATTTGGATTATAGATTATAAACACAAGGTAATAAGACCAAATCTAAATAAATAAATAGTGTGTGACATTTTGGTAACAGCGTTGTTACCGAAACGTCACACACTATTTATTTGGATTTAGTCTTATTACCTTGTGTATATATTCAACCTAAAAATGTGAAAATAAGTAATCTGCCATTTTTTAAAATATAGTTTTAAACTGAGGATTATTGTTGCTGGATCTAGTTCCTCCATCTCTTCTTTCTTATCTCCACTCAATCATATTAGGTTATCAAGTTGTGACCCTTGATGGTGTCTGTTTGACAACCATCTTTTTTTTTTTGCTTATCCCTAGTACACGTGGTACAGGCCATGATAATCATGGTGGGTAGTTAGCGACTGCTTTTTACTGTAAGCGCACCACATGTCTACACATGTGAAAGCAGTTCGACTTTGCACTTACAAATGTGCCAGAGCCCCGTTTGGTTACTTGCACTCGCTGGTGGGGTTGGACTTTTGCAAGAATCGGGGGGCCATTGGAGCATTTTTTTTTTTAGACAGAAAAAAGTGTCCAATGCGGGGATCGAACCCGGGTCGTAGTGGTCGTAAACCAAACGGTTTAACCAGCCTTCCACCGACCCCCCGACAACCATCATGACTGGGTGAAGTAGAATGTGTCAGCCTTTGTCATTAAGACTGGGAGCACTACTCAGTGGCAGGTCGACTTAGCTCCAAAAGAAATGGCCGCCTCTGACATGAGGAACAGATGTCATGTAGAGCTGTTCCTAACATGGAGTACAAACGCTGCTCATCCTGTATCCCTGGAGCCCTTACAGGGTACTATCAGCCGGGCCAGCTGAGCCCAGGTTTTTTAGTAAGCTTGTTACTGCTCCCCCTCCTCCTTTTTTATCCGGGCTTGGGACGGGCAAAGTTCCTCCTAAATTATATTCCCTAGTAACTAAAAAAAATATTCTACAGCGAATCAACTGTTCTAATGATATGAATAAACTTTTGCTTCTGCTTCATGCAAAATCTGCACTAGAAGTAATTAAGAAGGGCGATATGAAAAATACGCAAAATATACACTTGCTACTAAACCAATTGGAACTGTATGATAAGAACTGCATTCTACAATGGATTCCTGCCCATGTTGGGGACAATGAGATGGCGAATGAACTAGCAAAGGAAGCCAGTTGATCCAAGGGAAAGAAAAAAAAAGTCAGTATTTGATGCTGATGCTTCAGCAAAATCCAAGATAATCCAA
Organism: Cordylochernes scorpioides; assembly: GCA_030710605.1. Classification (NCBI taxonomy): domain Eukaryota; kingdom Metazoa; phylum Arthropoda; class Arachnida; order Pseudoscorpiones; family Chernetidae; genus Cordylochernes; species Cordylochernes scorpioides. The sequence goes on from CP092863.1 coordinate 60,490,260, forward strand.
TGAAGGTTGAAGAACTGTCAAATTTGCAACAAACGCTGAGAGAAGAATAACAAAAACAATCACAAGACTCAGAATGAAACATTATACAGGAATGACAATACATCCAGATGGCACAAGGAACCTACAGGACATGTAACCATTTGTTCTGGTGTGGAACTAACACCTACCCACATATTCTCATTTCCAGTAATGGCTGCAGCCTTGCAGAAAATTGAAAAGGACCCAGAACAGCAGCTTTACACACCCAGGATAGAGGACATTACGATTGCTGTGATAGAGATGCATGGAGACATCTGAGGCTCTTCAATGGACACAACAAGAACAACTGCAAATTGACATGGACCCAAAACAGCAGCTTTACACACCCAGGATAGAGGACATTGTGACTGCTGTGATAGAGATGTATGGAGACATCTGAGGCTCTTCATTGGACACAACAACAACAGAAAATTGACATGGAACCAGAGCAGCAACTTTACACACCCAAGATAGAGGACATTGTGACTGCTGTAATAGAGATGCATGCACAGAGTCATCTGAGGTTCTTCATTGGACACGACAACAACAACACAATTTAGCTTTCTTACTTCAGTTGAATGTTCTGACTGAACTCCTACAACATTTGCATAAATCATCTCTAGGAACCAAGTAACTCCGCCTTTGCTGGTCCCAAGCCCGGATGAAAAAGGAGGAGGGGGAGCAGTAACAAGTCGCTAAAAAACCTGGGCTCAGCTGGCCTGGCTGATAGTACCCTGTAAGGGCTCCTAATCCAGAGATACAGGATGAGCAGCATTTGTACTCCTTGTTTGGAGCAGCTACACATGGCATCTGTTCCTCATGTAAGGCGGCCATTTATTTTGGAGCTAAGTCGGCCTGCCACTGAGTAGTGCTCCCAGTCTTAATGACAAAGGCATTCTACTTCACCCACACCATCAATCTCAAGCTTTACAAGCTTGATACCCTAATATGATTGAGTGGAGATAAGAAAGAAGAGGGAGGAACCAAGAAGCCTATAAAAAAAATTTTTCTTCATTATTCACAAAACACATCTGGACCAACTAGGTGAAAAGTAACAGTACCTCATTAAAAAACACTCTACATGCGATAGAATTTATCATAATTTTTGTTTTGAGTATTATCCAAATAACATCAAGCCTGGGATTAAGACCTTCATTGAGCAATTTTCTAAAGAAAGCAGCTTCAATATCCCCAGATTCAAGTAGCAGTGAGGTACAAGTAACCAAGAAGTGAGTCCTGTCCAGTGGAAGAATCAAATGACAAGCTACCATCATATTGACCAAGCTGTCACTGAAGGATCAAATATTTAGATCAATGAAGCCCCAACAAGCACTGCTTAGGTGAGCAAGTTACAAGATGGCCAAGCTAAATCATTTAAATATTCAATTACAGTAGAACCTCCATGAGAAGACACTCACAAAGAATGGATATGTGTACGTAAGTATCGTTTGGTCGATAATGTTGGCGCATGCGCACAGGGCGATCAACTCCTGCTTGAGAGGGATTACATAAAGCATCCAATAAAAGAAGATTTCTTAGATTTGGAATGTGAGGTGGGGGAGGGTTGTGTAAAGTCGAGAAATTCTATCTTACAGCAATCTATTGAAGTAGTTATGTGTGTTCTTTAACACTTCAAAATTTATATACAGTAGAACCTCCCTTTAGCGGACACCTCTCTACAAAGACAGTTTTCATTGTCAAAATTCCCACTTGTACTATTTAGTAATTCTCCAGAAGAGGACACCTCTTCCTAAAGGACACTTTGGCTCTGCAATTAAGTATTGTCCTTTCCAGGAAGTTTCTACTGTATTTGGGCCAAATATTTAACATCACAGGCTACAAAATGAAATATTTTTGAAAACAACTCTGTTGGTAACCAACGAGGTTGCATTAGAGATAGGAACCCCAAGAAGACCAATTTCTATATGGATAAAGTTTCAGTGTGACAAAGTGGTTACCAAAATTTAATAATTTGAATTATGTAGATGTAAATTTTGCCGGGAGGATATACAGTTAAACCTGTCTATAGCGTCCCCTCTAAATAGCACCTTCCTCTCTATAGCGCCTGATTTTAAATACGTAGTACGATGCGATTTACATTAAAAGTGACCTGTCTATAGCACCCCCTTTCTATAGCACCCTATTTTGGTGAGTCCCAAGAGGGGGCGCTATAGACAGGTTTAACTGTATATCTATAAAGATAAAGGTCACCTCTCCCATCAAAATAGACTTCAAAGTTAAACACCATCTATTGACTGTCGCCGAAAACTATCGGCCTTGGGTCAGTGACAAAGTCATAACACCAACTTTGGCAGATTGTGAGGATTCTATTGGATCCCTTGTGTATCTCATGGAATAAAGTCCATGATGAGGGCCATTAACCATTGTCTCTAGGTGGTCTCAGTTTGACAAAGCTGGTGTTGTGGCCGCTAGTTTACAGTGAGGGTCAATAGATGGTGTCTAGCTTTGAGGTCTATTTTGGATTATGTTGATCCTTTTTTTTTGACATTCAATAATTTTATTTCCAAAATCTCATTCATCTTATTAATTGGTTATATCACATAATTAATAGACTAAATGTTCTTCAAATATCAATTTTTAAAAAATGATTTTTAATTATAAGATAAGGCACAATTTGGATTATAGATTAGAAACACAAGGTAATAAAGACCAAATCAAATTAATAAATAGCGTGTGACGTTTTGGTAACAGCGTTGTTACCATCACCAGACATCAACTAAAGAATTGGCTTTCGACCTCTACAACCCGAGTTCAATTCCCGCATTGGGCGCAGCACTTTTTTTCCGATTTAAAAAAAAAAATGCTCCAATGGCCCCCCAATTCTTTCAAAAGTCCAACCCCACCACCGAGTGCAAGTACCCAAACGGGGCTCTGGCATATTTGTAAGTGCAAAGTTGAACTGCTTTTCACATGTGTAGACACATGTGGTGCACTTGGAGTAAAATCAGTTGCCTTCTTCTACCCACCATGATTATCATGGCCTGTACCATGACGTGTACTAGGGATAAGCAAAAAAAGAATATGTACAATGATAAAGTACAATTTGGATTATAGATAAGAAACACAAAGTGTTAAGACCAAATTCAAATAAATAGTGAGAGATGTTTCAGTAGGAGCGTTGTTACCATTATCAGACACCAACTAAAGAATATGTATAATGACAAGGTAAAATTTGGATTATAGATTAGAAACACAAGGTAATAAGACCAAATAATTTAATAGTGTGAGACATTCCGATGACAGCATTGTTACCATCATTAGACAAAAGTACTGAATGATGATGGTAACAACGCTGTTATCTGAACGTCTCACACTATTTATTTGTATTTGGTCTTATTACCTTGTGTTTCTTATGTCTAATTATCAACTCCCAGGTTGAGAATGTTGTTACACTGTGGCTAGTCTGTGATATAGTAGGTATCTCCACCTCCTTCCTTTCTATAGAAAACTACATCATAGCACACTTCACAGATGTCTCAGCCACGTTATAGGATTCAACCTGCACTCATTTTACATAAGATATTGGTTTTCTCTTGAACAATGTGATGAACAGCTGCATTATCTTTCTAACATAGCTTGAACCTAATCTTTACACATGAATGTTCATGTATTAATGTATTCACATAAATAATAGGTACATCTACTTTGGTGCATTGGAGGCCAAACAAAGTAAAACAGGAAGTCAGAAGATGTCTTGCTTTGACAACATTCTAACTGCTAAAGGCCATTTAGCCAATCAGATGATGCCTTTCTTTGAAAACATTCTAACTACAAAATGCTTCCATTAACCAATCAGATAATGTCTTGCTTTGACAACATTCTAACTGCAAGATGCTCTTCTCTTCTTTTTCTTTCTTATGTTCACTCAACAATCATATCAAGGTATCAAGCCTGTAGAGCTTGTTGATGGTTTCTGCTGGAGATGAGTAGAGCTCATCAATGGATGAGTCAATAATGTGGTTTGAGGTTGCAGGTTGACACTTAGTACATAGTAAGAAAACCTTGCAACCATTCTGGAAAGTCATTGTCCATAGATGACCAGACAAGTCTGAAAATCAATCATGTAAAATGCTTCCATTAGCCAATCAGATAATGTCTTGCTTTAACAACATTCTAATTGCAAGATGCACTTCTCTTTTTCTTTCTTATCTCCACTCAGTCATATCAGGGTATCAAGCTTGTAGAGCTTGTTGATGGTGTCTGCTGGGGGATGAGTAAAGTTCATCAATGGATGAGTCAATATAATCAATGATGTGGTTTGGGGTTGCAGGTTAAGAATTGCACTTAGTGATCATAAGATGTCTTGCTTTAACAACATTCTAACTATAAAATGTTCCCATTAGCCAATCAGAAGCTAGTTTTATACAACAGAAGATCACAGAAGGTTAAACACAGTAAGATACCTGCTTAGCTATATAAAAAAGGCAAGTGTAATAAAATTAAACATTAACATCCATTTAATCTGAAATTTGGCCTTTAACTCAATCAACTCATTCACATCAAGTTGTACGTATGGCAAATAATGGCCAGCTCTACAAATCCAACAGCAGATCAGTGTAACATCAGATTTGATCAAAAATTTATATATTATTATATAACAAACATTTTATTATATACTCTACTCAGATCTATGAAAATATATTTTTTTCAAAATAATACTGTAAATGATTATGATTATTAGGGTTTAAGATGTGTATAAAATTTAAAACAAATCATATTTAAATACCTATGAATAATTATAATTTAAAAAAATGGATTTTCAATTATCAATAAATTATCTAAGAAAATATATAATTTTTAATTAAAATAGTACTTGAAAATCGTATAATATTCCAATATTTTGAGTTTTATTGATAAACAGGTTAAACTATGTGGTTAAAATTTTAAAAAATATTATTTAAACGAAATAACGTAGAATTTTTTTTTTTTTTTTTTTTATCTAAAAACGTAGTAAATAATTAAAATTATACTTACTTCCGAAATATTTTGCGCCTTCGACTGCTTTGTGTGAAACATCTTTTGTTACGTCTTTGACTTGTTTTAAATCGACACCAGGTATTTGAGCTGAGGCCTCAGCTTCGTCAAGTTCGATGTTTTCCTTAGATTCTTTTTGTTCATGAGGGCTCTCAGGTGTTGCAGGCTTGGAATCGGGGCCCTCGCTTTCAGGTGAACTACTAGCTTTTGCCTCGGCTGCTGAAACTGCATCGCCCTTTCCTACAACCTCTTGTACGGGAGAAGTAATTTTGGTGTTTTCAACAGGTTCTTTTGTTTCTCCAGCAGCATCTTTTTCTAAATTTAGGATTTCTTTTGCCTTAGCACCAACTTTCCATATACCAGACATAAAATCCATCTTGAATGCCAATATCAAAGATTACGCGAATTTTGTAGGTTGCAACTTTTTTATTTATTTTATTATTATTATGAAAATTCGATCAGCACAGCAACGTTCTCAGATTTGTTTATTAGAGGTTTCATAGAGGAATATTTTTAAATAAAAAAAAAAAGATTTAATAATTTCAATGAAGCAATAATGCATATGCATATCAAAAAGCAAAGAGTTACTTTAAATTCATTTTTTAATTATTATTTTCTATCTCAAAGATCTTTAATTATTTTTGTATTTACAAGATTCTTAATTCATGTTTTTAAATTATTTTTTTAAATATGCCTCGTCTACAGAAAAATTATTAATATGTGAATTCTGATTATATTATTCGATCTCTAGTATGAAGCTAAGAAAAATACATTTCCTAATCGTTCAAACTGAGCACAGCTGATAGCTTGCACCATCTATCCACCAATTCACCAATCGTTAATATTTTTATTTCAGAGTATTGGCCAAAACCTTTCTTGATTAGGCATATTGCTGAGTTTTATTACGTACATTTTTATTGTGTGATACAAAATTCGATAAAAATTCCAGGAGTGCTTTATAAAAAATAAATATGAAATTTATTTTAATTTTTAATTTTCAGAATGAAGTACTTATTTGCTACCCTGTTATAGACTTTTATTCTCGTTTCACGCTATCTCTCTCTGTATTTACTCTGTATTTAACCTTACATAATCTTATATGGACATTGAAATAAAGTAGTTTCAATCTCAATTTCTCTCTCTAGAATGTAATTTGTATTTCATTAAAAACCTATATCGCTACTTTGTTAATGTCAAAATGGAAACTTTATCATATCATAGAATAAGAATCAAATTATGTATTAAATTGATAAATACCTTAGTAGCATTTTTATAATTCAAGAAGCCTTTGTCAGGCCCAGACACTGTTAGTGTTCTTTGTCTGATCAGGATAGCACAAAGGTAGCACCCCTGAATTTGTAAGGGATGCAGCAAAATTTTGCGCTTTATTATAGGTATCGCTGAACAGAATGAATACAATAAGTGGGACTTGCCTTCCACTTCCCCTTCAGAAGGATCCTTGGTGCCGTGGATGTTCCTCTTGTCAAACGTCTCGCTCCACACTGTACATGTCCAGCCTGGGCTACATTGCCTTGTAGGCCGCCCTGATGTCAGGCTCTCCTGTCACCTTCTTGCAGGATCATCCAAACGCCCAGAAATAACTCGCCGCGTCTTCCACTTGCCGCAGATGTGACCAGACTGGCTGCCCTCCCCCACACTGGAATGCCGTTTTTGGCGCCTCTCCCCTCACACATGGGCCATCCCACGCAGCTGGAGTCCACCGATCTTTCCCCAACTTTACTCTGGAATCTTGGCCTCTCAGATAGCTTGTAATCCATTTTACAATATGAAAAGACATTTAATTATTAGGCTATATATAAAAGAAAAAGTAATATAAATATTTCTGAACACAAAATATTATAATGGATTTAAATATTCATACATACAAATAGATAGATTATTTACAAGTCTAAACATCCTCCCTGAGTTGATGGACTCCATCAAGATCTAGTGGGGCCACCGGGAAGAGCACCAATTTGACGAGGGGTCTCCTGATCACTCCACCTGCAGTCTGGTTGGAGATGACCCACACTAGACCGCCCTATCCAGGATGAGTCTCAAGCACTCGGCCCACAAGCCACTTGGCCTGAAGCAATCTGTCTTTCTTGAATAAGACCATAGTGTTCTTCCATGAATTTTGTGCGAAGTCCTTCCAATTATTTCATTGTTGCAGAGGTTGATGTATTTAGTGGACCATCTCCCCCACAAGTGCTGCACTAACCGCTGGACACAAGAGGAAAAAATAGTCACCATGAAATGTCCCGAAACTTTGTGAGTCATTTGGATCCTCGCTTACAAGATAAAATGACCATCAATTCAATCATGAATCAATCTGTGAAATCATTGTCAGTAGTTATTCATAGGTCAGCGGAGGTGCTTCTCACGATACACCGCAAATGGTACTTGAGCCCTTTGACTCCCTCTTCCCACAAACTATCGATATGAGGGGTTCCAGGAGAAATAAACTTCTATTCCACACTATTATTTTCCAAGATAGAAGCGAGATCTTTCAGATGATCTTGAGCACGGTAAAATAACTGGATCTCAATTGCTTTGAGGCTCCGTTCCGTAATCACTGTATAGCTGAAAGAAAAAAAAGGTCCTCGGCGTGCAACAAACCGTTTGAAAGCTGCTATGAAGGTGAAGATTGAAGCATCTGTGATCAACTCCATATGTATTGCTTTGGTCACTAAGCACACAAACATACAGATGTATCCTTCTACATTTTACGACTTTGGCCTTTGGAGAGGCGCATGGTAACTGTTCCATCATAGTCCACACCACTCACTGTGAAAGGCTTGCTGGGATTCAGTCCCTCTTTTGGCAAGTCGCTCATTAATTGGTTTTGATGAGTACAATTGTAGCGACAGCAATTTGTGCAGTTTGGTATGCACATTTTTATTTTCTTTTTAGCATTCATCATCCAATATTTACTTCCCAATACTAAACGTTCAAATTGAGACTTCAGTGTAAGGCTTTTATGCATGTGCTTCTTGAATAATCAATTAGGTAAGGCTTACTATATCAGCAATAAGTGTTTTTGATCATACAATAGAGTGGGGGCCTATTTGAGTCTGCCGCTCACTTTGATGGTTCCTGAATCATCAAAAAATGGAGTTAACGTATAGATTTTTCTTGTTTCCCCACGAGTCTATTTTTAATAAGCCTTAAAGAGGCAATAATGGAGTTGTGTTGCTCGAAAGATCAGGTCTTGATTTGTCAAACTCATAAGGGGCCAGATGGATTTTGTTTCTTTCTGTAGCGTGGAAATAATTATAATAGACGCGCAAGACCCAGGCTATTGTCCTGATATACCAGGAGAGAAAGGAACATCGCTCACCAAGTTGGATTAGAACCGGAATTTTAGCGTGAGTTGCAACTACTTCGTTCTGATCTTTGAAGCTACAAGGTCGAGGTATTCTTGACCAGTCTGCTTCATCCTGATACAACCGTGTGGGTCCATTCCACCATAGATATGAGCTTTCTAGTTGAGGCCCAAATAATCTTAGAAAAGCAATGTCTGCAGGATTATCACTTGATGGCACATGTCTCCATTTTGGTGCTGGTCTAAACTCCTGGATTCACGCTACCCTATTTCCTATGGAGGTGGAAAGATTTCTGGAGAGAGTTTTCAGCCAGTTAAAAACTAAAATTGAATCTGTCCAGAAAAAAAAAAATTTCACACTGAAACCTTCAGAATGGCTCTAACACACCGCACAAGTCGGGTTAATAATGGGGCGGCATTTAGCTCTAGTCGGGGGATAGACATCTTCCCTATCCTTGCTAGTTTTGCGTTCGATGACAATAGAGTTGCATTAACCCCATCCGTGTTGGTTGTTCTCATGTAGATAACTGCCGCAGACGCATCACTGAAACCGTGCAGCTCTACGCCATGTGTACTTCTACCGAGACACAACCACCGCGGGATTTGCAGGGTTCTTAAGCCAGTCAATTCTTTCCTGAATTGTCTCCTTTCTCCGTTCACCGGCTCTTCGACGTACTCGCCCCAGTTTAATCCAGTGATCAACAGCTTCTGAATCAGGATCTTGCCTTTGATAATAACAGAAGCCAACCAGCCCAGAGGGTCATAGAGTTTTGCACAAAAAGCAACATTTCTCTGTTGGTGGTCATAAGCGTCATTTCTGGATGTCACACTTCATATTTAAAACAATCTTGGTATTCCACCAAAGTCCGATAGTTTTAACTACCGCTGAGTGTGTTCAAATTTGACCCTTTTAGTTGGGATTCTTCCGGAATGTTGCACAGAAACTCCAAGGCATTCGACGAACACTTCTTCAGTGTGAAACAGCCGTACTTTAGCAAATCAATGAGATAATTTATGAAGTCCAATGCATCTTCCAAATTGTCTGCATTCGTAATCATCCACATAGGTGTCTTCCATGAGCACCATGGCCGCTCTAGGGAATTTTTGTCCTTCATCCTGCGTCAATTGAGTCAAGGTTCTGATAGCTGAAAAATGGAGCAGGAGTAGTGCCATAAATCACGGTATTGAGGCTAAATATTTACAAGCTGTCCTCATGATTATCTCTCCAAACTATTTTTGTTTCTTTGCATCATCTAGTCGAACCAGGATTTGTCGGTACATCTCGATGTGTGCCGTGAAAACAACCTTATGCTGTCTCCAGTTCATGAGGATGTTGAATATATCCTTCTGCAACTTTGGACCGGTGTAGAGTCGGTCTTTGAAGGATAATCCATTTGAAGTCTTCGAAGAAGCGTCAAACACTACTCGTTTTTGTAGCTTATTGGCTGCCGACTACGGCATATAGGGGCAAGAAATAACAGAGATCTTGATTATTTGACGAAAGTTAATCAAGGTACATTAAACGGAAGGGGCATCACATAGCGTCCATTAGCCATGCGTCGAACTTTCTTTCGATAGAAAGTTTTGCAGAAATCTTCTTCTTTTGGCAGTTTGTTTCTTGACGGCACCTCTTCAATCTCCCAGAAACGCCTCAATATCTCATCGGGGCTCTCGTTGCAATGAGTGGGACCCGTCGAATCCTCTTCACCCAGCCTCCCCGATATTATCTAGCCCAACCTGGTCTTTTGAGTGTAGAGCTTAGTCTTCACGATTCTACGGACCTCTGGCAAAAACAATGGGCCATAAGCGTCTGCTCCCATGACTAATTCTATTCTTCCCCTCTTGTTGAAATGGAGTTCTGCCAGTTTGATATTCTTGAACACTGGTAGAGAAATATAAATGCCTCTGCTTAGCAACAATCCCTTCATCCTTTTTATCACTAACATCTGCATTGGCCGCCTCCAGCTTGGATCCACAAAGAACTCAATTTCAAAGTGGGCCAATTCTCTGATGCCGTATATCTGGATTCTTACTTTAGATATAAAAATATTTAACTGCTGCAATACGTACCGACTGATTAAAGAGGATTGGAAGCTTTGATATAGCCTTTTCTCCTCTTTGGTTAACGATGTGGACCAAGGCAGTAGCCAAGAGAGCTTTAGGTACCTCTGTACTGACATGTACCAGTGAAGGAGATATCTTTACTTGCCTGGTTTGATGAGGCTTCTTCGCTGTCACATTTTCAAGTGTTTTTAACTTCATTCTTGTATTTTTTCCTTATTTCTCTTCTAAGTGAAACAAGGTGTTTTGATTCTGTTCACAAATCCTATATTTGATGCTTATTTTACAGCGTTATCCCACATGCCCCATCGGAAACATGCCTTGTGTCGCTTCAGTTCTTCCACTCTCGTTCTTATGGGCAGTGATATCCAAGCAGGACAATGTTGTACCCAATGGGATTCTTTGCATTTGCAGGCTTAGCCTCTTCTTTCACCTCGGCTGCATTAAATTTTTCATTGATGACTTCCCTTCGTTAGGTCGAGAGGATTCGCTAAAACCCACCTTTGCATAGGCAAGAAACTCTGCACCCTCCACTTCCATCCTTAAGAATTTCAATAGCAATTCTAATTTATTGTCCACAGATTAAGGTAAGTCCAGTCCATCCTCATTATACCCAGAGATCCTCTGCCATATCTTGAGGAGCTCTTCAGGTAGCCTGGATTCTATCAAAGAGTAGAGGAAGGGCGCATTTTGATGTTGATTTATACCCAATGATTCCAAAGATCGGAGATGAGACTCCAACTGATCATAAAGGCAGTTTAGAGGCATTTATCTTTTTCGGGCGTTGTTAATAACCAGGCGCAAAATCTGACATACATGACCTCTGTCAGGATCACCGTGTCACCGAAAATATCTTTCAAAGTGGCGATTTCCGCTGTCAGGGGGTAGCTAGTCATCAATCTTCCTGATCTAGTGTTTGGCTTCATGGACTGAGCCAAATATTGAACATTTCCACATCTGATAAGCTAGGATCATTATTAATTTTCTCCAAATAAGACCACCAGCTTAGCCATTCAATGTACGAACCGTCTACTTTGTGAGTTACAATTTTGGCAGCTTATAGGATCTAGCGCCTCATTAGCGTTGGTGTTACAAATACTCCCAGCCACATTAGTTCCACTTATATAAGAATGACGTTACTTTTTTACCTTCAATTCTATTCTAGTCCACTTTCCTCATATTTCTTTACAGTTTTGAGTTCGTCCTTCAGTTCCTTTTACTGGAGTGGCCTCGTCTTCCAATAATAAATTGTTGTATATATTTTAATTAATTGTTATCAGAGTGTGGTTAAGCTCACAGATAAATAGGCGCTAACCGAAAAAAAAGTTACCTTTGTTTAATATTAGTTTCCCTTTTATATTTTGTTCTCTCTCTTGTAAATCAATAAATATAATATTTATTAATTAATAATTCTTGGAATCAGTTTCATTAAAAATTCTAAGCAAAGTCAACAGAAATCCCAAATTTGACCATCTACTACTACTCTGATATCACAGCTTCTTTAAGAATCTTATGCTTTACTTCTATTAATTCCTTTGAAGGATTTTCCTTTTCGAGCTCAGCTTCAATATCTACGAGGTGTGTTCAAAAAGTATCGCGACTTTTGTGTTTTTTCAAAAATTATTTATTTATTCATGAATACCTATTTTGTCCCCTTCAAAGTAATCCCCATGAGATATTATACACTTGTGCCAACGGTTTTTCCAATCTTCGAAGCACTTCAAAAAATCATTTATTAAAATCTTTTTCAGCTCCTCCTTCGATGCCGTCTTTTTTTCGTCAAGCGTAGCGTAACGTCGTCCTTTCATGGGCCTCTTCAGTTTAGGGAACAAGAAAAAGTCACAGGGGGCCAGATCTGGGGAATACGGTGGCTGCGGAATCATTAGTGTGTTGTTTTTGGCCAAAAAGTCGCGCACAAGCAACGATGTGTGAGCAGGGGCGTTATCGTGGTGCAAAAGCCAATTTTTGTTCTTCCACAAATCCGGGCGTTTCTGGAGGATTGCTTCGCTCAAATTGCGCATAACTTGCAGGTAATATTCCTTATTGACCGTTCTACCCTGTGGAAAGAACTCATGATGCACCACCCCCCTGCAATCGAAGAAAACTGTCAGCAACACTTTCACATTCGACCGAACTTGGCGCGCTTTTTTCGGTCTTGGTTCGTGCGGCAGCTTCCATTGAGATGATTGAGCTTTGGTTTCCACGTCATAACCATAAACCCACGCTTCGTCACCAGTCATGACCCTCTGGAGCAAATTTGGGTCGTCGCGAAAAGAGTCCAACATCTCATTAGCAATGTTCATGCGATGCTGTTTTTGGTCGCAATTGAGCAATTTTGGTACGAATTTCGCGGCGACCCGTCTCATGTCCAAATCATTGATAAAAATCGAATGGCACGAGCCAATCGATATGTTTAGGTCCTCAGCAACTTCTCAAACGGTGATTCGACGATTGGCCAATATCATTTTCTCCACTTCATTAATTTTTTCGTCTGTTGTTGAAGTGCTCGGGCGTCCGGCACGCTCTTCGTCGTTCACATCTTCTCGGCCTTCTGAGAACATTTTGTACCACCGATAAACGTTGCTTCGGTCCAAGGTAGCTTCTCCGTATGCCACAGTCAACATTCGGAATGCATCCGCGCACTTAATTTCGTTTTTCACACAAAATTTGATACAGGTTCTTTGATCCATTTTTTTTAATAGGTAAAAATCGAAGACGATCCAAAACACCTGCAAGCAAAGCAGCTGTCAACAATTTAGTGAACATTCAAAATGGCCGAGCTTGTCGGCATAAGTGAGAAACATGAGTACCACCATAAAGCCACAAAAATATCGAAATTCGAATATACGTAACCCGCGAAAATTCAAAATTCGCGATACTTTTTGAACACACCTCGTATACACACTTTGATGATTGAAGTCTTCAAAACTGATAGTTTCTCTCTTAACAGCTCGCTTCATTTTTAAAACATGCTAAACAATAGATAGCAAACATTTTCTAGATTGTAAATTAAATTACCCTTTAAAATCTTCAAAATGTAGTAATTTGGACTTCTCATACTGAAAAACTTTCAAACTTCAGCTCTATTAACTTAATTACAAATATCTTCTGTTATTTACTTTTTTTTTAGGATTTGCTCTTCTGCAATACAAAATAAATAAATAAATTTATGTACTCCCTTTATTCTTTTAGATTATCTAATCAATTTTGAATGTATTCTTCTATAAATCCGGATCGAGGGGCTTAAAATGTTTCGATTTTTAGAAGTTACGACAACAACAAGCAAATCAAAACTTTAATTGTAGCGGTAAACAAACTACGCCTAACTTTTACAACGTTCTTTTTTTTTTTACAGGGGTGCCGAATCATAGCTAAAATAATAATGTAAAAAAATATATTAAATGGCATTTAATTATATTACACTATTTATAATAAGAGATAAAGTAATATAAATATTAAATATCTTAAAACACGTAAAGAGAATAAAGAGATTTTTTCCAAGTGTAAACAGTCCTATATAGGCGTCTGATACTCTAATCTATTCCTTCTTTGCTGCTGTCTACATTGGTATTTAAAGACGCCAGATGATTAAAGAAGCGTCAGTTTGAACGCCGTCTGCTGGATAATCAGTGTTTCCATCTTTTGGCACCTTATAATTGAATCGTTACATCATTTTTTCAGGTTTCGTTCCTTAAAAAAAAAAAAACATTGTTGGTAGCTTTATTAACAACCTTTTTTTTGTGTGACCTATAATCTTTTTTTTTTTTTTTTGCTAATGTTCATTTCATAGCAACTATTTTATCTCTTCAATTAAGCAACCTTGTAATTAAGGGATTATAAAAATGATTGCCAGGAAATAAGACTGATGGCCTTCTTGAAAAATTCTGACATTTCTGGGATTCACGACCTTCTATCTTCGAATGGAAAATCCTATGGAAGTATTGGTGCATTAGAACACGTTTTTTAAAAATTATCCCTAGTACACGTAGTACAAGCCATTAAAATAATGGTGAGTAGAATTAGGCGACTGATTTTATTGTAAGTGCACCACATGTCTACACATGTGAAAAGCAGTTCGACTTTGCACTTAAAAATATGCCAGAGCCCCGTTTGGCTACTTGCACTGGCTGATGGGGTTAGAATTTTTCAAAAATCGGATGCCACTGGAGCATTTTTTTTAGATCAGAAAAAAAGTGCTCAATGGGGGAATCGAACCCGGGTCTTAGCGGTCGAAAGCCAACGGTTCAGACCATCCTTCCACCGACTCCCCATTACAGCACGTGTTACTAGGTCTAGATATAGGCCTTACATGTTCCTATAGAGTAACTAAAGGCGTGATTGTTGTAGACAAGGATATGGTTTGCGAGGACAATAACGTGTAAGCTTCTATTTTACAATTTTATTTTAATTTATCATAAAATGCCTGATTATATATTATAATTATGATAATAGCTTTAAAGGATTTCATAAGATATTTTTTATATAGAATGGATTTTTATTTAGTTGCTCCATGGAAAGGGGGGTGCCATTGCCCCGTTAGTCAGCCACATTTCAGAGTTCCCAGTAGGCCTTCACGGTTATCATAGCGGCTTGGGGCTCACGATACCGTACTTCGCCCTACAGGGCAGTCCCTTACTTGTGCTGCTTCTCCCCACGTAGAGGAGGGGTTGGGCTTCTGGGCAGACACCTCAGTTGGCCGGTATCGTGATCAGGGTGCATGGACCGATCTGATCTGCTCCATGGACAAGACACCACCACCCATATAGAATGGAACACGATGGATGTATTACTTAGATATTGATATCAATGGTGATTCTATGAAGATATAGAAATGGAGGCTTGTGAATGACAAGTGGTAGATATTTTGAATTTAAGAGTGAAATGATTCTCTCTCTAACAATTTTAGCTTTGACTATGATAAAGGTTTCAAATATAGACACCAATGTTGATTCCATGAAGAGCTAACAATGGTATCTTGTGAATGGCAAGTGGTAGATATTTTGAATTTAAGAGTGAAATGATTTTTTAACAATTGTAGACAAGACTACGGTAGATGTTTCAAATATAAACACCAATGTAGATAACATGAAGAGCTAGCAATGGTAGCTTGTGAATGGCGAGTGGTAGATATTTGGAATTTTAGAGTGAATGCTTTTAACAATTGTAGATTAGAATATGGTAGAGGTTTCAAATATAGACACCAATTTTGATTCCATGAAGATCTAGCAATGGTAGCTTGTGAATATGGCTAGAGTGGTAGATATTTGAAATTTAGGAGAGAAATTCTTTTAACAATTTTAGATTAGAATATGGTAGATGTTTCAAATATAAACACCAATGTAGATTCCATGAAGAGCTAGCAATGGTAGCTTGTGAATGGCGAGTGGTAGATATTCGAAATTTAGGAGAGAAATCCTTTTAACAATTGTAGACAAGACTACGGTAGTTGTTTCAAATATAAACACCAATGTAGATTCCATGAAGAGCTAACAATGGTAGCTTGTGAATGGCGAGTGGTAGATACTTGGAATTTTAGAGTGAAATCCTTCTAACAATTGTAGATATGACTATGGTAGTTGTTTCAAATATAGACATTAATGTAGATTCCATGAAGAGCTAGCAATGGTAGCTTGTGAATGGCGAGTGGTAGATATTTGAAATTTAATAGAGAAATCATTTTAACAATTGTAGATTAGAATATGGTAGAGGTTTCAAATATAGACACCAATTTTGATTCCATGAAGATCTAGCAATGGTAGCTTGTGAATATGGCTAGAGTGGTTAATATTTGAAACATCAGGTTGTTGTTATCTAGAGACAACAATTGCTGTTATGAAGTGAATAATGGAAGATATTTCTGACTATAACAGTGAAGTTCTTTCTAAGAATCGCATACCATGAATTCAATTGTTACATTTTTATTATAGATTTTATTTTTTTTTTATATATATTTCTGTATATATGTTCAAAAATTTTTTTATAGCTCTCTATTTTCATAATATCTGCTTATTTTTATGTGGAAGGCGAGACTTTTATTACGCTACAGAAACGGTTGCGCATATTTTCTCCGTTTTTCTAGTCTATTATTGATTACCACAGTCACCTAGAACTCTGAAATTTAGAACATTTGCAATATTAGTATGATTGACCAATTCTATGAAAAACAAAATTTCTATTTGCTCTGGAAGTATATTAAAAATTGATCATAAAATTTGAAAGCAAATATAGAAATAGATTAATTCTGAACCACTCCGACCGCCTAGAATTCTAAAATTTTTAAACTTGCATTGTTAGTTGGATTGATCGAGGTTAAACATTTTCAGAATTCTGTGTGGTCTGGAAGTATATTAAAAACTTGATCTCAAGATTTGAAAAGAAATATAGAACTTGTCCGTTCCCAACTACCCCGATCAAACTTAAGAACGCCAGGCACTCAAGAGAACGCCAAAGAAATGGCTGTGTCTATTTTTGTTCGTTTTTGAAAGGAAATATATTAATTTCATTCTCTATTCTATTCCCGACATCATCACGCCACCTAGAAATCTAACAATCATGTGTTTCTTAATAATATTTGCATTTGCATACAATATTTTTATACTAGTAAAATATTTTAAGGAATTTTTTTTAATAATTATTATTTTGATTTTATGACTATAGTGGACCACATTCTTTCCACTAAAATAGAATTTAATATATATTTCTCAGGATTCACAAGAAAAGAAAAATAATTACATTACATTTTTAATGTACAATTACATTAAAATTACATTACAAAATCATTAAATTTTTTAAAATTAATAAAGTGAATAATACATTTTAATATTAACACAATCTATAATAATAATTGAAAAACAAAACAATATACAAGGTTGTCCCAAAAGTTCGTAAACACTTGCAAAAAATTAAAATACCAATATTATTTGCCGTTATGTACGTATATTGTCTTTGTATTATGTATAAATTAATTGTATTATGTGTTAATTTGTATTTTCGCCGTAATAATATTATTCGCCAAGTAATAAGAAAAGAAAAATAACGTTTTAAGAAAACACGAAATTTTGGGACAACCTTATACATGGCATGAAATCTAATATATATAGCAGGAAATATTTAAAACACAAACTGGGGGGGAAATTTAGAGCAAACGACTGTACACAAGGTGTTTCTACAAATGGCCACAGGAGGCCGCTACCAGCAACGACAAAAGTCCCGGAAATGACTGGCAGACGACTTCCGGCCACAGCGCGCTGAACTGGAACTTTTCTGCGGTGGAGCTTGGTAAGTGCCGCTTTCTTTTGGTGTTCCATTCCTTCTGATCTACCACACTCTAGGCGTTACATTTTTAATTTTATACATATAGTAAAACAAAGGCATATATATCTTGGATCAATTATATTTATTAAAAAATAAAAATTTGATATTTCGATGAGGCGGTTCGCTTATCTTCTTCCAGAATTTAAATATCTTGTAAGCTTATATCATCCAGTATTAAAATGGATTGCCCGATTTTCAACAATATTTATATATACGATATATATTTACAATTCTTTTTTGATAATTCCGAATATATTATCTTAAATGTATTTTTAAATTAGAATTTATATATATAATGAGATTTTAGTATATTAAACTTTTCAAATAAAAAAAAAAAAAATACGAAAATTGTTTTTCATTCAATAAAAATTAAATAGTGCAATAATGAAATGCATGTAATTACATTGCAAAACATTAGAAATATTGACAAAATGTTACTTTGTACGGATAAACACACAAATACAATATACTAGGGCCTACAGTAAGAGTAACTTAAACACAGAAAAATCGTGGACTCAAAAGTACAACACAAAAAAAAAAGTAAATAATAAACCACAATTTGTTAAATAAAATAAAAAACAGTACTTAGCTTTATTGCTGCTTAGGTAGGGATCGGACCGGGGTTACACAGGTATGCGCCGAGATTGCCAGACAGGGATATAGCACGCAGAGAACACTTTAAGTGTCCCCACAAGATCATCCACCACACTGGCGTGTCGACCCATACCATAGCCCCCTTTATATACAAACATGGCCACATTCGTCCAATGAGAAGGCGGGAGAGATTTGTTCACAAACAAACGAAAACAAAAATTCTTTCCACTAAAACCTGAGATAAGATATGATAAGATTGCAAATATTTGTCAATATAATTTGACAAAAGGTGTCTTTCCAAAAAAAAAAGAAAGAAACTAACAAATCTCCCAAACATTCCCATTGTCCCGTAAGGAAAACCTCCCGCTGTTCGGGGGGAAAAAAGCTCACGGGAGCCATGTTATAAAGAAACAAACAAAAAAAACTAAAGAGAGGAGAAGTAGGCATCCGGGTCGGTCCATAAAGGCGCCTTCCATCTTGCTCCTCCCAAAAGAAACTTGAAAAAAACAAATCTGCGCAAACTACGTGAGTTACCATGAGTGATTACCAAACACACACATATATAATATGCTTTAGTATACAGAGTTTAATGGGGGACCAAATAAGCTCTCATCTGGGACCGGCTGGGTATGTTAGGTAGAGACTTAGGGTACTGACAGACGCTCACTTGATGAGAAACCGAACGATCCAATTCCATTCAGTTCTCTCAAGTCCAAGAGCTAAAAGCTCTTCTTAACGTCTGTTTCTAAGCGCTTTCATCCTATCGACATGTACAACTTTCACATCGTGCATGGTGACCCCTCTTACTTTAAAGTTAACATCGGAGACCCTAGCTTCCACACGGAAAGGCCCATAGACGTTGGAGTAACCTTCAGTCTTAGGAACAGCTAGCATTACCAGATCTCCTCTGTCGAAACTTCTGGAATAAGGTGGCCTAGGATTCATAAGCTTTTTAGCAGAATTACCTGACATGAACTGTCTGACAGTCTCCTTTGCTTTCCGCATCACCCTTAACCTCTCAGCCCAAGTAGGCTTCCTAAAACTATTAACAGACCCAGCACTACACTCACAGTTTCTGTTAAACTCAGTAGGTGGCAACTTTACAGCCTCGTTTTCAATGCGCTTCACTGATTTCTCCTCGAAGGAGCTTGAAACCATCGGTCTATGCACACTGGCAACGTAGCTAAGGTCTACATAATCTCGGTCTTCTGGTTTCAAGGAAATCATGTTGCAACGCTCCCGTATGGCAGGTAACGGGATATTGAATCTCCTTATATCATTGATTCCCAGAATCCCGTCGTAGGCCTTATCTCCGAGTGACATTAGCCAAAACCTTATCTCTCCCAGCTCAATGCCGTTTTCGTTACCAACTCTACAGGTTTTAACACGTGTAAGTGTCTGCTCTTGGCCTGTCACTGACACTATACGTAAAGTTTTAAGTGCATCGTCCCAATTCTCCTTCACGACCTTACACTTTTCGGAATCAATAATACTGACTTGGCTTCCTGTATCGTATAACAGGTGCCACATATTGCCGTTAATATTAACCTTAACTATTGGCAGATTTCCATACGGATCTCCGCCATATGAACGTATGTTCACTATCTCGGCATTGTCAAGAGTATTGCGGTTGGCAAACATAGAAGACTGTCTTGAGCAACAATCACTAGCTATATGTCCTAATCTACACTCAGATGGACTCAGCCTGATTTCGCCCAACAATTTAGTCAGTTTTTCTATCTCACCTCTAAGATCTGCAATACACTGCTCATTTTCGTGCTTCATCCTGTTTACACTGGCACTAAGCATCTTCATCTCACTCTTAATGCTATTTATTTCTTCAACCCCTTCTACTGAACATACCCCTTTCATAAAGCTGCAACGGTGTTCTACACTATCCTCCGTGGCCATGACACTGACTGCTTTTTCTATTGATTTAGCCTCACTGCGAACAATAGCCTCTCTATACTTATCGAGCACATTTTCGAGGAAAATTTCGAACACTAGGCTATCGTCAAAACTGTACTCTACTTTATCTCTAATGGCCAGGAATCTTTCTTTAAAAACCATCGGACTTTCCCCAACTCTCTGCTTAAGACCTTCTATTAATTTAAGGCATTCCCTAATACCACGCGCTTTCTTAGGGTACAATATGTTCAGTTTACTAGCAATACTTTTGAAACTGCTATCGTTACGGATACCCATCTCCTCTAAGCTAAACCTAACTTCAGGGGATAGAGCCTCGAACATGAGCAGTGCTTTGACCTCAGGATCCCATTTGCCTACTCGAGCTTTAAGCTCGACTTCCCGAATGAAAGATTCGAGATCAACCCCATTAAACACTGACAGGTTAAGCATAGAGTTCACAAACATGATGGAGTACAAAAAATAGTAATAAACCACACAATCAAAGAAAAAAAAACCGCACGTAAAATTACAGGAATTTACACGTGCAAAACACCAGTAATCCTGGCAGGGCTCGCCAATGACAAAAATGTTACTTTGTACGGATAAACACACAAATACAATATACTAGGGCCTACAGTAAGAGTAACTTAAACACAGAAAAATCGTGGACTCAAAAGTACAACACAAAAAAAAAGTAAATAATAAACCACAATTTGTTAAATAAAATAAAAAACAGTACTTAGCTTTATTGCTGCTTAGGTAGGGATCGGACCGGGGTTACACAGGTATGCGCCGAGATTGCCAGACAGGGATATAGCACGCAGAGAACACTTTAAGTGTCCCCACAAGATCATCCACCACACTGGCGTGTCGACCCATACCATAGCCCCCTTTATATACAAACATGGCCACATTCGTCCAATGAGAAGGCGGGAGAGATTTGTTCACAAACAAACGAAAACAAAAATTCTTTCCACTAAAACCTGAGATAAGATATGATAAGATTGCAAATATTTGTCAATATAATTTGACAATATCTTTAAATAACACAAGTTAATGAATTTTGAATTATATATTAGTTAATATACACGCAATTAAAATATCCATCTAATTTGTAAAATATCCAGAAACTAATGTGTCTCTATAAATAACATTAAAAATTTAATTTAAAATATTCCTATTTTAAATGTTTCGAAAAAAGTTGAAATACGACAGACAAAATCATACAAAAATAAAACACAATATTATATATATAACTACTATATAATGTTGTTTTATCATAATTATTAATCGCAAAACACTTTTATCTACCTATATTAATAAAATGCAAATTTCATAAGTGGTGTTCGCTAAAAACTTTCGTTACAATGCATCAATTTCGACCAAATTTTCAACATTTATGTAAAACGAGATGGAGCAGGTTTTGCTTAACATCAAAATATTTTTCCTAACATTAACATGCGTAACTTCGCTGTTTTCGATTAAATACAAAAAAAAAATCAACAGAGTTAATTTTATTTATATATAAATACAAAACAAAATTCAGCAATTCATTCAACTCAATCTAAAAAAATATTCAAAACAAGCAATTTTAAGATAACACCATATGTAAAACAGTCGGCCAAGAAAACAACAACGATATTACATCTTTCTCACATATTCACACACAATCTTGATTAATAATTAAAACTAATCTTTAACATTGTTTATTATACTTCATAATATATAATATTCGTTAGGCAAACTTTCACTCGGATAAAACCCGGGCGAAGCCGGGTACACATCCGCTAGTATATATATAAAATTGAATGTCTGTCTGTCTATCTGTCTGTCTGTCTGTACTCTATAGATTCAAAAACCATACATCCAATCGCCGTGGAATTTTGGGATATTATTAGGTATATCCCCGGGAAGGTTTTTGAAAAATAATTTCTTGGATATCTTAAATATCCTTAGAGTTATTTGCAGATTTGTAGATTTAACTCGAAAGCAGCGCCCCCATTGCGACGATGTTAACAAGTTTTTTTTATCTATAAGTTTTATTATCACTAAGTTTATTATCTTAAAGATTATTTATCAAAAGTAAGATTTTCTACCTATTAATTGCGCAAAAGTCAAAGTTAGTTTTTTCATTTATCTACAGCATATATATTGGGAGAATAGATAAAATGATGATTTTGTAATGTAGAAAATTGGGAAAGATAAAATTCAGGATGACACGGCAATTTATTTGAGACAAGAATAATGATACAATTCCAAGGCAAAAATACTATTCCATTAACTTCCAATTACCGAGGGAACCAATTAATATTGATTTTATTCAACTTATCGAGTATTTTTCAAGGGACCGGGAAAAAATCTTCACTTTATCGAGAGATTCAAATTTACGAATTTCAAATTATCAAAATATATCTATTATTTTTTTTTTATAAGTTTATAGAGAATTGTTTTAACAAATGTTCGTTAGACAAACCTTTACTCGGGTAAAACCCGGGCGAAGCCGGGTACGTCCGCTAGTATATATATATAAAAATATAATTACAAAAAAAAAAAAAAATGAATTTTATCTCTTAAATTGGGAGGAGCGGCATATATTAAGGATAAAAAAAAAGTGTGAATAAAATAGATTACTATCAATATATATATATATATATATATATATATATATATATATATATATATATATATATATATATATATATAATGTTATTTAAAATATAAATATTTAAAAAAATATATTTTTCATTATCCCTATTTTCTTTCTACTTTAACACTTGAATTAACACTTTGAATTAGCTAAATCACACAAACGCGCACTTAATTTATACTAATGATTATTTAAAAAATATTTGTAGCAAATAAATTTACTGACAATGTGTTTCTTTTCAATGATATCATCAAATATTATCACTACAGATCTTACTGCAATGATATAAGTTATTGAATGAACCTCTCTCATTTAATAACTTATATCATTGCAGTAAGTTCTGTATAGATAATATTTGATGATATTATTAAAAAGAAACATATTGCCAGTAAATTTATTTGTTACAAATTTTAACGATAGATGGCAATTGAATTTATAAATTTAAATATATACAGTTAAACTTGTCTATAGCGCTCCCTCTTGGGATTCACCAAAATAGGGTGCTATAGAGAGGGGGTGCTGGCTTAATTTTAAGCTGGTTAACTGTATATATAATGAGTAAAATTTATCAGGCCTCCAGGGAAAAGTATCTTTTCAAAACATTTTTATTCTCTAGCTTTAGGCACGGACGTCCTTTTACAGGAGAAAACTTGGTACACCAAGTTTATACCAGGTTTTCTCCTGTAGAAGGGTGTTCGTGCCCGAAAACTAGAGAATAATGAAAGGTTTTGAAAAGATACTTTTCCCTGGAGGAATGATTAATTTTACTCCATATTGATACAAGGGATTATTTTATAGAATATATATATACATATACAGTTAAGCCTATCTATAGCGCCCCCTCTAGGGACTTACCAAAATAGCGTGCTATAGAGAGGGGGTGCTATAGACAGGTCACTTTTAATGTAAATCACATCGTACTACGTATTTAAAATCGGGCGTTATAGAGAGGGAGACGCTATTTAGAGGGGGCGCTATAGACAGGTTTAACTGTATATATATATATACTACTACTAGCCGAATGACCCGGGCAACGCCCGGGTTTTACCCGATTAAATGCTTTTATTCAAATACTATTCATTACAATTATAAATTGGCGCCGTGGATGTCACTCTTGTGAAACGTCCCGCTCCAAACTTTCTGTCTGAGAAGCGATATTTTTATAAAGAGATGATCTGGCTTTGTGTCTTCTGCTCGAATGAATGCTTTTCTGTTAGAATTTTGTTCCTGCACACTAAAAATGAACTGGCTTCACCCGTGGTCTATGCTTTTTGGAATTTTTCCAGATATAATATGACACAGCAATATTGTCATGATCATTTTCTGACTAAAAAAAAAAAACAACCATTTTTGCCCAGAACCTGTCAATTTCAATTTTTCTTGGCTAAAAATGCGACAAATATCTCTTCCATATTTTTTTCTATGTCCTGTTAAAACACGTTTTACATGTACATTAGGTCAGCTGATATTACCTCCCATCTTCACCGCTGGAGGCGCTGCTTGCGAGCGAAAGAGCAAATTTGCAACTCTAATTTGCAAATAACTCGAAGAATATTCGGGATAGAGACCTGAAATATTCAATATAAGTTTTTCCAGATTCTACTATACATACTGCTAAAATTTCAGTCATATTAGTTACGTATTTTACGTATATTACGTAAAAGCATTCCATTCACAAAAGCAAACGATGACAGAATTGATGACTCTGATACTTGTATATTTTAATAATATAAATGAGTTTTAAAAAGTGTAAAAAAAAAAAATGCTTCGGCCGGGAATCGAACCCGGGCCCCCCGCGTGGCAGGCGAGCATTCTACCACTGAGCCACCGATGGTTATAAGAAATGGCCATATTTGGGTATTCCATTCACAAAAGCAAACGGTGACAGAATTGATTGATTGTTGATTATGACTCTGATACTTGTATATTTTTATTATGATGTTTCCACTACATTATGTTTATATATATTATTATAATATAACGTTAGATTTCTTGCAGATACTAAGTATATTTAGAACACCATTTATTAATATTTTAATAACAGAAGACTTTCCCAGTATGGCGTGATTTACTGGAGATGTTTGGCTCTCCATTGTTTTACCGTAGCTTGGATCATTTGTTATCGTCAAGTAGACAGCTATTTATTAAGACTTTGTTTATTTTTATTAAATTGATATGAACGTTGCTTAACAATGTTGATTCTTATAAATTCGAAACTATTATAGACGCGTATGATTCTTTTGAAAATTAAACAATTTCTATTGCCCTTACTTCAATGGAAAAATGAATGGGAGGGCCTGGCTCATTAGTGTCCATAGTTCATCTAAAATACCCATCCCAAGAGTCTAACATCAGTATCACTATAAAAGGAAGATCGATAAATGCAATATTACAGCGATATGGTAGATTTAACTGTCGAAACCGCTGGGAGGGTTCACCACTGATGAGCTAGGCCCTCTCATTCATTTTTTTTTAATTGCAGTAAGGGCAGTAGAAATTGTTTCATTTTCAAAAGAATCACACGCGTCTAAAATAGTTTCGAATTTTCATAACAGATGGCGCGCTAATGCAACATAATATTCTTATAAATGTTGGTTGAAACATATACATCTTGAAGAAGGAATAAAAGTTTACGGCTACAAGTTTCTTTATGCTGTATAATCGGCAAGCTTTCAAACTATGACATCCTTCAGCAGACAACTATCCAAGAAACTAGAAGATAATATATATACGTAAATATTTACATAATTAGAAATAGATGGAAAATTTGCCGGGAGGAAATTAATCCATGGAAGCAATGGGCGCTTCTCCCGTCAAAATAAACGTCAGAATCTGACGCCATCTATTGACCGTCACCGCAACTAGCGGCCTCGGGTCGGTGACAAAGTCACAACACCAACTTTGGCAAACTGATAAGCGTCCACCTAGAGACCATGGTTTCGGGCTAATGGCCCTCGTCAGTCTAGGGCGGACTTTATTCCATGAGATCCACACGGGATCTAATGTAATCCTCACAATCTACCAAAGAGCCACATTGCCAGCAAAACACCTCTTTGGTAGATTGTGAGGATTCCATTAGATCCCGTGTGGATCTCATGGAATAAAGTCCGCCCTAGACTGACGAGGGCCATTAGCCCGAAACCATGGTCTCTAGGTGGACGCTTATCAGTTTGCCAAAGTTGGTGTTGTGGCTTTGTCACCGACCCGAGGCCGCTAGTTGCGGTGACGGTCAATAGATGGCGTCAGATTCTGACGTTTATTTTGACGGGAGAAGCGCCCATTGCTTCCATAATTAGAAATATTCTTAATTAAATGGATGATTATTATAAAACGACATTTGAAAATTATCCCGCATGTGTTTCATTTGAAAGAAATTTTGAAATTTATTTTAAGGAGAAATAACGATTATTTCTAACCTTTAGGATGAGGTATGAAAGGATGAAATGTGAAGAGTAATGATAAACGGAAAAATAAAGTGTCCAGGGATGGGAATCAAACCCCACAGTGTGGGTTATAATCATACTTCATCCCTAAGGTTAGAAATAATCGTTATTTCTCCTTAAAAATAAATTTCGATTTTTCTTTCAAAAGAAACACATGCGGGATAATTTTCAAAGGTCGTTTTACAATCATAAGCCGCATTATATTGTATTATGAATGATTATTATACAAAAATCTTTTTATCTATGTAAACAAATTAGTTTTGAGAAAAGGATGACTGCCATAAAATGTAGGGAAAGACAAAAACGATCCTGATAGACCAAGCCTAGACTGTATCAGACTTCACTGCTACAAGCATCAACTACCTGAATCAACTTGGGCAGCGGTGAGATTGTAATGACAGCTTCTTCCAAAGGTCACGTCAACGGGTGGTAGGAGATAAGGTCTCTAGCTTTTTAAAATGTTTTATTTATCGTTGGATAATATATTGTATATACACTCATGGACAAAACCCTTGGAAGTGGTAAGTCTTTGATGCCGCCGCGGTCGTCTGTTTTTTTTTTTTTTTTTTTTTGGAAGGAGACAGAGACAATTTTAATATAAAGCAATAACGCGCCATCTATAAATAGGAAATGGTGGTGGTGTCTTGTCCCTACATGGAAAGGTAGGGTGCCATTTCCCCGTTAGTCAGCCACATTTCAGAGTTCTCTGTTCACGGTTACCGTAGCAGCTCGGGGCTCATGCCACCGTACTTCGTCCTACAGGGCAGTCCCTTACTTGTGCTGCTTCTCCCATGTAGAGAGGGGGGGGGTCTAGGATTAGGTGGTGGTGGTGTCTTGTCCACTCCATGGAAAGGGGAGGTTCCATTGCCCCGTTAGTCACCCACATTTCAGAGTTCCCTGTTCACGGTTACCGTAGCAGCTCGGGGCTCATGTCACCGTACTTCGTCCTACAGGGCAGTCCCTTACTTGTGCTGCTTCTCCCATGTAGAGAGGGGGGGGGGGGTCTAGGATTAGGTGGTGGTGGTGTCTTGTCCACTCCATGGAAAGGGGAGGTTCCATTGCCCCGTTAGTCACCCACATTTCAGAGTTCCCTGTTCACGGTTACCGTAGCAGCTCGGGGCTCATGCCACCGTACTTCGTCCTACAGGGCAGTCCCTCACTTGTGCTGCTTCTCCCATGTAGAGAGGGGGGGGGGGTCTAGGATTAGGTGGTGGTGGTGTCTTGTCCACTCCATGGAAAGGGGAGGTTCCATTGCCCCGTTAGTCACCCACATTTCAGAGTTCCCTGTTCACGGTTACCGTAGCGACACCGTACTTAAAGGAATATATATGAAATGAAGGAATTAAATCACAGATGATTTTTTTACACATAAAAAAAAAACTATTTTTACATTACATTTATTGTAATGTTATGGTCAATTTTTGGATGAGGAAAGTGAAGACTAGAACGCGGCTGATTCTACACTCGTCTTTTCAGTGATACGTTAATCTATGCACTGCGGATTCTGTGGCGATTGGACATGCGTCGGACCTGGAGGCTGTTGTTAGGTTCTGTGCTGCCTGGAGTATAGGATCTCTATCTATGCTTCCTTCCTGTGGTGTATCTGTATAAGACCTGTGGTCTTAATAAAGCTGTGTGTGTAATTCTTCTATCCTAAAAGCTTATGTTCACAGCTTACTTGAATATCATTTCTAAGATTCCATCTTCCAGTGTAGCATATATAAGCAGAATGATCCAATACAGTATTAGAGCTCTAAGAAGTGGTCTGGTAGATTGAATTGACGAAACCGCTGGGAGGATGCATCACTGATGAAACAATGTACATAACAGATAATGGATATTTTTCCTTCGCAGTATGGACAGGTGAAAAAAGTTATTTTAGGTGTAAAAGAGACCATTTTGTTCACACATGGATATCGTGTATCTTCAATAAAGGTCACTGTAATATCTTTCATAGTTATTGTCTGAATCCCGATATACATGCTAAAAGGTACAACTTCCTTAAGTCCATGAGTGTATGTTATCTCGGGTGTCTTCAATAAAGGTCACTGTAATATCTTTCAGAGTTATTGTCTGAATCCCGATATACATGCTGAAAGGTACAACTTCCTTAAGTTTTGTCCATAAGTGTATCTTTCAGAGTTATTGTCTCAATCCCGATATACATACTAAAGGTACAACTTCCTTAAGTTTTGTTCATTAGGCTTGCGCCATCTGTCGGAATAAATAAAAACGATTCGTTGATTTTTAATTATTATAGAATTCGCCAAATACCTATTCTTGATTAAGTAAGAAAAGCTAACCACGTACGCGTTTCGGGCTGTTGGCCCTCATTAGCGTGGTGCAAGCTGTACCTATACGACCAAAGAAACTGGCCATTCAGGCATCCTGAAAAATCAGAAGCTGCCTATTTATTTTTGACACGTAGATAGTTGTACCAAAGATGAGAGAAGTTGAAAGAAATAGTATTGAGATATAGATAACTCGGGTTTCTGAAGAGCAGTATGAAGAGCATTAAAGCAAAATTAAATGATATTAAAAATGATACTCAATATATACCCCAAAAATATTCTAGGATAAATGAATTTTTCATATAAAATATATTGGAAATTAAAGAATTAAAGCATGAATGTTTCTCTTTTACATATAAAACAAACTTCTACTGTCTTTACTGTGTTGAAAAAAATTTTGAAAGGGTTTGGATCATCAGTGGTGAAACTTCCCAGCGGTTTCGTCAATTTAATCTACCAGACCACTTCTTAGATCTTAAATACTGTATTGGATCATTCTGCTTTTATATGCTGCACTGAAGGGTGGAATCTCAGAAATGGTATTCAAGTAAACTATGGACATAAGATTATAGGACAGCAGAATTACATATAAATATTTGCATTGAGCAATGTTCTTCCGCAAACAATAAGAACATGTGGCCAATTAGGTATACATTAACATAAGATATATTAAAAATTCGATTATTATTCATTAATTTAAGAGAGAATGGAAAATCACAATCGTGTAAAGAATAGATCTACCTCAATCACGAAAATTGAAAATATCTTTTGATCGAAAAATTCAAAAAAATAAAAATACAGAACGAAAGAAACATGTAGAGGGTCATATGATCAATTTAAGAAAAAAAAAACATCACTTGATAGCTGTTGTGATATATGGTAAATTATCATATACTATGCATTTTGTCCGTTTGATATGATTAACTATTTTCATTCATATGTAAATTTTGTTTTATCTTTTAACGCTATGCCATGGCAACCTTCTAATATGTAAATTCTGCTCGCTGTAAAATAAATTCTTTTCAGCCAGACAATGAGTGGTTGTCGCCTTTAGTAGCTTTGACACATTATAACAATAGCATAACTGAAATTTGATTATGGCTTGCGCCATCTATGTGAAAAAATATCAACTAATCGTTGCTTTTTTAAAGATGTGATCACTTTTCTGAAATTTAAAGATTGGGTGTTAATTATTTTTCTATAGATGACTATCAAGAATTTTCAATTCTGCGATCAGGAAATTTTGAGGCTTTAATAAAACTGAAGTATGATGCTTTATTTCGAGAGGTTTTTCTATGGAGGGAGAGTATGCGAATAATTACACAGCATCTATCCTCTAGTTTCCTCACCGGCTGTGGAGCAAGGACTATAAATAGGCCATATGACGAAACAAGTAGTATTAGTCCATAGTAGGTAAAAGGTTATGGCCGCTTGTACTACAAGTACACCACATGCCAACACCAGTCCATGGTGGGTAGAGGGTTGGGACAGCTTGTACTACAAGTACACAACATTCTAACACCAGTCCATGGTAGGTAGAGGGTTGTACTACAAGTACACCACATGCTAACACCAGTCCATGGTAGGTAGAGGGTTGTACTACAAGTACTCTACATTCCAGCACAAGTAGTATCATACAATGGTGGGTAGAAGGTTGTGACCTCTTGTACAGGTAAACCACATGCTATCATCAATCCATGGTGGATAGAGGGTTGGGACAGCTTGTACTACAAGTACACCACATGCTAGCACCAGTCCATGGTAGGTAGAGGGTTGTACTACAAGTATTCTACATTCCAGCAAATGGTGTATCATACAATGGTGGGTAGAAGGTTGTGACCTCTTGTAGTACAGGTAAACCACATGCTATCATCAATCCATGGTGGATAGAGGGTTGGGACAGCTTGTACTACAAGTACACCACATGCTAGCACCAGTCCATGGTAGGTAGAGGGTTGTACTACAAGTATTCTACATTCCAGCAAATGGTGTATCATACAATGGTGGGTAGAAGGTTGTGACCTCTTGTACAGGTAAACCACATGCTATCATCAATCCATGGTGGATAGAGGGTTGGGACAGCTTGTACTACAAGTACACCACATGCTAGCACCAGTCCATGGTAGGTAGAGGGTTGTACTACAAGTATTCTACATTCCAGCAAATGGTGTATCATACAATGGTGGGTAGAAGGTTGTGACCTCTTGTAGTACAGGTAAACCACATGCTATCATCAATCCATGGTGGATAGAGGGTTGGGACAGCTTGTACTACAAGTACACCACATGCTAGCACCAGTCCATGGTAGGTAGAGGGTTGTACTACAAGTATTCTACATTCCAGCAAATGGTGGGTAGAAGGTTGTGACCTATTGTAGTACAGGTAAACCACATGCTATCACCAATCCATGGTGGATAGAGGGTTGGGACAGCTTGTACAACAAGTACACCACATGCTAGCACCAGTCCATGGTAGGTAGAGGGTTGTACTACAAGTACTCTACATCCCAGAACAAGTAGTATCATACAATGGTGGGTAGAGGTAAACCTCATGCTAACACCAATCCTTGGTGGATATAGGGTTGTGACCGCTTGTATTACAAGTACACCACATGCCAATACAAGTAGTATCATTGACCGCTTTTACACCCCACACGGCCGCTTTTACTACAAGTACCCTACACACGATCGCTTGTACTAAAGTACACTTCACACGATCACTTGTACTTTAGGTATACATATAGAAAAAATCCAAAAGCTATATCCATTCTCAGACATTTCAATACATACGGACACTGAATAAAAAAGATATTTCAATAATCTACAGAACTATAAGAACGTAGGTCGTGTCCAGGTTGAGAACCAGTTTTCCCAAAGCTCCAAAATAACCTGAAAAGAATGGTGACCCCAATATTGGTCGATGAAGGCCACGGTTTCTACAGGTGGCCTGGTCATTGTCTCTCACTTCCTTCTTGGTGGTTGCTTCAGCTGATGGGCAACGTTGTTAGACACTAACTCCCTCATAGACTTCCCAAGAAGATCTAAACTACAGCTGAGACTTTGTGCTCTAGCATTCAATAATGTACTCCATATAACTACCAAAGAATTTTATTGATCAATTGGAACGCTTTTATTTAGAAATTAACTCTTTTTAGTATTGTTTTAATTGAATAATTCTCTAATATCTAGCATATTTTCATTCTAAAATATTCCTTAAAACTTTTTTTTTAATCTGTAAATTACTTTTCTCGAATACACACAATACTTCACAATTTGATTTCATTTAACTAAATTTGCTTACCAACCCTTTGTACATATATCAATTGTGTTGATATTTTTAATCTTTTCATCTAACTAACTTACATACTAATTCTGTACATATTTTAAATATCTTTCTTTCATTTCTTTCAAAATATTTGTTTATCTTTAAAGTGTAAGTGTCCCTAGGGGGACATAGCGCTCTAAGTCGAAATAAAGAATGAAACATCGCTAGAAGAAAAATGCTCATAAAAAAAAAAAAAAAAACTGGAAAGAAATTCGAAAATAATATTACAGTTAAACCTATCTATAGCGTCCCCTCTAAATAGCGCCTCCCTCTCTATAACGCCCGATTTTAAATACGTAGTACGATGCGATTTACATTAAAAGTGACCTGTCTATAGCACCTCCTCTCTATAGCACCCTATTTTGGTGAGTCCCAAGAGAGGGTGCTATAGACAGGTTTAACTGTATATCTTAAATTGTTATTTCTCATATATTTTTGGAATGATTGATAAGCCCGAATTTGATGAATATTTTCTTTCTCTCAAACAGTTCATCAATCAAAGAATCCTATCTCCAGCCATTGATCCTGCTTGGAACATTTTCCAAGAATGTGAGGATTGTGGTCCTATTATCTCTAAAGGATCATAATTCTTAGCACACTAATTAAAACACATAGACTTCCCAAATTATTTGTTCAACTCTTTCATATACAGTTAAACCTGTCTATAGCCCCCCCCCCCTCTTGGGACTCACCAAAATAGGGTGCTATAGAGAGGGGGTGCTATAGACAGGTCACTTTTAATGTAAATCGCATCGTACTACGTATTTAAAATCGGGTGCTATAGAGAGGGAGGCGCTATTTAAAGGGGGTGCTATAGACAGGTTTAACTCTATTTTAGACGCGTATGATTCTTTTTAAATTGATGAACCAGGCCCTCCCATTAATTTATCATTTCAGTAAGGGTAGTAGAAAATTGTCCAATTTTTTTACTGGACATGGTGACTTCAACACATATTTGTTTAGAATTGGAAAAATTGGTTCATCTGCATGCACTTGTGGAAACGAAAAACAAACCCCTGAACACCTTCTGATAAACTGTCCATTAACTTCTGATCTAAGGGAAGAAAACCAACTTTACCTGACTAATACAAAACAAGTTGTTTACACAATAAAGACCAATACATAAAGTTTAATAGATTCTGCAGGCTGTATATTTCAACGCGAAAGTGTTGACTGTACATATTTCAAGCTACTATTTCTAATTACTATATGCAAAATTTGACATCGAACGTTTAATTTTCATGCTTCCCAATGTTCAATTGTGTTATTGTATATAATTTCAGATATACACGCAATTATCCTAATTGTGGATATGGCGTGTCGCTCCCAACTGTTAAATAATAAAAATATATATATATAAATACGTGTCTAAAATAATTCCAATTTCTTATAAGAGATGACGCACTAAGGCAATAATATAAAATGCCATTTTATCAATTACAAAGAAAAGAGGATCAAATAGGATTTATAAAAAGGTTTCTACGTAAGTAATAGTTAACTAGAAATTATTCGAAAAAGAAAGAATAAATAATATTAAGGTAAAGGGTTTCTTTTAATTTTGATTTTGGCAAGCTTTCGAGCAAAATTTCTGCTCTTCAACGGGCATATACTTCTATATACAATATCAAGATGAACTTTGTACAGTAATAATTGAAAATGTGTTATTGGCATGTGCTCACGAGAACACATGCCAATAACACAATCATTACTGTACAAAGTTCATTTTGATATTGTATATAGAAGTATATGCCCGTTGAAGAGCAGAAATTTTGCTCGAAAGATTGCGAAAATCAAAAGAAACCCTTTACCTTAATATTATTTATTCTTTCTTTTTCGAAAAAAAGGTTTCAGTTGAAGTAAAAAAAATACTGTGTGTATTTATTTGAGATGAATAATCTATATTTACACGCTGCAATGACTTTACCTTTTATACTTGAAGGTTTTTGTTGGGTTCTGCGCTGCCTGGAGTACAGGAGCTCCAGCTATGATTCCTTTCTTCCTGTGGTGAATCTTTATAAGACCGGTGGTCTTAATAAAGCTGTATGTGTTACCTTTTATAGAAATCAATATTTTACTTTTAAAC
Organism: Cordylochernes scorpioides; assembly: GCA_030710605.1. Classification (NCBI taxonomy): domain Eukaryota; kingdom Metazoa; phylum Arthropoda; class Arachnida; order Pseudoscorpiones; family Chernetidae; genus Cordylochernes; species Cordylochernes scorpioides. The sequence goes on from CP092863.1 coordinate 60,524,263, forward strand.
GTTTTCATCAATCAAATGTCTGAGCAGTTGACGATAATCTGATGCTTTAGTGAATATATTTGCATATTTAGATATTAAAAAAGGCATATATTGAATTGAATAAAAAGATTTATTTGCCAATATTTCGGTTGGCTGAACGCCAACCTTTGTAAAAGCATTATAACATATTATTTTGTATGTATATTTGCATATGTGTTCTAATTTTGAACTCTAGATCATTTACATATTCTGCTAGACCTTTTTCTTATGCATATAATTAAAAGTTGAATTTTAACTTTTCGTTTTTAAAAGAATATATTTTGGGCTCTAGAAAAAAAAAAAGAAGAAGAAATTACAGTCGAAATAAGATAATTCGAAGCCCAAAGGACAAAAAAAAATCGAATTATCGAGAAATTCGAATTAAAAACGTTTTGAATAAAAGGCTTAAAATTCTAGGAACCAAGATAAATATTCGAATTAAAGACATTTTTGAATAAAAGACGTTTGAATTATCCAAGTACTACTGTATTAAATTATGTTTCCAATTTTTTTTTTTCGAATTCGAAATGTATTTTTATGTTTTGTTGGATATCAAACGATAGATTTATAAAGATGATGTCATTCCGGAGCAGACGAGAGATGATGGGCGGCGTAGATAATTGCGCGCACGCGTTATCTTTCCTGGTGTGTCACGTGATCGATTTGGTGCGTGCCAGATCGTGAAGGTGTGGTATTTGTTCTGCTCCAGAACCTCCCACAGAGCTTTCTTTGTGACGTGAGGACCTTTGTCAGTTTTGCTTTTATTCGAAATTACCTTTATTTTAGGTTCTTTTATATTCTTGCATCAAGTTGCTGCTTTGCAGGGTCATCAACCTTGGTTTCCTGCTTCTTGGTGTTATATACGTTTCCCGAGAGGGTTTCCATACTTAAAAGCAAATAAATAAAAGTAAATTACCTTTTAAAGTTATTGTGTTTATTTATTCTTCCTCGTAGTTATTGATCCGCAGTCTTCCTCTAGGTTCCTTTCTCTCTCCAATAACCAATCAAGATATATGTACAATAACAATATTATAAATGGAATGAAACTATAAAAAAAGGAATGATATAATAGTATATAATATGTTTTAAATAAATAGTAAATATCATAGAATATTTTGAATAAATGTAGGACGCATTAAAATTGATTCAACAATTATTCTGGATTCTTGCACTGCACGCATTCCTTTGAAGACTTTCTAAAGAAGATTAGGAACTTTTAGATAAAAAATGTTGATTATGGTCTTTAAAAAATGATATTTTATCTCTTTTTAAATTAATATTGTGAAGTTTTGGTAAGGTTGTGTGTTATCATCAAGATATGAAACAGAATCAAAGAAATACTATATATGAAGAAAAACTCTCTGTGCATTCCATTTGGTGTTTTCCAAAACATGTATGGCTCGGATTAAAGCAGCAGCGCTTTTGTATTTTTTTGCCTGTTTCTCTCTATATAACGTCTTTAAACTGTAAAACTATACGTATATTGTTGCATCAATTTTAATGCGTCCTACATTTATTCAAAATATTCTATGATATTTAATATTTACTTAAAACATATTATATACTACTATATCATTATTTTTTATAGTTTCATTCATTTTGTAATATTTTTATTGTACATATATCTTGATTGGTTATTGGAGCGAGAGAGGACCTAGACCAAGACTGAGGATCACGAACTACGAGGAAGAATAAATAAACACAATAACTTTAAAAGGTAATTTATTTTTATTTACTTTTATTTATTTGCTTTAAGTATGGAAACCCGCTCGGTGTATAACACCAAGAAGGAGGAAACCAAGGTCGATGACCCTGCAAAGCTGTAACTTGGTGCAATAATATTCATGGACAAATTAGTTGTTCCCTGACTTTAGCTATAACATCAGGAAATATCTATGGACACGTCTGGGTAGAGTCCTCCTCTATAGCGCCATAAGATCGTAGTTGTTCCTTAACTTTAGCTATAACATTAGAAAGTATCTACAGACACATCTGGGTAGAGTCCTCCTCTATAGCGCCATAAGATCGTAGTTGTTCCTTAACTTTAGCTATAACATTAGAAAGTATATACAGACACATCTGGGTAGAGTCCTTCTCTATAGCGCCATGAGATCGTAGTTGTTCCTTAACTTTAGCTATAACATTAGAAAGTATCTACAGACACATCTGGGTAGAGTCCTTCTCTATAGCGCCATGAGATCGGGAATATCCTTTATTCAAGCCAACAAAGTACATTCATGGACAAAACTTAAGTAAGTGGAAATTCTTTGATTTGCCGGTGATCTTTTTGAACGAGACAAAGACAATTTTGTTCACACTTGGTTAGCTCGTGTGTCTTCAATAAAGTCACTGTAATATCTTTCAGAGTTATTGTCTGAATCCCGATATACAATGATCTCAATCCTAATTGCTGGTCACTCTATTCGTTGATGGAGAATTCTTATGGAAGAAGCACCCTATATCATATACTGCATATTTACAACAGAGGAGACATTTACAATAATCCCAGAGGAATAATTTCTAAATGTAGGGAGAAGATGTTTCATGGGATTGTCTACAAGATATGTTACAACTGCGATTAACTAAGGAATATAGTAGAACTACCTCCCTAAAAGGACAACCTGCTCCCACAATATTTTTTGCTTATCCCTGGTACACGAGGTATAGACCATGGTAATCATGGTTGGTAGAAGTAGGCGACTGCTTTTTACTGTAAGTGCAGCACATGTCTACACATGTGAAAAGCAGTTCGACTTTGCACTTTAAAATGTGCCAGAGTCCCGTTTGGCTATTTGCACTCGCTGGTGGGGTTCGACTTTTGCAAGAATCGGAGGCTATTGGAACTTTTTTTTTATCGGAAAAAAAGTACCCAATGCGGGAATCGAACCCGGGTTGTAGCGGTCGAAAACCAACGGTTTAGACCATCCTTCCACCGACCCCCTTGCTCCCACAATGATTATGTGAAGCTAGTACCTAATGTGTATACATGTAATAAGGTACAATTTGTATTATAGATTGGAAACATAAAGTAAAAAGATCAAATCAAAATTTATGAATGTGTTTAAGTTGATAACAACGCTTTTACCATCATCAGACTAAAGTACTGAATGAGAAATCAAACCACAGCATGTTTTAAATAGTTACTGTTATCAAGTATGTAAACAAGATAGCAGATAATAGGAAAATAGTTTTCTATGTACCTTTTTTTAGCGTTTTTGAAAAATTATAATCTTCTATGTCTACATTACTCGGTTCATCATTTTTTCAGGATACCTGAATGACCAGTTTTTTTTTGTCGCTTAGGTACAGATTGCAACATTTCATGGAATTGTCTATAGGATATATTAAAACTACGATTAACTAAGGAATACAGCAGAACCTGCCTGTAAAGGACAACACCTAATTGCAGAGCCAAAGTATCCTTTAGGGAGAGTTGTCCTCTTACAGGAGAGTTGCTAAATTGTAAAAATGGTTATTTTGCAAATGAAAACTGTCCTTTGTAGAGAGGTGTCCTCTTATCGGAGAGTTTCTAAATAGTAAAAATTGTAATTTTGCAAATGAAAACTGTCCTTTGTAGAGAGGTGTCCTCTTACCCGCGAGTTTCTAAATAGTAAAAATGGTAATCTTGCAAATGAAACTGTCCTTTGTAGAGAGGTGTCCTCTAGCGTGAGTGTCCTCTCATGGAGGTTCTACTATAATAATAGAGAAGTGGACATAGTGATCGCGCACTTCTAGCATAATCAGTGATGATCGAAGAATGAAACAAAGAGAAATTACGTGTTCCATCCACAGACATGCCTTAGACGCCCATCTCTAACCTTGGTAGTCCCATAGAGGGTCGGCCTATGGTTTCAAGGTGCATCTGTGTTTGGATGCTTGAAGGTCGGGACGGTGATGTTATGTTTGTAAACACATTGTGCTATGATGCATTAGCGCGCCATCTGTTATGAAAATTCGAAACTATTATAGACGCGTATGATTCTTTTAAAAATTAAACAATATCTACTGCCCTTACTGCAATGGAAAAATTAATAGTAGGGCCTGACTCATCAGTGATGAACCCTCCCAGCGGTTTCGCCAGTTTAATCTACCATACCGCTGTTATATATCATTTTTCGGTTTTCCTTTTATAGTGATACTGATGATAGACTCTTGGAATGGGTATTTTAGATGAACTATTGACATAAGCTTTGAGGACAGTAGAAATACGTACAATTATAAATATATACTATAAAAGCAGTTCGACTTTTGCACTTACAAATCTGCCAGATCCCCGTTTGGTTACTTGCACTCGCTGGTGGGATTGGACTTTTTCAAGAATCAGAGGCCATTTAAGCATTTTTTTAATTAGAAAAAAGTGCCCAATGCGGGATTCGATCCCTGGTCGTAGCGGTCGAAAATCAACGGTTTAGACCAGGGGTCTCCAAACTACGGCCCGAGGGCCACATCCGGCCCGCAGACAGATTTTGTCCGGCCCGCGGAGACATACTTGAAAACTCCTTTTAGAGAACAAATATTTTTTATAGCAAATAAAATGTTTGTGATAAGTTGGATAAAGAAACACAGAATGGTAATGAGTAAAGACATGTATAATTTATGCAGTAAATTTAACTTCAGCATATAATAACTAACAAATTATTGAAATGAATCCAACTTACATTTTATACATTGTAAGTAATGAACAACACATACCTTATAACATGACATATGAAATGCTAATGAGATGTATGTAATTGAGATTTTCCACCGACAATAGTTTGTAGTTGTGGACTAATTTTACTGGTACCAATTATTAAAAGAGATTTAAGATGCTCGTCAGTTAATTTAGATCTGTATACATTTTTTGTGTACTTCATTTTGGAGAAGGTTTTCTCACACAAATATGTAGTACCAAAAACGGAAAACAGCCCACGAGCAAATTTATGCAAATTATCAAATTGTGTCAGTGGAAGACTCTTATAAAATTCCAACAAAGATGAGTTTTCATATTTGTTCTTAATTATATCACTGCACTGAAGATCAATCATTTCCATTTGAAGTTCCGGGGCTAGGGTTTCAATGTCAGCATCAAAAGGATTCTGAAAAATCTTAATTTGATTCGCAATGGCATCAAAGTCCGAGAAACGAGTATCAAAATTTATCTTCAAAGCACTCAAAGTTTCGATTGCAAAATCGTTAGGAAACTCAGTCTCAGTAGTGTGGCTGAATATTTCACATGTTTTAAAATGTGAAAAACATTTACTTCGTAGTTGTGATTGGAACAGTATCAATTTCATCCGGAATGACTTGATATTAGTGTATAAATCAGGAAGATGCTGATTTTCTCCTTGCAATCTCAAATTCAGTTCGTTCACATGTTTTGTCAAATCAACATAGAATGCTAACTTCCATAGCCATGCGTTGTTTTGTAATTCAGTAAGAGGGCGGTGCTTTTCATTCAAAAAAATTTCGATCACTGCTCGAAGTTCAAAAAAGCGCTGAAGGACTTTCCCACAACTAAGCCAGCGTACGGCAGTATGATAAGGTAAGTCTGTTTCTCCAATCTCTGCAATAAATTGTCGGAATTGTCGGTGATTCAGCCCAAAAGATCTGATGAAATTAACAGTTGATATGACTGGTTTCAGAACGTCAGAGAGAGACATATCCAAACATTTTCCGCACAAAGACTGTTGATGAATGATACAATGTAAGACTAATGGTTTTGAGCCGCCGTCATTTTCTACAGCCTTTGACACAAGAGCGACCACTCCTTTATCTTTCCCACTCATGTTTTTGCCTCCATCAGTTGTAATACATTTCAAGTTTTTCCATCGAAGGTTCTTTTTATTAATGGCCATTTCAACTCCTTTAAAAATATCGGTACCAGTAGTTGTGCCATGAATACTATACATATCAAGAAGTTCTTCGTGCACTTCATAGCTTTTATCTACTCCTCTAATATAAATCAACACCTGAGCAGTATCTGACACATCCGTTGACTCATCCAAGGCCAAAGAAAACCACTCAACATGTCCATTTTTGTCGAACAGTTGAGAGGATATATTTTCAGCGATGTTTTCTACCCTTCGAGCCACAGTGTTTGCTGACATACTGACAGTTTTTAATAAATTTACCTTTTCAGGGCACATTTCTTCGACTACTGCAATTATGCATTCCTTGATCATTTCTCCATCGGTGAATGGTTTTCCACGTTTTGCAATTTCAAGAGCCACACGAAAGCTGGCACGAGTTGCCGCCTCTTGTTCAGTTTTGACTTTTGTAAATAAAGATTGCTGCGATTTCAATCCGCGCTTCAAAGCTTCGAATTTTTCTGTCCGCACAATTCCTGTATATTTTGAGTAATTTTGAGAATGTTTTGTTTCATAATGACGTTTCATCTTATATTCTTTGAGAACGGCTATGCTTTCATTGCAAATCAAACATAGCGCCTTGTTACTGGACTCAATTACGAAATACTGAATGTTCCACTGATCTTTGAATTTTCTGCATTCACTATCAATTTTTCGCTTCTTTTCCATTCTGCTAAATCACACACAAAAGCAACAATTAATAATAACATTTAATAACAAATAAACATATAATTAATACAGGAAAATTAATAATATGCAGTGTTGCCATCTTGGCCCTCGGAACTTACTGGAGTAATCAGTATGGCCCTAAGGCTGGAAAGACCCCATCAGTATGGCCCTAAGGCTGGAAAGTTTGGAGACCCCTGGTTTAGACCATCCTTCCACCGAACTCTATTCCGCAAACTTTAAATATTGGAAATTGGGTTGAAAATATAAGAAACCAAACTCCTTAAATGTTAAAAAGACAAAGTATACCTTAAAGAGAAGTCAGTATTCAAAGATAAATAGAAATTTCAAACTCTAATGGTCCAACTTCAGCTGTAAACGTTCTGTCCCCCACTATCTCCAAGGTGATAGCTAAACTCCCATTTTGCTGCAACACCAGATGAGCCAACAACTCCTGGCCAATTTCCAGAAGGTCACAGAATTTCTCTCCATTTGTACATCTCGGGTATATATCCTAGATACAGCTATGTTTGGTTAAAAGGCCTCTTTGATCTACATTTATAAAATCTTTATAAGACCCACGTGTTTCTTTCACAAATAAATCAAACTTCTACTGTACTTAATGGTTAGAGCTCTAAAGAAACGGTCTGGTAGACTAAATTGGCGAAACCGCTGGGAGGGTTTACCACTTATGAGCCAAGCCCTCCTAATATTTTTTCACCGCAGTAAGGACAGTAGAAGTTTAATGTGGAGGGATTGGCTCATAATTGGTGAACCCTTCCAGCGGTTTCGTCAATTTTTAATCTACCAGACCGCTTCTTTAGAGCTCTAATACTGTATTGGATCATTCTGCTTTTATATGTTACACTGAAGGGTGGAATCTCAGAAATGGTGTTTAAGCAAACTATCGACATAAGCTTTTAGGACAGTAGAATTACATACAAAGCAATAACGCGCCATCTATGCATAACAAATGAAAACACTATAAGACGCGAGTGATTCTTTTCTCAAATAAATTAAACTTCTACTATCCTTACTGCGATAAAAAAAATATTGAGAGGGCTTGGTTCATCAGTGGTGAACCCTCCCAGTAGATTCGTCAATTTAATCCACCAGACCGCTTCTTTAGTTCTAATCAGTAAGTACAGTAGAAGTTTGGATTTATATATGAAAGAAATACTTGCGGCTTATAATGTTTTGTTATGTATAGATGGAGCGTTATTGATTTGTGTTAATTTATAAAATCTACCGAAGAATTGACAATATATAGCGTTTCTTATATGAATCAAAGACATGGACGTAAATCATTCAATTACACAAAACGGTAAGAAAGCTGAGATATCAAAGTTTTGTTAATCACAAAAGATTCATCAAGGAGCTTGGATGTATCGTTTTGTAATAAATAGATTTGGTGATCATTTTTTTATTCCATTTTTTCATTTATTGTGAATATATTTTCTTATTATATGATTTATTAGCGCACCATCTGTTATCAAAATTCGAAACTATTATAAACGCGTATATTTATAAATGTATGTAATTCTGTTGTCCTCAAAGATTATGTCCATAGTTCATCTAAAATACCCATTCAAAGAGTCTAGCATCAGTATCACTATAAAAGGAAGATCGAAAAAATGCAATATAACAGCGGTATGGTAGATTAAACTGGCGAAACCGCTGGGAGAATTCACCAAGGGCAGTAGAAATTCTTTATTTTTAAAAAGAATTATACGCGTCTATAATAGTTTCGTATTTTTATATAAATACCTTAGGCGCAGAGGGGCATATAAAATCCATAGAAACAGAAGTATGAGAATTTAAACGACACATAGTAATGTGTGACCAGAATATGGCTGAGTTGAGGTAGACCCTGGTCTATTTATGGCCATGTTACGGATCATAAAATGTGATCTACGAGTGGACGGGCTACTCCCGACATTGTCAAAATGTGACGGTCTCTCTGTAGTTGGTTCTCTACTCATTTTGAACTGAAGTTATGCGTTCGACAGTCTGAATAGAAGATCTTAATAGCCGTATTGGAGAAGCAAGACCTGCCACCATCCAGTTCAGATTAGGAAGGGCTTGTCAGATAGCTACAAAATTTCCTTTTTTAATAAAAAGTTGCGGTATCACCCATTCCCTTATGTAAGAGCAGTTTCACACACATACACAAAGCTTTATTAAGACCACCGGTCTTATACAGATTCAACACAAAGAAATAATAGATGGAGCTCCTATACTCCAGGCAGTACAGAACCCAACAACAGCCTCCAGGTCCGACGCATGTCCAATGGCCACACGTTCCTTCGTGCATACGTCATGGTTAGCGTATCACTGAACAGGCTAGTGTGGAATCAGCCGCGTTCTAGTCTTCGCTTTCCTCGTCCAAATGGACCACGACATTCGACGATTCTATTAATCTCCTCCGAACGGTGACTGCGGTCTTGTAGAATATGTAAGAGCAATTTCAACCTCTGGTTCTAATAGCTTCTTCTACATCCACGGCGGCCATGTTTAGTACCCTTCTGATATGTTCGTCTGCTTTAATAAACCGAAAATGTTATTTCAAATACAAGGTTGTCCAAAAAGTTCGTAAAAACACTTACAAAAAATTGAAATACCAATAATATCCGCCATTATGTATATTTTCTTTGTATTATGTATAAAGTAATTATAGTATGTATTATTATGTATTCGCCGTAATAATATTATTCGCCAAGTAATAAGAGAAACGTTTTAAGAAAAACACGAACTTTTGGGGCAATCTTATATAATACTACATTAGAACCTACCTCTTCCCGATATAACGATAGCTTCCATCAGACCAACGCTTAAATTTTAAATTCCATTCTTTCAAATCAATTATATTTCAAAATAATCGATAAAGGTTATAGTTTTCCCATTGTTTAGCATAACAATGGATGAGGCTTTTATTCCCTAATGTTATTATATACACTCATGGACAAAACTTAAGGAAGTTGTACCTTTTAGCATGTATATCGGGATTCAGTCAATAACTCTGAAAGATATTACAGTGACCTTTATTGAAAACATACGAGATAACCAAATGTGAGCAAAATGGCCGCTCTCTCCTTCAAAAAAAAAATAGATTAAGAAAACGGGAGACATCGAAAACTTACCACTTTCTTAAGTTATATTCATAAGTTAAAATGTCTAATTCTCTCTAAATGGAAGATGAAAGGAAAGGTAAGTAAAATGTATACCATAAATAGGGTTTTCCTGCTTTAGCCATAATTTATACGTTTTCTGATTATCATAAATCTAAGTTAGACTTCATGTTATTTCCACAATAAGTTGGAATCTCTCTATATAAGTCATTTTGACATCCTATTTCAATCTCAAAAAGATTTTAGTTCGAATGCATTTCTTAGAAGTGTCCACATGTGTCAGTTTAGAGATTTTTAATATTCAAATATCGTAAAAGAATGTTATGGGGGTCGGTGGAAGGATGGTCTAAACCGTTGGTTTTCGACCGCTACGACCCGGGTTCGATTCCCGCATTGGGCACTTTTTTTTTTCTGATTAAAAAAAAAAAAATGCTCCAATGGCCCCCGATTCTTACAAAAGTCTAACCCCATCAGCGAGTGCAAGTAACCAAACGGGGATTTGGCACTTTTGTAAGTGCAAAGTCGAACTACTTTTCACATGTCTAGAAATGTGGTGCACTTACAGTAAAAGCAGTCGCCAACTTCTACCCACCATGATTATTATGGCCTGTACCACGTGTACTAGGGATAAGTAAGTAAAAAGAAGAATGTTATTCAATCTTCAAATAGCGAAAAAAGAGAATTCCTGTTCGATAGAGCAAAATATTATGTCGCCAGGTAAAAGGTCTGGCCTATATGGTACTGGAATGGACAGGAACTATTAGCACAATTTTAAAGGTCAGGTTAATTTAGGTTGGGTTAAGTTAGGTCAATGTAATAAAATTTGGACATATGTTTTTAACCAACTTTTTTCAAGTTTGTATATTTCTCTTCTTTTTGAAAAAACAAAAGCCTATCTTTGTTGCAATTTTTCTCTCTTTTAATTGAATTTGACCGATTTTGACTATTTCCACTAGTTTCCTAAAATAGATCCATGATTATCTATAATATAGAAGTGAAAGTTTGTGTTTGCAATACCTCCTTTAAAACGGTGAACGCAGTGTTTACATAGGTCATTGTGTTCTAGGTCAATTGTTGTATAAGCTTGTCCTAAAAGTTTGTAAACATATTAGGATTTATATTTTGCAAGTGTCTACGAACTTTTGGGACAACCTTGGTAATCGTAAAGATAGATCCTGCCTGGCCGGAATTCATAGTTTTTCAAATTAAAGATACTTCGACCAGTAAATCTTTTTATTATCTCGACGTTTCGACAAAATCTTTTGTCCTCGTCAGGAGCGAATAAAAATTAAAACATTTGGAAAAGCGTTATAAATTATTTTAAAGAGAATATAAAAATATTTAGTGGCCGAAGTATCTTTAATTTGAAAAACCTTGGTAATATTGGTAACCTTGGTAAAATTATAACAGAATCTTATAGAATAATGATTTAATCTCTGATGTTTTTTCTATTATCAAGAGTGGGCAATCAGCAGGTAGACCAAGTTTAAGAATTACAAAGTTGTCCCAAAAATTCGTAAACATATTATGATTTTTATTTTGCAAGTGTTTACGAACTTTTGGAACAACCTTGATAATATAGGTAACCTTGGTAAAATTATAACAGAATTCTTATAGAAGAATGATTTAATCTCTGATGTTCTATATCAAGGGTGGTTAATCAGCAGATAAGCCAAGTTTCAGAATCGCAAGGTTGACCTAAAAGTTCGTAAACACTTGCAAAATATAAATCATAATATTTAGAAATTTAATTGTCATCTATCGTTAATTTTTTTGTAAAAATAAATTTACTGGCAATGTGTTTCTTTTAATAATGTAATCAAATATTATCTCTTTACAGATGTTCACTACTGATGAGCCAAACCCTCTCATTCAATAACTCTATCATTGCAGTAAGGATTGTAGAGATAATATTTGATAATATTGTTTAAAGAAACACATTGCCAGTAAATTTATTTGTACAAAATATAAATCATAATATGTTTAAGAACCTTTGAGACAACTTTATATTTATTTTCAACTATGAAATTATATATTGCCATTTTAAAAATAACATTGAATACAAGAGCACACAATCGAAATATAAAAAACTTTAAACCAATTTAGTGATTTTTTTAAACCGCCTTTTATTGTTTGTGGCCTCAATTTATTTACTTATTTCAACACACAAAACGCGATATCCCGGCTAGGGATAATTGCGTCGATTTACATTTTTTAAACAGAAACAGTTATAAACATATTATACAAGAAAAAGTAATCAAAAATAAAAAGAGAAACAATAATATATATTAGGAACCTGAACCTTTCAGGTTAGAAAGATAATCATATATTTACAAAAATAGTTAAATCTATGATAATTCTCTTTGCTATTTACAAATTGATATATAAATTCAACATTATTTATTGTCTGTTGTCTAGCGGTGAAGAAGAGTGGGCATTCCAGCAGTAGGTGTAGGGATAATTAGTATTTAGGGACATTTCGGTAGTGGATTCAACTATAAGATATTTTAACCAATAGGAATACATATTGGCTTCTGTTGATTTGTCCTTATTGGCTGATATCACGCCAAGGAACACCATTTCCAGGATGACCTTCAAAAAGAAGACAATGAGGCCATGTCGCCAGACTGATTTACTCCTTCGACTGACCCACTTCCTCATAGAACACACATACACTTTTTAAATTTATAAATATTTCATTTACATAAAAGAATAATCGTTTGGCTTATATTGATACATTTTACGCATATTTTGCTATAAAAATTCATATACTACTACAAAAATTTCAAAGTGAAAACATCAGGGCTTACAGGGAAAAGTTTCTTTTTAAAAATTTTAATTAACAAATCTCTCTAGCTTTTTCGAATATGAAAGAGCTTCTACAAGAGAACATATTTTACTTTAAATCGTCAATAGAAGTATAGAGTTAAAATCAAATGCATAGGGTGTTTATACAGTTATTTGACTGCAAGAATCAACGCATGACCTCCACTCCAAGTGCTTATCGAGTTTGCTATTAAGAGGCGATATGAAATATCTCTGTATTAGTAATGTACATACAAATGTGATGCATTAGGGCACCATCTGTTATCAAAATTCAAAACTCTTATAGATGCGTATGATTCTTTTAAAAAATAAACAATTTATACTATCCTTACCCTCCCATTAATTTTTCCATTGCAGTAAGGACAGTAGAAATTGTTTATTTTTAAAAACAATCATACGCGTCTATAATAGTTTTGAATTTTGACATACAAATGTAGTTTGTTGTATGTAGGAGTTGGGGTTTGTGGTTTGATGACTTGGTATAACAGATAGTCTATATTGTCTGTTAACATCGACCTCTACATGGGCTGTTAGTCAATCCTTGTGACGTCCAACATAGAGAAGGTAGACGTACCATGGATATATGGTATATCTACAGTCATAACGATATGTAGACATGTAGTGTAGCTATCTAGACATCCTAGGAATGGACAGACAGACAGAGAGAGACCATGGTGGCAACAACCCCAGGCCAACAAATCCGGTTACGTGTTCTTCCGAGCGTAGGTACTGCTGGCGGGTCAAACCGGCGCTAATCTTCCTGTAGCATTCCTCCCACATTTACCTGACCCATGTAGATCCAATCTTACCTTACATTCCATCAGTAAACACTTTTATTTAACAATTCAATTATATTGACACTTATAGTCCATTGTTACAAAAATGAGAAATTAAATAAAGATAAATTATATCAAATTACGAAACTATTTTAGACGCGTAATATTCTTTAAAAAAAAAAAAAATTCTACTGCCCTTACTGCAATGGAAAAATTAAAGGGTTTCGCCAATTTGATCTACCAGACCGCTTCTTAGAGCTCTAATACTATATTGGATCATTCTGCTTTTATATGCTACACTGAAGGATGGAATCTTAGAAATGGTATTTAAACAAACTATGGAAATTTCTAAGATTCCACCCTTTAGTGCAGCATACAAGGTGTGTCCAATAAAGAATATTACGCGTCTAAAATAGTTTCGTAATTTGATAACAGATGGCGCGCTAGTGCATCGTAATAAATGATATTATTTACAATTTGGTGATAAAATATAAAAAGATGTTCTCAGGAAGAAAGGCTCCTCCATCTTGTCCTCCTCCAGACAAGGACAGGATCTCTCAGTTCAATGTTGAGATGATACTTATAGAGACATGTCTTGGTAGACCCCAGGAGTCCTCTTCCAGACAAGGACTCTCAGTTCAATGTTGAGATGATACTTATAGATACATGTCTTGGCAGACCCCAGGAGTCCTCTTCCAGACAAGGACTCTCAGTTCAATGTTGAGATGATACTTATAGATACATGTCTTGGCAGACCCCAGGAGTCCTCTTCCAGACAAGGACTCTCAGTTCAATGTTGAGATGATACTTATAGATACATGTCTTGGCAGACCCCAGGAGTCCTCTTCCAGACAAGGACTCTCAGTTCAATGTTGAGATGATACTTATAGATACATGTCTTGGCAGACCCCAGGAGTCCTCTTCCAGACAAGGACTCTCAGTTCAATGTTGAGATGATACTTATAGATACATGTCTTGGCAGACCCCAGGAGTCCTCTTCCAGACAAGGACTCTCAGTTCAATGTTGAGATGATACTTATAGAGACATGTCTTGGCAGACCCCAGGAGTCCTCTTCCAGACAAGGACTCTCAGTTCAATGTTGAGATGATACTTATAGATACATGTCTTGGCAGACCCCAGGAGTCCTCTTCCAGACAAGGACAGGATCTCTCAGTTCAATGTTGAGATGATACTTATAGATACATGTCTTGGCAGACCCCAGGAGTCCTCTTCCAGACAAGGACTCTCAGTTCAATGTTGAGATGATACTTATAGAGACATGTCTTGGCAGACCCCAGGAGTCCTCTTCCAGACAAGGACAGGATCTCTCAGTTCAATGTTGAGATGATACTTATAGATACATGTCTTGGCAGACCCCAGGAGTCCTCTTCCAGACAAGGACTCTCAGTTCAATGTTGAGATGATACTTATAGAGACATGTCTTGGCAGACCCCAGGAGTCCTCTTCCAGACAAGGACTCTCAGTTCAATGTTGAGATGATACTTATAGATACATGTCTTGGCAGACCCCAGGAGTCCTCTTCCAGACAAGGACTCTCAGTTCAATGTTGAGATGATACTTATAGAGACATGTCTTGGCAGACCCCAGGAGTCCTCTTCCAGACAAGGACAGGATCTCTCAGTTCAATGTTGAGATGATACTTATAGATACATGTCTTGGCAGACCCCAGGAGTCCTCTTCCAGACAAGGACAGGATCTCTCAGTTTAATGTTGAACTTATAGAGACATGTCAGACACCAGGAGTCCTCTTCCAGACAAGGACTCTCAGTTCAATGTTGAGATGATACTTATAGAGACATGTCTTGGCAGACCCCAGGAGTCCTCTTCCAGACAAGGACAGGATCTCTCAGTTCAATGTTGAGATGATACTTATAGATACATGTCTTGGCAGACCCCAGGAGTCCTCTTCCAGACAAGGACAGGATCTCTCAGTTTAATGTTGAACTTATAGAGACATGTCAGACACCAGGATGGCCAGGACGTTATCATCCAGGCCTCACCCGAAGACCTGCAGGTCAGGGACGATGATGGTAAATGTCTCCCAGATGAGAGGACAACGGCAGGACCAGTACCTAGCGTATAGAAATAGACATCTAAATTAAAGATATAATGCATTGAGCAATGCTCTTCCTCAAGATCACAAATAAGCTTGTTATTCAATATTTAAAAAATTCTAAATAAAAAAATAAAATAAAAAAATATATAAAGAAATAACGCGCCGTCTCTATATAAGGAATAAAAAGATTAAGAAACGAGTGTTTCTTTTACACAAAACAAACTTCTACTGCCTTTACTGCGATGAGAAAATATATTGGGAGTACTTGGCTCATCAGTGGTGAACCCTCCCAGCGGTTTCGCCAATTTAATCTACCAGACCGCTTCTTAGAGCTCTAATACTGTATTGGACAATTCTGCTTTTATATGCTACACTGAAGGGTGGAATCTTTGAAATGGTATTTAAACAAACTATGGAAATTTCTAAGATTTCACCCTTCAGTGTAGCATATAAAAGCAGATTGATCCAATACAGTGTTAGAACTCTAAAGAAGCTGTCTGGTAGATTAAATTGGCGAAACCACTGGGAAGGTTTACCACAGATGAGCCAAGCCATCTCAATATTCTTTTTTCATCGCAGTAAGAACAGTAGAAAGTTTGATATATGTGTAAAAGAAACACTCGTGTCTTAATGTTTTTATTGCCTAAAAAATAGCGTTAAAATGTTTATAATTTTCATCGATAGATGACGATAAGTTAATGCTGATATTTTCATCTTACTAGATAAATTACTTTATTATATATTGTGGGAGTATAAATAAGTTGGTATGGTTTTAATAAAGATGGCGCTACTAGTTTATTGTTCCATTGTTTCATCTGACAATACCATTATTTAGAATCGTTATAATAAGGAATCCTTTTTCAGTAACCTTCATTTTTCTGAAGTATAAACAACCTCGTTTCTATTTGCTCCTAAAATGTCAACGTTGTACCAAATAATGTGTTTTTGCGGGGAGTTTTACTTCATTACTTCAATATGAAGAAAAAATCTGCTGAGAGTCATCGTAGTTTATGATGACCATGCTCTATCTGAACGAACGTGTCAGAAGTGGTTTGCATGGTTTAAAAGTAGAACTTTTGATTTGGAAGACGAAGAAAGACCTGGAGCGCCACCAAAGTTTGAAGATGACGAATTAGAGGCAATGCTCAATGAAGATCAAATACAAATGCAAAAGGAACTTATATGCATATACCATCAATTAATACCATAAGTCCACCACTTAGGCTATATCTGCAATTAAATCGCAAACGACACACGCTGGTGGTAGACGGAAGCACAATTCAATTGGACCAAAGACATCACGTGACTCACCAACCGATTATTCCCACGCCGGCTGACCTAGAAAGGTGCGTGTGCTCCTGTGGAGGTGTTTATTGACATATCTTATCGTCTGGTATTCCAGCTAACCCTAAATTGTGCCGTGTTTGCTTAGCCTACATCAGGCCTCTCCAGACACTCTCTTATATAGGTCGCTTTGATAAAACAAACAGTTTGACATTTTATTCCAATTCTATTTATAAAATAGCGTGGTGGTGTCTTGTCCACTACATGGAAAGGGGAAGTTCCATTGCCCCGTTAGTTAGCCACATTTCAGAATTCCCTGTTAACGGTTACCGTAGCGGCTTGGGGCTCATGACACCGTACTTCGTCCTACAGGGCAGTCCCTTACTTGTGCTGCTTCTCCCCACGTAGAGGTGGACTACGTAAATGAGAAAAAGTTTTTTTTTTTTTGGCTGCATTTTTGTTACTCCAACTACAGAGATCTCTACAATGTTCATATCTTCCCTCAATAAAACAATGAACTACATAAATGAATGGTGAACCAGGTTGTGAAAACATTAAAGACATACAAGCTACTCATTATATTTATCTTAACTTTGTATATATACAAGTCAAATAAACAATTTACATTAATTAAAAGGCGATAACGTTCCATCTATATGGAATATGGCACGAATGTTTATTTTAAATATAGAACAAACTTCTACTGTCCTTACTGATGAAAAAATATTGGTAGGACTTGGCTCATGAGTGTAAACCACACACATAACAAAGATAGCCGAAATCTCTCAAGAAAACAGTAAAAGTCGTTTGCGGTGTTATTTAACCAATTCTTGTATTAACCTATCTGGAATTCTGATCATATGAGTAAAGGGCAGCCGACAGTGCTATCATAACACAACTAAACGTTGTATCATGAGGCAACGTGGTGTTTGCGAAATGTTTCCACGATTTCACACTTCTTGGAAGTTTATTTTCACCGCAATACATCACTGAGTTTTGAGACAGTTTTAGCAAATATATCGCAAGAAGATGTTGAAGCTGTAAACTTGACAGAACTGGTATCACAACTTCCCAATTCACTATCATATTGCTGTGCTAATTCTACCTGGTCTGTGTAACTTGAAACATCCGAAAAGATAATCAATTATAACTGGTTTAAAGGCTGATGTGAAAAGTAGCCTTCTCACAAACAGAAAATAAATGTGGAATAAGTTCAGTATACACTCATAGACATAACTTGAGAAAGTAGAAATTCTTTGATGTCTCGTCTATTTTTTTTTTTAAGGAGACAGAGGTAATTTTGTTCACACTTGGTTATCTCGTATCATCAATAAAGGTCACTGTAATATCTTTCAGAGTTATTGTCTGAATCCCGATATACATGCTAAAAGGTACAACTTCCTTAAGTTTTGTCCATGAATGTATCTTTCAGAGTTATTGTCTGAATCCCGATATACATGCTAAAAGGTACAACTTCTTTAAGTTTTGTCCATGAGTTTATCTTTCAGAGTTATTGTCTGAATCCAGATATACATGCTAAAAGGTACAAATTCCTTAAGTTTGGTCCATAAGTGTAGATGACACTACAGTTTGTAGATATATCAATAATACATATTCATCCTTGCATTTACAATTTAACAAAATCAATAAACAAACCAGGGCCAGGTTTCTTTTTTAACTTTTTTTCTTTCTCAAACCTTTGGACCAATATGCCCTTCAACAGGAGACCTAGAAGTACCATTTCCAGCCAATTATAAGCATTACCAATGTGTATATAATTGGCTGTAAGTATAACTTCTAGGTCTACTGTTGAAGGGTATATTGGCCGGAAACTTGATAAATAATAAATAGTTCCCTGGCCCTGGATTGCCTATTTATTTTGTTAAATTAAAAAGATCTATCAATGATGACTTTACATAAATAAACTAAGTTAACCAAACTACAAGAAACCTATCTAACCTCTACACACAGAACAATGCTCCATTAATCTATCTACAATTTCCATTTAAACAATCCATCCATTACCTATCCTATCATCTACAATCTAAATACCGTTTAACCTCTTTCTTACAATACACGATCCATATGGGAACCAAAGTTCAAGGTCCATATTGACCAATCAAATGACAGCAAAATGATAAACTAGTGTTTGTTTAGCCTAGATTGTATTGGAATCTTCTTTGATTTATGGTTTGTATAATGGTGAATGGATTGTGCTGCTGGTTGGTTGGGTTTTTCTATTGTTATATGTATATCACGCAACAGATATCGCATCTTATTTTTTAAATAATCGATTTAGAATTTTGTTGACGACTATATTTTTAAAATATCGTCTGATAATATTTACATTTCCTTATCCTAATTTATATTTTTTTCTAATTCTCTACGTTACAATATATATTCCTGGAAGAATTTAGATTCATGTAAATATAAAAGACAAATTTCAGGATGATACAGCAATTTATTTAAGGAACAAGCACCAATTTAATATTGATAAAATACAAGAGAAGCAATGAGGGAAGTTTAAGCAGAGTAATAAAATATATAAACATCAAACTTAATAATCTGTTAATAAAATAATAAATACTTTACTGTAATATTTTTCTAACATTTTTCAAAAATATATTTTAATAGCTATATATTATCTCTTACTTTCGTATAAATATATTAAAATCGGAAAGTTTTTGAACTAAGGTAGAAATTATAAAGAGTGAAAAACTATGTTCTATATTAGTTGGAATTTTTATGAATTCATTGAGTAAGGATGGGATCTTGATTGACACTATGGCTTCTATGGTCAGACTTTTAGATTATAGAATGACCTTCAATTAATATAGTACATTATTCTTACATTTTCTATAAAATCTCATCTTTTTTTTTTTTTTAACTTTTGAAAAGAAAATAATTTGACGTAATCAACACGTTGTCTTTAAACCTATAAATTTTATCCTATATATTGTCGCGAAATTTGTTTATTTCAGAATAAATTTAAAGCAACTGTCTATTAATAAATATGTAAATAATTTTATTTACATATTTAATGTTATATAAGAAAAGGTATGAAAATATATTCTGTAACTTATTTTTCTTTCTAAATTGCTTTGAGGAAAACTTTACTAAGTTTACGAATTGAATAATAAAACCTGCTAAAATAGAACTGTTTGCATCTAATCTGAAGTCGCGATAATATAAAATGTTTGAGTCAAAAGACGTACCATTAAATAAGTTTATATTAAAAAGGGCGTACCTGGATCTGTAAAGACAAAAAAACAAATTTTTCTCAAAATATTTCGAGAAATTGCTCCATTTTTATCATTGTGCAAGAAATTGATAAATAGGGAGCAATCTCTCGAAATATTTTGAGAAAACTGTTCTTTTTCTTTACAGATTCAGTTAAGCCCTTTTTATATAAATATAACTTGTGTAAACCAAATTAAATAGGATGAAGAGGCGATCGTCAAAGCATATAGATAAAATCAATCGCTACAAGAGGAAAGGAGAATTCAGCGTGAAATAGCGTCGAGGTCAGGAAGAAAGATTGGAATCTCTTGTCCTGTTTAAATTAGGAAGAACACGCAGGAAACTGGCGTGAAACTTATCATCTACCTAAATATCTACCATGGATGGGCGTTACGGTAGATACTTGTTCTCACTTTCCGTCTACCAGCGATTGTCACTCTTCATCTACCAGGATCCGTATTGTTAAAACTGCAACAGCTCTTGTACCATTTCAACCAGCCCATCAGTAAATGCAAGAAATGCTATTCTGTCGAATGTATTGATAGATCAAACAGTGGTGGTAAGAGGAATCCAACAAGCTCTGTAGCCATCAATGGGTTTGTGATAGAAATTGAAAAGATTTTATTGACCATACAAGTCAATTTATTTTAAAGACTTAATTAACTTAAAGGAAATGAAAATATTTAGACGCGAATTTTTCTTTCACACATAAATCAAACTTCTACTGTCCTTACTGCGAGAAAAAAAAATATTAGAATGCCTTGACTCATTAGTGGTGAACTCTCCCAGTGATTTCACCAATTTAATCTACCAGACTGCTTCTTTAGAGCTCTAATACTGTATTGGATCATTCTGCTTATATATGCTACACTGAAGGGTGGAATCTTAGAAATGGTATTTAAGAAAACTATAGACATAAGTTTTTAGGACAGCATAATTGCATATGAATATTTGCATCTAGCAATGCTCTTCCGCAAAAATAAGGATAGTAGAAGTTTGATTTATGCCTGAAAGAAACATTCGCGTCTTAATGTTTTCATTTGCTTTATATAGATGGTGCGTTATTGATTTATATATTAACTTAATTAACTAGTCCGCAAAAGGTTTCTAATTTATTATAATTAGCAAGCTTTTTCAAGTTCAAGAACTCTTCTATGGGCATTTATTCCAAATATATACATTCAAATGTATGAAGGAAAAATATCTTTTAGAAGAGTTCTTAAACTCGAAAAAAAAAACTTGCCAATTATAATAAATTAGAAACCTTTCAGGAGTTATAATCTGAATCCCAATATATACATGCTAAAAGGTACAACTTCCTTATGTTTTGTCCATTAGTATAAATGATTATATAATTGGAAATATTTGTATATGATTGTTTCTGTTTCCAGATCGATTATTATAGACATTTTGAAGTTGACATATGACGCTTTATAAGAGGTAGAAATAGTAACTACATCAATTGATTCTGAAGTAGTCGTTTTAAAATGAGGAGTTCACACATTTTTCCTTTTAAAGGGCTCAAATCATCGCCCTCTGTAAATGTGGTAAAGTGACTCGATTGACTGGGAGAATAATCAGATATTGGATTAGGGGGCATGTTTGAATCCAAATGTCATTCTAATGAAATGAAACTTACACCCCGCTGCTGTTCTCTATCAGAAGTACAAAGCTTATTAGTGATGAACATCAGTTCTAAAGTCTTCATAATCAAAAACAACGTACGTCTGAATCACAATAAGGACAAATGGGATCATCTGTACATATGAGACCAGTCCAAGTGTACTGTAGGGTGAAAGTACTTGTGGTTGTTATCAAGGGTTTCAACGCAATCTGTGCAAGCCGTCCTTTATTGGTTTAATTACAGCAAAAACAACAGCAAAAAGCTTTATTAAGACCTCTTATACAGATTCTCCAATCAGAAATGTAGGATACATGCAGGAAAAACAATAATAATACTTTAATGATAAGCAAAAGCTAATCACAATCAATATTGATAATGAAATTTATACACAAGAAAACCTAATTAAGACAATTGAGCTCATTAACAGATTTGTAAGGATAAATCCAAGTTAAAGAAAAAAGATACAAACTAAATAAAATAAAAAATAAAAAAAAACAGGAGAATTTACATATAATACATGCACCAAGATTTTTCGTCTTAATAAAATTTTCTGAGCCGATGAAGGTTTTAATTACATACTGTTGGATCTTTTTTGAAGACAACTCTCAGATTTATAAAATTAATTTATTAAACTTTAAACATTTTTAGATATAGATAGAGAAACGAGTTAATTACCTCTTATTTAAGGCAACAAAATAATCATCTAATTTACATACATCGTTCTAACCAGATTCAACTTGTGCAAAACAGACGACAAAGAAAAAAAAATTAATAATAAAGGGTAAGTTCCTATTTTTTACAACCTTTCACACTAAAGCTCACACTTTTCTTGCTTCTTGCTTATTTTATTATATATGTGGCGCATTATAATTTTATGTTTAAATAAAACTTCATTAAGCCTATCTTAAAAAAAAAACATTTGCTACAGTTTCTGCAGCGCGAGAAAGTAAATTGAGAGGACTTTGCTAAGCAATAATGAATCCTCTTATCAGTTTCAACAGTGCGAGAAAATGTTCATCAATAGATTTATTTATTATCATCAAATCAGACGCGATATCCCCACAAGGAATGCTTGCGTCAAGAAACAACACCAAATTCAGAGAACTATTTTACAATTGATTAATAACAAGGTTTGAGTAGTATTTTTTTTTTTGAACGATAAATCACATTTTCGATTAATCACATTTATTTTTCGCATTGCTATTTATTTAAGAAAGTAGAACCTTCAAAATGAGTCATATAAGAGATTTTGAACGTATTTTAACATACAAAAAATACTTATTTTCAAAGACAATTTTTTTTTTGACTGAGAGCGGTTGATCCTCTCCTTGTCTGGAGTAGGACTCTCTCAAGATGGAGGAGCCTCCTTTCCTGAAAGAACAGTTTTTTTATTTTTTGATCATCAAATTGTAAAAAGGTTTGAGTAGTACACCAAAATTGTTACAGAAGAACCTGCTGGTTGATAATATGCTTAGTATCCACTTCAGTGTTAAGTGAGCAACACTAGTTGGTTTCTACTCATTTTTTAAGTGCAATTTGAATGTTTGCAGTGATTGATGGCTTCATTAGGTTATGCTAACCTAAAGCTGAATTAACTAAGCAATAAACCAAAACATAAGCTTAAATTGTACAACTGCCAACAATCAGCAATGTGGGGATATAGGTTTTACCACCAAAGCTTTAGCCTTAGTGAAGACATTTTCAAATCATTTCAAATTTGATTTTAGAAAGGTGGGAGACACTTGTATACTCTGTTTAAAAGCTTGCATTATTGCATTCAACAATTCTCCTTTACTAAATTCATATGAAATATTGTATATAATATATGGTTTGAGTAGTAGCTTAAAGAAGAAAAGAAAGGAAAGGATTTATCAATAGATATTGCGCTGATATCTGTCGATTGGTTGCTAGGCCATCCAATAAATAAGTTTCCCTATTTTTTAACAAATAAACGACATTATTTACAATTATGCAGTTATTTTATTTTCATTATACAACTCATAGACTACTTCTCTAAATAATCACCATTTCTGTCCAAACATTTTTGGTACCGTTGTAGCAATTTTTAGATACCACTGTTGTACCAAGACGTGTCCTGTCTTCGTAGCCAGTGGTTCGCCTCCGCCTGCACTTCGTCATCATTCGCAAAGTGCTTGCCTCCAAGGTGCCACTTGAGTGCTAGATAAAGATGGAAGTCGCTTGGGGCAAGTTCCGGAGAATAAGGTGGATGTGTGAAAATTTCCCATTTGAAGTTTTCCATAGCCATAACTTTGCCTGCAGAGATTGTGACCTTCGCCTTTTTTGGTGCACTTTCCTCAGGCTTCTTCCACACCATGCTTTGTCGTTTTGTTTCTGGAGTTGAATGATGCACCCAGCTTTCATCTCCAGTGACAATACGGGAAAACAGTTGATCTCCATCTCTTTGATGCATTTCCAGGAAAGCTCGGGCTGCCTCCATCCGTTGTTGCTTGTGATTTTCCAAGAGCAAACGCGGGACCCATCTTGTGCAGACTTTGAGAAAATTCAAAACATCTGACATGATTGTTCCAATCGAAGAGCGTCTAATTTCGATTCCAGGAGGCAGTCGAATCATTATTTCGTCAATGGTGACTCGGCGATCTGCTTCCACCACATTCCGAACAGCAGCAACGGCTGCATTGTCCGTAGCAGTAACGGGCCTGCCGCTTCGCTCGTCATCATGCACGTTTTGCCGTCCTTCTAAGAACCATGAACGCCATCGGCGAACCATTTGGATGCTCATACATTCTTTACCATACACTGACACTGAATTGCGATGAATATTGACCGCAGTTTAATTTTTCGCCGTGAAAAAACGAATTACAGAACGGAGTTCGCAAGTGGACACGTTCACCAGTGGTAGCTCCATGGAAACTGAAGCGCTACGGACTTGCGCGTACGAGTAGCGTGGTTTTGAAGGTCACCAGCTTCCAACGCATCCTAGTGACCATTTCTTCTATACTAACTAATTTTTACAACGTTTCGTTCGCAGAAAAAAAAATAGGGAAACTTATTTATTGGATGGCCCTCGTATCTTCCATCTTAATGCTCCAACAGTCTCAACTTGTGGAATGAAATATCTCCAAGTTCGATGTTGTTTCCACTATAGAATCCCAACGCGACCTTCTTGTAAGGTAATGTAAGTCCAAGTGAAAATTTGGTTTCAATTTCTTCCTCGAGTATTTCCTGCAGCCGAACTGGGCCATCTGCTTGACTGGCGGCGTCTGCCAACACCGGAAACCGCTTGGTTCAGATTCCGTCATCACTTCCGCTTATCAAATAGATTGTTAACCTCACGTCAACTTTCTCTTGCATTGCATAGATTGTTTTTTTGACGGCTATACCTTTCTTTTATTTTATTCTTTTTGTGTGTGTGACTTCATACATTCTTTTATTGGCTTCGATCAGACACAATAGCGATTATTTTTATTATATTAATTTTATTTCTCAAGGTTTTATACTCTATAGCACTTTTGAGATTACGGGGTTGTCTATAAATCCCAGCTTTAACATCAGGAAATATCTACAGACACATCTGGGTAGAGTCCTCCTCTATAGCGCCATCCTATCGGGGTTGTTCCCTGATCTTTCCAGTAGGTCTCAAGGACCACGCCATCACCATCTCTTCGTTGATCACGAAATACGTGGTGTCGCTGGAGACCCGCTGGCGATTCTCCACCAATCTCTGCAGCGGTAACAGAGGCGTTATGTACATTGTATCTAGCACCATCAAAGAACATGTTAAATCAACGTTTAGTTGATTTCTGTTCCACTAGATGGTGCTCTGCTATCTAAAAAAACGCTCATGTTAGTGACCAGGGTATGCCTAATTTGTTTTTATTGTACATAGTGTTATGTAAATTCGAAACTATTATAGACACGTATGATTCTTTTTAAAAATAAACAATTTCTACTGCCCTTACTGCAATTGAAAATTTAATGGGAGGGCCTGGCTCATCGGTGGTGAACCCTCCCAGAGGTTTCGCCAGTTTAATCTACCATACCGCTGTTATATTGCATTTTTCGATCTTCCTTTTTTAGTGATACTGATGCTAGACTCTTGGAATGGGTATTTTAGATGAACTATGGACCTAAGCTTTGAGGACAGCAGAATTACATACATTTATAAATATATAATAATAGTGTTATGTATACGTATTATATAAAAATGTTTTTATTTTAAAATTATAATTTCTATTACAAAAACTACTCTGTTAAGTCGACCGCCAGATATCGCGACCTTCCCTTTATAAAACCCATTGTTGTTGTTTCCTGTTGGCCTGCTCAAATCTTTTTGTACATATGTAAATACGTAATCTTTTATTTTCTTCTTTACGCCTCAAATCAAATATTTCTTTTTTAGTTATTTTAATTAAAGCAAATTGTGACTATAATTATGATTCAAAGTGTGTGTGTGTTGATTTTATTATTTTTACCATGACTGCAAAATAACAATACCACAATATCATTGTCAAAATACTTGTGTATGAAAAAACAATAGAAAAAATATAAAAAAATAAGTGGGTCAGGTGTTGATATTAAAAATAAAAAAGGCATATCCTGACCAGGAGCACATGTGCTTTTCAGATGGCAGAGCGCCATCTGGTTGAACAGAAATCAACTAACCATTTGATTAATATCAAGGAACAGGCTAAATCAGTGTTTAGTTGATTTCTGTTCCACCAGATGGCGCTCTGCCTTCTGAAAAGCACATGTGCTCCTGGTCAGGATATGCCTTTTTTATTTTTAATACTTGTATATCATCAAAATAATTCACATCAGCAAAAAATTCTATATTTCAATAAATGTTCAAAAATCAACACTTTTTTTTAAATAGTAATATATCTCTATATATATAAAAGTCAATTTCTGTCTGTCTGTCTGTCTGTTACGCGATAAACTCAAAAACTACTGAACCAATTGGCACCAAAATTTCCATACATAGGTAAAAGAATACGGGGAAGACGATAGGCTATTTTAAAAAATATATAAATCAATTATTAAAACTATATATTCAAATTATTCAACTTAGCTCACGAGCAGCGCCCTCTAGAACACGTGACGTTTTGACGGCGGGGGGCGCCCATTGGCTGCCAGCGAGCACGTGACCTCCCTGCCGCCGGGCACCCCCCCCCCCCCCCTCCGAAATAATGGAATCGCCCGGCTGCCGGCCTGTTGGCCATTTCGAGTTCCCACCGCGCGCGGTCCTGACGTTGGTGACACAGCTGTGCCAGGTGCCAAAAAAGCCTCGCGGGTGACCTCCGGGAACTACATCCATCTTCCATATGTAAAATACATTTAATCGTGTAAACCCGGGCGTTGCCCGGGTCAATCGTCTAGTATATATATATATATATCGTGATCGAATGGAAGGGTGTAACTGTTATACTTACAATCCCCAAGAAATAGTTCCAGCCAAGTGAGCAGCGACGTGCCGTAGCCCGCGATATCTGCCACGTTTATTTTTGTACAGCTTTTATAGATGGATGAATTTGCATATTTACATTTTAACACAAGCTTTACATATTTACATACTTATTTTGGTGAAAAGAAATTATACAAATTATACATTTAAAACAATTGCGCATACTGTGTATTTTTGCATGTATTGACAAGATGTCAATAAAATTATGTTAATTGTCAATTGCTTACGTATGGAGTATTCACAAGAAAGTGGTTTATTAGGAATCAGAGCTACCCAATCAAACCTTTAATTCAGAGATGTTCTGCTCTTAAAAAGGCAGATTTGAAATCAGCTGTTGATTCAAAGCTAAGCTGAACTGGCTAATCGCCGACATTGTGTTCCATCATGACATCGCCAGGCTATATCTGTTTATGAACGTTCACAGTAAAATACCTGAGTAAAGATGGAATCTTTTGATCCATCCCCGTATTCCCCTGACTTTTCTCCTTTCATTTGTTTCAATATCTACAAAATTTCCTCAACATCATGTAGATCAATTCTTAGGAATCTGTCAAAACCCATCAATTATTCGCCAAGATTTGCTTCCTTCCACCTAATATCACACATAATAAGGCACCTCAGTTGGCCGGTATTGTGATCAGGGTGCACGGACCGATCTGATCTGCTCCATGGACAAGACACCTTAGTTGGCCGGTATTGTGATCAAGGTGCACTGACCGATCTGATCTGCTCCATGAACAAGGCACCTCAGTTGGCCGTTATTGTGATCAGGGTGCACGGACCGATCTGATCTGCTCCATGGACAAGACACTCAGTTGGCCGGTATTGTGATCAAGGTGCATGGACCGATCTGATCTGCTCCATGAACAAGGCACCTCAGTTGGCCGGTATTGTGATCAGGGTGCACGGACCGATCTGATCTGCTCCATGGACAATACACCACCACCACACATAACATTTCAAAGAGTATTCCTTACACATTAAAAATGCCTGTCAACTTTTCTATGTACCTTTTCCTGTTAAAAAGTGTATTGACTTTTCAAAATTAAAACTCAGTGCCAATAAATATCGAAATATAATAAATGATATAAAGAGACGATGGAGGGTAAAATAATGTTTGTCAGACGAAAAGGTTGTTCAAAGGAGCATGCGCAATAGCTCCCGCCCACACTGTCGCGACAATAATGGTGACAGTTGGACGACCGTTGGTTGACCTGCCGACACCTGGTAATGTGACTCAGAGATGTCCTGCTGTGTGAGTGACAGCGCCTGTCTATAATTGTCTCTCTAGCCCCAGTCTATCTCAACACACAAGAGCTTTTTTGAAAAAGTGTGTTCACCCTCTTTTTTCTTAGTTCATTTCTTAGTTAAATCCATTCTTGTTTAATATATAAGGTTGCTCCAAAAGTTCGTAAACATATTATGATTATTTCAAACATATTATGATTATATCGAAAAAGCCTGTAGAAGGACACATGCATCCGAAAGCTTGCTAATAAAATTCGCACAAGAAACTCCTCTTCAATATCCGTTTTATTTTTCTATTTTAACTCGAAGAGTTTATTTTAGTCGATATTATGATTATAATACAATATAATGCGGCATATGATTGTAACCGCAAATTTACCGCAAATGTTTCTTTTGAACGAAAAATCGGAATTTATTTTAAGGAGAAATAACGACTATTTCTATCCTTAGGAATGAAGTATGAAAGGATGAATTGTTGAGGGTAATGATGAACGGAAAAATAAATGTAAAAGTGTTCCCATCCCTGGACAATTTTATTTTTCCGTTCATCATCACTCTTCACAATTCATCCTTTCATACTTCATTCCTAAGGATAGAAATAGTCGTTATTTCTCCTTAAAATAAATTACGATTTTTCGTTCAAAATAAACATTTGCGGTAAAACTTGTCAAACGTCGTTTTATATTTTTCAAGTGTTTACGAACTTTTGGGACAACCTTGGTAATATTGTCAATATTGGTAAAATTTATAAGAGAATTCTTATAGAAGAATGATTTAATCTCTGATGTTCTATATCAAAGGTGGCCAATCAGCAGGTGGGCTCAGAATGACAAGGCTGTCCCAAAAGTTCGGTAAACACTTGCAAAATATAAATCATAATACACAAGTACTTGTATGTTTACGAACTTTTGGCACAACCTTGTATTAGCAGTAGGTCTCTCTTGAAAACACTCCTACTCAATCATCCACCTTCCAATGGTAATCAAAACGGTCGCTTAGCGGAGGTTTGATGTAATCCTCAGTCTATATCAGCCCACAAGAGCTTATTTTAAACAAATTGTGTTCATCCCATTGTTATCTGCCAATCAGCTAAGTTTAAGATATGACAATCCTTCTTAAAAATAGATACTTCGGCCAGTAATTTTTTTATTATCGCGAAGTTTCGACAAAAATATTTTGTCCTCGTCAGGAGCAAATAAAAATTAAAGCATTTGGCAAGGCGTTAAAAATAATTTTTATTTGTTCCTGATGAGGACAAAATATTTTTGTCGAAACGTCGAGATAATAAAAAGCTTTACTGGCCGAAGTATCTTTAATTTGAAAAACCTTGGTAATATTGGTAACCTTGGTAAAATGATAACAGAATCTTATAGAAGAATGATTTAATCTCTGATGTTCTATATCAATGGTACCAATCAGCAGGTGGACCAAGTTTCAGAATGGCAAGGTTGTCCCAAAAGTTCGTAAACACTTGCAAAATATAAATCATAATATTCCCATCCCTGGACACTTTTATTTTTCCGTTCATCATTACTCTTCACAATTCACCCTTTCATACCTCATCCAAAAGGTTGGAAATAATCGTTATTTCTCCTTGAAATAAATTTTGATTTTTCGTTGAAAAGAAACACATGCGGGATAGTATTTCAAATGTCGTTATAAATCATAATATGTTGACGAAATTTCGAGACAACCTTGTAGTTCTAAGAAATGGAAGCATTAAAGCACGAAAGTGTTTTTTTAAACATAAAACAAACTTCTACTGTCCTTACTGCATCTTATATATAGATGGCACGTTTTATTCAAGTAATTAATTATGTCTAACTGGTCTTGTACTTATTGTTTGCGGAAGAGCATTGCTCGATGTAAATATTTACATGTAATTCTACTGTCCCTAAAAGCTTATGTCCATAGTTTTCTTAAATACCATTTCTAAGATTCCACTCTGTTCCATAAAACACTTGCAAAATTAAATATATCATGATATAATATAATATAATGCAGCTTGTGATTGTAAAACGACATTTGGAAATTATACCGCATGTGTTTCTTTTCAACGAAAAATCAAATTCACCCTTTCATACCTCTACCGAAGGTTGGAAATAATCATTATTTCTTCTTGAAATAAATTTTGATTTTTCGTAGAAAAGAAACACATGCGGGATGGTTTTCAAATGTCGTTTTATATATCATGATATGTTTACAAACTTTTGGGATAACCTTATAGTATTGTTGGTAGTAAGAGTATAGATTAGAATGTTCTCTGTGATAATCTTGAGTCATTTCAGTGCATTCTGTGGTATAAGACAAACAACTCCGCCCAGAAGTTAACGATGAATGACAGGT
Source organism: Cordylochernes scorpioides (assembly GCA_030710605.1). Taxonomy (NCBI): domain Eukaryota; kingdom Metazoa; phylum Arthropoda; class Arachnida; order Pseudoscorpiones; family Chernetidae; genus Cordylochernes; species Cordylochernes scorpioides. The sequence goes on from CP092863.1 coordinate 60,554,789, forward strand.
GTGGTCCGGTGGAGCCAGGTACTGGCTGCTGTGGCAGGTGTGGGGGAGGTCGCTGACCGACATGTTGGATCCGCCTTCTACGTCTTCACTACTGCTGTCGCTCGACATGTTTAGCTCTGTCTTTCTTAGCAAATTCTCACTGGAATACGCAAAAACATTCATTTCTTGACTTACCAGACAACTGATGGATTGGATTGTTTGGCTTAAAAACATCTTCACCTCCGTCCATGACTGTCGCTCTACATGTTTTAGCTCTTTCTGTCTTTCTCAACAAACATTTCTCACTGGAATACGAAAAAAAAAAAAAGAAAAGATTCTAAGTCTTGACCTACCAGACAACCGACCGACAACAATCCGCCTTCTTTTCTACATCTTCACCTCCGTCCATTACTGCTGTCGCTCTCCATGTTTTAGCTCTCTCTGTCTTTCTTAACAACATTTCTCACTGGAATACGAAAAAAAAAAAAAAAAAAGATTCTAAGTCTTGACCTACCAGACAACCGACCGACAACAATCCGCCTTCTTTTCTACATCTTCACCTCCGTCCATTACTGCTGTCGCTCTCCATGTTTTAGCTCTGTCTTTCTTAACAAATTCTCACTGGAATACGAAAGTCTTGACTTACCAGAAAACTGACCAACAACAGACAACAATCCGCCTTCTTGTCTACAGCTCCACCTCCGTCCATTACTGCTGTCGCTCTCTACATGTGTTAGCTTTTCCTTTCTTAACAAATTCTCACTGGAATACGCAAAAACCTTCTAAGTCTTGACTTACTAGATAACGGATGGATTGGATTGCTGGACTTAAAACATCTTCACTTCCATTACTGCTGTCGCTAGACATGTTTTAGCTCTGTCTTTCTCAATAAACATTTCTCACTGGAATACGCAAAAACATTCATATCTTGACTTACCAGAAAACTGGCCGACAACAGACAACCATCCGCCTTCTTTTCTACATCTTCACCTCCGTCCATTACTACTGTCGCTCTCGACATGTTTTAGCTCTGTCTTTCTTAACAAATTCTCACTGGAATACGCAAATCTTGATTTACCAGACAACTGACCAACAACAGACAACAATCCGCCTTCTTTTCTACATCTTCACATCCGTCCATTACTGCTGTCGCTCGACATGTTTTAGCGCTGTCTTTCTTAACAAATATTTCTCACAGGAATACTAAAAAATATTCATATCTTGACTTACCAATGGATTGGATTGTTTGACTTAAAAAGCATTCAGTAGAGAGGAATCCGCCTTCTTTTTCTATATCTTCACCTCCGTCCATTACTGCTGTCTCTCGACATGTTTTAGCTCTGTCTTTCTCAACCAACAATTCTCACTGGAATACGCAAAAACATGCATGTCTTGACTTACCAGACAACTGATGAATTGGATTGTTTAACTTATAAAACAATCAGTAGAAAGGAATTCGTGCCAAAAGAATTCTTCAGTGAAATAACGAACATTAAGCTTCTAGGGCTGTCTTTCTAACTATGAAGAAACTAGTCTCACTATTGTTATTTTATTCAAAGAGAGGCAATTAGAAGATTTAAGAGATTTTTTGCTCCACCGAAATACTTCACAAATCTTATCTAGATGTATATATATTTATTAAAAAACAATAGAAAAAAAATAAAAAAGGTCAGGTGTTGATATTAAAAATAATGAAGGCATATCCTGACCAAAAGCACATGTGTTTTATAGATGGCAGAGCGCCATCTAGTGGAACAGAAATAAACTAAACATTGATTTATCCTGTTCCCTGATATATGGCCAACCCATTTTCTTGATAAATCTAGAAAAGCCATCCACGAACGCGTTTCGCGCTGTTCGTTAGCGTGGAGCAGGCTGTACCACTTTTGGTCCCAGAGGCTATAAAGAACCGCATGTGGCACGCGAACCGCAGGTTGCAAACCCCTGGCTTATTATAATCTTTCTTCTTAGCAAAATTTCCAGATTGTCCTTCAGGTTTCCCGTATATAACATTAGCCACAATTAGTGCTATTATTTCTACAGAATAGTGTATTCGTAACGGAGTTTTGCCGAAGTTTTAATAAAATTTTATTTTTTAAAACAAGTAATATAGGATCTTTTATACTACAATATAATGCGGCCTATGATTGTAGAACGAAGTTTGACAACTATACCACAAATGTTTCTTTTGAACGAATAATCGAAATTTATTTTAAAGAGAAATAACGATTATTTCTAACCTTAGGGATGAAGTATGATAGGATGAATTATGAAGAGTAATGATAAACGGAAAAATAAAGCATCCAGGGATGGAATTCGAACCCACGGTGTTCCCCTTACCGGGCAGATGCCATGTCCACTAGGCTTTAATGTCAAGCCAATTCTGAGTACTAACAGGTTGAAGGATTTGTCAGTGATAGTCCAGCCATTACATTGGACTGGCAGATCCATGGAGCAACTAGATGCAATATCCCTGTCTAGACGTGACTTACATACGGAGTACTGGTTGAAAAAATATTCAGATACATCCTGGATTTTCCCACTTCTGGAATCTCAATATACTTCTAGAGGAACTTTCGTCCATTTTCAACGATTCATTTACCAATATAACTAAGAAGACAAACTAGAGCGTCTTGACAATATTAGGGACAAACCAGGACGTCTTGACAATGTTGGGGACAACCCAGAACGTATTGACAATGTTGGGGACAAACCAGGACGTTTTGACAATGTTGGGGACAAACCAGAACGTATTGACAATGTTGGGGACAAACCAGGACGTATTGACAATGTTTGGACAAACCAGGATGTATTAAAATGTTGGGAGCAAACCAGGACGTTTTGACAATGTTGGGGACAAACCAGAACGTATTGACAATGTTGGGGAAAAACCAGGACGTATTGACAATGTTTGAACAAACCAGGATGTCTTAAAATGTTGGGAACAAACCAGGACGTTTTGACAATGCTGGGGACAAACCAGGACGTTTTGACAATGCTGGGGACAAACCAGAACGTTTTGACAATGTTGGGGACAAACCGGAACGTTTTGACAATGTTGGGGACAAACCGGAACGTTTTGACAATGCTGGGGACAAACCGGAACGTCGTAAAATGTTGGGGACAAACCAGGATTTCTTGACAATGTTGGGGACAAACCAGGACGTTTTGACAATATTGGGGACAAACCAGGACGTCTTTACAATGTTTGGACAAACCAGGATGTCTTAAAATGTTGGGAACAAACCAGGACGTTTTGACAATGTTGGGGACAAACCAGGACGTATTGACAATGTTGGGGACAAACCAGGACGTATTGACAATGTTTGGACAAACCAGGATGTCTTAAAATGTTGGGAAAAACCAGGACGTTTTGACAATGTTGGGGACAAACCGGAACGTCGTAAAATGTTGGGAACAAACCAGGATTTCTTGACAATGTTGGGGACAAACCAGGACGTCTTTACAATATTGGAGACAAACCAGGATGTCTTGACAATGTTGGGGACAAACCAGGACGTCTTGGCATTGTTGGGGACTAACCAAGATGTCTTAACAATATTGGAGACAAACCAGCACGTCTTGACAATATTGGAAACAAACCGGGACCCTTTTTTTTTGTAACAATGTTGTTGTGTCATTCATATTTTAAAGAATATTTTCTACTCACCGTACATCAAAATGCTATTGTATTTAGTGATTGTTAATATCTAGTATGATATAATCCTGCCCCATTGGTAAATTACTGGAATTCGACGCTATTTTCGGCTCTTTTCACCAATTTTCGACGGGAAAGAATCCAAACCTTGTCAGTCCAACCGTTATTACCTGCCAAGCTAATATTATTTGCCATCTACATATACTGAATACTCTTGTGGTGTCTTGTCCCCACATGGGGGTGTCATTGCCCCGTTTGTCAGCCACATTTCAGAGTTTCCTGTAGACCTTCACGGTTACTGTAGCGGCTCGGGGCTCACGACACCGTACCTCGCCCTACAGGACAGTCTCTTACTTGTGCTGCTTCTCCCCACGTAGAGGAGGGGTTTAGGATTAGGTGGTGGTGGTGTCTTGTCCCTCCATGGAAAGGGGGGGGGGGGTGCCATTGCCCCGTTAGTCAGCCACATTTCAGAGTTCTCTGTTCACAGTTACCGTAGTAGCTCGGGGCTCATGACACCGTACTTCACCCTACAGGACAGTCCCTTACTCTTGTAAAAATGGTATTAAACTCCCTGTCTAATTTCAACCAAATATCTGTTGGTCGTGTTGTCATATGGTGGAGTAAAGTTGACACTGAGATGCTACAAACATACTTGAAGACTCGATTTAACTATTTCTAAATAAAAAAACGACAGTTTATTATAAACATGCCTATATATATAACATGAATTTAACTAATTTTTAAATTATTTTTTACTATCTTCTCTCAAATAATCAATTTCGAGTATATCTTAAAATATTGATTATCTTTATTATTTATATAACAAAGAGTTAATCATAATTCAAATTTCTTCTTCTTCTTTCTTATCTCTGGGTAGTTAGCGACTGCTTTTACTGTGAGTACACCACATGTCTACACATGTGATAAGCAGTTCGACTTTGCACTTACAAATGTGCCAGAGCCCTGTTTGGTTACTTGCACCCGCTGGTGGGGTTGTACTTTGCAAGAATCGGGGGCCATTTGAACATTTTTTATTTTAATCAGAAAAAGTGCCCAATGCGGGAATCGAACCCGGGTCGTAGCGATCGAAAACTAATGGTTTAGACCATCCTTCCACCGACCCCCCATAATTCAAATTTGAATATTTAGAAAATAGTTTAAAGCAAAAAATATCAACCAACTCTCTTGACATGCTTTTGAGATTATTATTTTTTTTTTTTTTGGAAGGGAAAGGATGGATTTTTTTTTTTTCGTATAAAATAAATGCCAAGAAGAGAGACGTAAAAATATATAGCGAGTTCTGCCATTTTTGATGACCATTTTACAGTTTTATTTATCGACCTTTTTATAGCCGAATTTCCGATCAAGTCAGCACAATAGATGTGACAATTTTTTGACAATTAAAAATAGTTTATTGACATCTAGTCAATGGTCAAGAGAGAGTTTACAGAGTTTAAAATAGTAGAGAAAAATATATACCAGACGAGGTCTTCTCCGAAGGTACATCTGGATCCTATCAGGAGCTTAGAATCGTCTTGAGTTCAGACTTGCGAGTTATGGAATCCGTGTCCCCAGCGATGACTGTGTTGAGGAACTTGACAAGAATAATCCTGTATTTAGGTAAGGTATCCGCGAGGAAACTCTCCCTAAGTTTGGGGTACAGGACCGCGACATCATTAATGGTCGTCCCTCGGTTATATAGGGGCCTAAGGATAGTTTCATCGTTCAGTTGTTCGATTATGTCCATTAACTGATTCTCACGTTCCATTTCTTGCTCCTCCTGGAGCGTCGGGGCAGGAATTAGAGACACAATAGCTGTAATAAGCAGCAAACATAAAATTCCGAGGATAAGTTTCTTTTATTTTCATTTCATGATCAGCAGTATTCATTTTTAACTTATTTTATAAATCGTAAGGTGGAATCCTCTGGTGTATAATAAGCAGCAAACATAAAATTCCGAGGATAAGTTTCTTTTATTTTATTTATATTATTATATAGAATGTCTGCGGCCAGGCAAAGTTGCCTCATCGTCCTAAGTAGTGCCAAAGAGGGCAACTCGGCCCAATCTTTCATCCAATAAAAGAAACTTATCCTCGGAATTTTATGTTTGCTGCTTATTATACACCAGAGGATTCCACCTTACGACACAATAGCTGTGTCGATCTGAAAGTCAAGCTGCAAAGGGAGTGTGATTCCATTATCTTGTTTCAATTCTAGTAAATAAAACGCCAAAAATAGTTGTCAATCTAGAAGAAGAGTAACTGAAGAGATGGTCCAAGGTCCATTTCGTGACAGAAATGTCGAATGTCATCGCGGCGTCACTCGAATGATACCGTCGTCTGACTCACGGGATTGTCCTTGGTTGACGCTGGGCTACATGTATACATAGCGCCATTGACTTACAGTCGCCATGGCCTGGTACTACATGTGTAGATAAGTGTTGTACCTACAATACAAACAGCCACAACCCTTTATACCCACCATGGCCTGGTATTACATATGTAGACGCATAAGCAGTCTGTACCAACCATGGCTTGATACTACATGTGTAGACATGTAAGCAGCCTCTACCCACCATGGCCTGATACTACATGTGTAGACAAATGCTTTACTTACAGTACAAACAGTCACAACCCTTTCTACCCACCATTGCTTGGTACTATATGTGCAGACGTATAAGCAGTCTGTATCCACCATGGCTTGATACTACATATGTAGACAAGTGCTGCACTTACAGTACAAACAGTCACCATCATCTCTACCAAAAATGATCTAATACTACATGTGTAGACGTGTAGGCAATCTCTACCCACCATATATATATATAGCCTGGCACTACATATGTAAGCGTATAAGCAGTCTGTACCCACTATGGCTTGATACTACATAAGTAGACAAGTGCTGTGCTTACAGTATAAAAATTCGCAACCCTCTTCACCCATCATGATCTGGTAATACATATGAAGATAAGTACTGTACTTACAGTACAAACATTCACAACTCATACTACGCACCATGATTATCTCTGTACAATGAGTGATAGGAACAAATATAACACGAATGATAAAACAGGTAAAACTATAGCGGCGTCTCAAACCAGACAAACAGAACCATACAGAAGCCAGCCAAAATTACCGTTGTTTTGGTTGGGGAGGATGGTTGTTGCCACGGGACATTTGGTTCCAACAATACAATTGCCGGCTCCATTGTTTGGACTGGGGTGTCGTTCGTCCTTAGTTGGGTTTCAATGTGGCTTCTTGACTGTTGCTAGTTGGTTTCAATGTGGCTTCTTGACTGTTGCTAGTTGGTTTCAATGTGGCTTCTTGACAGATGCTAGTTGGTTTCAATGAGGCTTCTTGACTGTTGCTAGTTGGTTTCAATGTAACTCTCTTTACTGTTGCTAGTTGGTTTCAATGTGGCTTCTTGACTGTTGCTAGTTGGTTTAAATGTGGCTTCTTGACTGTTGCTAGTTGGTTTCAATGTCACTTCTTGACTGTTGCTAGTTGGTTTCAATGTGGCTTCTTGACTGTTGCTAGTTGGTTTCAATGTGGCTTCTTGACTGTTGCTAGTTGGTTTCAATGTGGCTTCTTGACTGTTGCTAGTTGGTTTCAATGTGGCTTCTTGACTGTTGTTAGTTGGTTTAAATGTATCTTCTTTACTGTTGCTAGTTGGTTTAAATGTGGCTTCTTGACTGTTGCTAGTTGGTTTCAATGTGGCTTCTTGACTGTTGCTAGTTGGTTTCAATGTGACTTCTTGACTGTTGTTAGTTGGTTTCAATGTGGCTTCTTGACTGTTGCTAGTTGATTTCAATGTGGCTTCTTGACTGTTGCTAGTTGATTTCAATGTGGCTTCTTGACTGTTGCTGGTTGGTTTCAATGTGGCTTCTTGGTTGTTGCTAGTTGATTTCAATGTGGCTTCTTGACTGTTGCTAGTTGGTTTCAATGTGGATTCTTGACTGTTGCGGTTGGGTTTCAATGTGGCTCCTTGACTGTTGCTAGTTGGTTTCAATGTAGCTTCTTTACTGTTGCTGGTTGGTTTCAATGGGGCTTCTTGACTGTTGCTAGTTGGGTTTCAGTGTGGCTTCTTGACTGTTGCTAGTTGGTTTCAATGTGGCTTCTTGACTGTTACTAGTTGGTTTCAATGTAGCTTCTTGACTGTTGCTGGTTGGTTTCAATGGGGCTTCTTGACTGTTGCTAGTTGGGTTTCAATGTGGCTTCTTGACTGTTGCTAATTATATAATAACGCTCTCACAAAAGTTTTTGTAGTTACACAAATCAATAACAATGAAGAGGGTATATCAGGAAAATAGCTAAACGCAGAACGATGCTATATAATATTTAAAAATAATTAATTTTAAATAGAGTTTTTATCTTCAACAAATTAAAATAAATACGCTTAATGAATATTTATATCATTATTAATATAATTAATGAACATTTTCAGTGTATAGCTAGAGTTAAAATTAATAATTTTCTTTAGAAGAGAGACAATTTTTCTCGTTTAGTTAAATTCGAATTCAAAAATGGTGTTAGGGTGTCTGAGAATATTTAAGCCAGTATCGTGGTTGGTGCGAACTCTATATCACTGGAAGATGCAATGTATTCCTGGGGTTTATCTTGTGGCCTTTATCAAATGACAATGCCTTTATCAACAAATCAGGTGACAAAGTCACATTGTACATAGCCTTTACATGTTAAAATTTCACCTATTATTGTAATGCAAGGTTGTCCCAAAAGTTCGTAAACACTTGTAAAAAAATTTAAATGCCAATATTATTAGCCATTATGTATAATGTCTTTTTATTATCTATAAAGTAATTGTATTATGTATTAATTTGTATTTTCGTCGTAATAATATTATTTGCCAAGTAATAAGAAAAACACGAACTTTTGGGACAACTTTATAATAATTGTGCATACTGTTTACCTATGTAATTTGCAAGATGTCAATTTATCAAAATACCAAGCCTCTATCCTTTATAATAAATCGTTAATAGGTCCGATAGGAAACGACCACAAACCTGAATTAGGAGGGGGGAAGTCTAAGGCAAAGCCTTAAGAAAACTTCCCTGATTAGAAAGAGTAAGAATAGAGAATGACCCCATTCCAAAGGAAGGGGCTTAACGCAGAGTCTTGAATGGGTCCCATTTGTGAGATGGTGACGGCTTTTATTGACCACGCCGAGTGAAAAACCTCTCTGTTTTCAAGGAAAAAGGCCAACCAGCAATATACAAAGTGGTCGAGGCAGTGAACGACGGCAGGTCTTCGATAGGTACCCTAAATGTCATACTGATGTCTAGGCTTATTGCCAGAGTCTTCCTCCAGTAACTGTCTGTTCTCAAAAAACGCTCTGATTCTGAACAGGACGTCTTCTGTTGATCGTCCATGGATAAAACTGATTTGGTGGTCAGAATGACAGTTTTCTGCCAGCCATTTCGAATCTGACACAAAATTTACGTTTTAAACACTTATTTAATATTTAAACACGATTAATCAGAAATTAGAGCTGTATCTATCTAGGTCTTCTTCTTCTTCTTTCTTATCTCCACCCAATCATATTACGGTATCAAGCTTTTGTATACCTTAAGACTTTTAATGGTGTCTGCCGGGGATGAGTAGATCTCATCAATGGATGAGTCAATACAGTCAATGATGTGTCTTGGGGTTGCAGGTTATGAAATGCACTTAGTACATAGTGGGAAAAACTGGCAACCATTCTGGAAAGTCATTGTCCGTAGATGACCAGACTTAAGTCTGGAAATCAAAGACTGTTGTTCTCTTGGGAGGACAGAACCGGTGCTTGTCCCTCCTGCTCTGTACCAGTCATGTGCAGCATTAGATTTCCTTGTTAGATTTGACAACCATCTGAACTGGGTGAAGTAGAATGCGTCTGCCTTTGTCATTAAGACTGGGAGCACTACTCAGTGGCAGGCTGGCTTAGCTTCAAAAGAAATGGCGCCTCTGACATGAGGAACAGACGCCATGTGCAGTCTCTCCTAACATGAGTACAGACGCTTCTCATCCTGTATCCCTGGATTAGGATCCCTTACAGGGTACTATCAGCCGGGCCAGTTGAGCCCAGGTTTTTTAGTGAGTTTGTTACTGCTCTCCTCCTCCTTTTTCATCTGGGCTTGGGACCTGCAAATGCGAAGTTCTATCTATCTAGCTGATTTTGTGATGTACTAGAGGTTTCAGGGATTATATTGAGGCCACCATCTTTCCAGAGATGGGGAAATATCTCATTTTTGGAGATACTTGGTAAAGAACCCAGCATATTCTACCAAGACCATTCTGACCTGGGGCCCTTCCTGCTACCACAATTGTATGAAATGGTAATTTCCAAAGACTGGAAGTGTAGTTGATAAGAGTAGAGTTTAGAATAAAATTTTAATGGAAGGACATGCTCTAGCTGGCCTGTCTCTTCTCGAGTGAAGGGGGGTGCCGTCGTTAGGCTTAAAGAAAGGAGGGCCTTAAGCTATGAGGTACTATGCATTAGATACATAAGCAGAAACTTCATTACAGAGGATATTCGCTTGGCTGTACCGTTTTCTGCTTTGAATCGTTGTGATATGCTCGATAGAGACCGCGATCTTTCTCTTCTCATATATATGTGAAAAAATAATAAAAATATATATATCGCAGAAAATATTTATAATTTTATTAACAGGTTATCAATATTGATATTTATATTTTGCTACTCTCTAAACTTGCCTCATGGCGTCTCTGGTATTTTATAATTTTAAATTTGTTCTCTTATATTAAAAAAAAACTGCCCATCTCCTCTTTAAATTTGTCTTTCCTAATTTTCTAGGTAACATTTTGGTGGAGATGCTTGGTAGTAAAGGGAAAAAAACTAACTTAAGATCGCCGAGGAGACTTTGAGGCCATGGGTGCTGTGAACTACATTTTTTCCACTACTCGCTTCAGGATTCCACTTCTGTATCAAAGCCAAAACTTTTCTCCAAGAAGACGCTGCCCTTCTAGGGAGAAATTTCCAAGAATTCCACGTATCCTTAACAAAGATACAAACACTTCCGATATATGCAGTAGCAACAAGATTTACAACTTTGGGTCACAGATCCCATAGGGAAGGAGTGTCAAAATATGTAATGGATTATCAATATAAATTTTGATAATCTGTAAATTTGTCTCATTGGATTTCTGGTATTTAATGATTTTTAATTAGTTATCTTGTGTGTCATCCTGAAGTTATTCTTTAATAATTTTCTACTTGACAAGATGCACAATTATAAGTCCTTAATGAGGATTTTAAAGGAACGCCAAAATATCAGTAAATATCCTAAATCAAATAAAGCTAAATCTAATTTTAACTTAAAATACTCTGTTTTATTTTTTTAATAATTAACGTTTTCAAATTTAGAGAGGATATCACTATTGTCGAAAGTAATAACAAAGCTCCCCTCACATTAGGCTGTGTTGGGTACGCAGACACAGTGGAGTTTGTGACAATGAAGTAGCAGACAGAGCAGCAAAAATTGCTGCTACTTACATCCTACCACTTTCATACTCCACCTTGCCTCAACGCATGCTCGAAACCTACCGCGTATGGCTTCTCTAGCGTCAATAACTGTATTATATGTCCAAGACTACTCAACCAGATCCCTCAGGAGAATAACCTGCACTCCAAGTCATTTCCTAAAAATTTCTACCAAAAATCCTTCCTAGAGAGATCAAACCACCATCCACACGGGCTATGGCCATGTACTGGCAGACATTGCACTTGTGCATCCTGAAACAGACCCTACCTGCCCTTACTGTTCAGAAGAGACACAGCAGTTGATCACTCCTTTACATTTGAAAATTAAAAGACTTTATTTCTAGTGCTTTCTTAAAACTGACATAAGAACAATATAAAATAGACCAATTCAAATAAAAATATTTCGATAAAATGTCTATAATTTAATTACTAAAATATTTTTAAAAATCGAAAAATATCGATTAAAAATGAAAATGTTGTTATTAAAGTGTAAAAAAAAAAAAATTGTTATTAAAGAGTAAAATGTCATTAATGTCTAAAATGTTGTCTCAAAAGTACAAAACCGATACATACAAAATTGAATATTTCACATTTTTGTGTGTTAAAACCCTATTTATTTATAATAAAAACAAAAAGTATGCATTATTTATTTTTAATTAAGTTTAAATTTTAGGATAGAGAGAATACCACAATAAATATCAAAATTATTTAAAAATTCATATTATTTTCTTTGTTCACAGTATTTTAAATTATTTAGAAATAAAATTATTGTTGATTTTTTTAAACCTTTTTTTTTTTAATTAAAAAAACCGCGCTAATAACATTTTTTCCGTGACAGCTGGTGTATTAAATTGGTAAATATATGTATATTTTGTATATTTGATATTATTGAATACTTAGTATAGTGAACATACAATAATCTAAAAGTAATATATGAATCATAAGCCAACGCATTTCCTTTTTCCTTAATGCTTTGTGCTGGCATTTTTCCAACCAGACGCAAAGTTTATTACTCATCTGGCAACATCTACCTTCGTTCAACGGTGGCTCTTCTGTATTGTTTACACTTTGCTGACGACCGATAGTAATCATTGTTAGTTTTACTATATATTTAGTAGAAATATATATAATTTATCTATTTTATATTTATAAATATACTCAGAATATATCATCTCTATTGCTATATTTACTACGCGTTACTGTAATCATATTTGTAATATCTATTGCACTAGTTTCGAAAGTATTTTTTTTTAAGTTGGGTTTTATTAAATATCAAAAGAATTTACGTGATAAAAATAAGCCATATAAATAAAATTTATATACGAATATAATTTCTTTTTATTTGACATATATATTTGAATCTCTCTTTTAAAATTATAATCGCACATATTGTATTTAATGACAAATTTGTCAAAATGTATATCTATAGAGAGTGAATATAAATATCTAATTTTAATATTTATATAATTCTTTCATTTATAGTGTGAGAGAGGAATAAAATGAAACTGTGGTGTGTTTAGATTATAAATTATGGAGGAGTCCAGTAAAGTTTGGGCTCCACATTTGACAGATGGATTTCGTCTGGGAAAAATTGTTGACTTGGGAGGAGAAACAATTACAGTTCAACCATTTGATGATTCACAGGTAAGTTTTTTTTTTTATTCACTTCTTGATATATTAAAAAAATTATAATTTTGACGTTAATATAAAAATAAACCATACACACACATATATGGTGGATCATGACTACAAGATAAACAGATTCTACAATTAGATACCATTCTCTCAATGTCCTTGTCCATATTAGGCTACCAACAAAAAACATTGAGAAGCAAGCTACAATCCAGGCGACTTAGTGTCAGTATGGACCCCAATCAGAAAGCCTGGAAAATGTGAGAACCTCCTTAGACGATATTTTGGCCCATACATCATATTGAAGAAACTATCTGATTTAAATTACTCCGTTGTACCAAAGGACAACCCTGGGAACCAGACAAAACCAACGACAGTTCATATTATCAGAATTAAGCCCTACTTTGAGAGAACAGAAGACTGTTGTGAGGACACAACCATTTTGGAGGAGGGAGAAATGTCAAAGCCTACATAGACTCATGTAAATATTTTCATTAATAATTTAACTTATTAAACAAATCAAGGTTGAATTGTTTATTCTTTGTTAACATTGTGCAGCCAGCGAGCTCGCGTCGTCACAGTTCCTACTATACCAACATGGGTGTCATGCAAGAGATTTAAGATGTCTTTTCTCAAATTTTCAGGAATATCGCGTGAAAAAATAATTTTAAAAAATAATATTAATAGCTTGATTTCTCAGGAAGCCTCTGGAACCAAAATATTTTTGGTCATAGAGGTAGTCTGCACCACACTGATGAGAGCCAGCAGCCCGAAACACGTTCGTGGTTGACTTTTCTTGATTTATCAAGAAAATAGGTTACACCAAAATATCAGGGAACAGGCTAAATCAATGTTTAGTAGATTTCTGTTCCACCAGATGGTGCTCTGCTAAAAGTTCATGCAAACGTGGTCAGGATATGCCTTTTTTTGATTTTAATATATACAGTATAACCTCGTTAATTCGACACAGGCAAATTCGACACTCTACCTCAATTCAACCATGTTCTGATGTCCCGACCTCCGGCCTATCAAATAACAAACCGTAATTCGACAGTATCGATAATACGACAGTTCCGATAGTTCGACCATTTTAAAATTCAAATTTCGACAGTTGAATGTGTTTTTACATACAACTTTACTGCCAAAAAGGTATTACGGCGGCGACAATCGGCGGGCGCCGATAGAATCGCGATGCGCACTTTTGGTTTCTGTTAGTTTAAGTTTCACTTTGCAGTGCCGTTGCGCAATGTCGCGAGTGTTATTATTATTTTTTTTTACGCGGGAATTTAGGCTTCGTGCGCTCATTAATAATTTTTTTTTTTTTTTTCAGCATTGAAATATTTTAGTTATTTTAAAATTTACAAATAATTTCTTTTTAAATAAATAAATCTTCATAAAATGTAGCCACAATGATTATGATAACATTTTATTTCAATATTCCATTTCCGGTGTTATTATAAAAGATTTAAACACAAAATCAATAACACCTGCAGCAGCAGTGGATGCCTTTAATACAATAAAAGCTCTTTTTTTATTTAAAAGACATTCCAGAAGAAGAAACACATGCATGTTTTTTTTTAAATAGACCATCTGGAATACATTTTGAATAGGATTTCAGTGAAAAAGCAGACATCTATAAAGGAATTTTAAAAAAGATCTTCATGATTCTTTTTAAATATTATTTTTAAATTTTCTTTTTATTTTCCATATTTATTTCCTTTCAACTGCTATAATCTTCAATTATAATAAAATATTATTTGTAATTATTAATGTTTCAAAAATATGTATTATTGCCATTTTGTCCCTGATACTAAAAGTTAATCATGAAAATAAAATAAAAACTCACAATGGTTTCAATTAATATCATTAATTTATATTACAAGGCTATTTTGAAAAAATATTATTTTAGCGAGTTAGATGATTACCTAATCATCTAACCTTAATTCAACACTTCCTTTAATTCAACCGAAAGCTCTGATCCCTTGGGGTGTTGAATTAAAGAGGTTCAACTGTATGTACTAAGTGCAATTCTCAATCTGCAACTCCAAACTACATTATTGACTGTATTGGCTCATCTATTGATCTCTACTCATTCTCCCAGCAGACACCATCAACAAGCTCCACAAGCTTGATACCCTGATATGATTGAGTGGAGATAAGAAAGAAGAAGACACATCCCCAGCAGACACCATCAACAAGCTCCACAAGCTTGATACCTTTATATGATTGAGTGGAGATAAGAAAGAAGAAGACACATCCCCAGCAGACACCATCAACAAGCTCCACAAGCTTGATACCCTGATATGACTGAGTGGAGATAAGAAAGAAGAAGACACATCCCCAGCAGACACCATCAACAAGCTCCACAAGCTTGATACCCTGATATGATTGAGTGGAGATAAGAAATAAGAAGACACATCCCCAGCAGACACCATCAACAAGCTCCACAAGCTTGATTTCTGATATGATTGAGTGGAGATAAGAAAGAAGAAGACACATCCTCATCAGACACCATCAACAAGCTCCACAAGCTTGATACCCTGATATGATTGAGTGGAGATAAGAAAGAAGAAGACACATCCTCATCAGACACCATCAACAAGCTCCACAAGCTTGATACCCTGATATAATTGAGTGGAGATAAGAAAGAAGAAGACACATCCCCAGCAGACACCATCAACAAGCTCCACAAGCTTGATACCCTGATATGATTGAGTGGAGATAAGAAAGAAGAAGACACATCCTCATCAGACACCATCAACAAGCTCCACAAGCTTGATACCCTGATATAATTGAGTGGAGATAAGAAAGAAGAAGACACATCCCCAGCAGACACCATCAACAAGCTCCACAAGCTTGATACCCTGATATGATTGAGTGGAGATAAGAAAGAAGAAGACACATCCTCATCAGACACCATCAACAAGCTCCACAAGCTTGATACCCTGATATGATTGAGTGGAGATAAGAAAGAAGAAGACACATCCTCATCAGACACCATCAACAAGCTCCACAAGCTTGATACCCTGATATAATTGAGTGGAGATAAGAAAGAAGACAAATCCCCAGTAGGCACCATCAACAAGCTCCACAAGCTTGATACCCTGATATGATTGAGTAGAGATAAGAAAGAAGAAGAAGGTAATAAGACTAAATCCAAATAAATAGTATGCGACAATTCGTTGTTACCAAAATCTCGCACATTATTTTAGCTATTTGGATTTAGTCTTATTATCTTATGTTTTTAAAATAGGCTAGAGTGGCAGAAATGTTATCTCTACACTCTGATAAAAAGGCGTTACTTCTATTTCATACAATCAAATCAGCTTTCCCTATCTTATTTCGCTTTCATTATATATCTCCTCCCCATGTAACACTCTACCCGTTCCTAGAAAAAAAAAGGACCACATCCAAGAAAAGATGGCTGCTATAATTAAATTGTTGAAAGAACAAAAAAGTAATTTGAAAAATAAGATGAACAAAAAGTTTCCGTCACACAATTTAATCTCTAAAATGACGTTTGACAATTTTTACTGCAAATGTTTCTTTTTACATGATAAGGCACAATTTGGATTATAGATTCACAAGGTAATAAGACCAAATCCAAATAAATAAATAGTGTGTGACGTTTCAGTAACAGCATTATTATCTAAACGTCACACACTATTTATTTATTTGGATTTGGTCTTATTACCCTGTGTTTCTTTTTACAGAACAAAAAATCATAATTTATTTTAAGGAGAAATAATGGCTATTCCCATCCTTAGGGATGAAATATGAAAGGATGAATTGTGAAGAGTAATGATGAATGCAAAAATAAAAGTGTCCTTTTTCAAATGCCATGTCATCTGCCTGATAAGTGGAATACAGTGGGTTCGATTCCCATCCCAGGATACTTTTATACTGTCTATCATTACTCTTCACAATTCATTCTTTTCATAGTTCATCCTTAAGAATAGGAATAGTCGTTATTTCTCCTTAAAATAAATTATGATTTTTTTGTTCTGTAAAAAGAAACATTTACGGTAAAACTTGTCAAATGTCGTTCTAAAATCATAAGCTGCATTATATTGTATTATAAATTTAATATCTATGATACAGTAGAACCTCCATGAGAAGAGGACACTTCACACCTTTTTGGATTGTTGGAATATTTCACAGAGTACCAATGGCTATAGATGAGCTCTCCTGTTTGAAAAGATAGGATCTCTTGTAGATAATTATTGTTTTTTTTTTTTTTTTTTTCACTTTTACTAAGTTTTTTTTTGTATCCTTGCTATCAATAATTTTCTTTCTTTTCTTCACTCTATCATATTAGGGTGTCAAGTTGTGACCCTTGATGGTGTCTGTTTGACAACCACCATGACTGAGTGAGGTAGAATGTGTCTGCCTTTGTCATTAAGACTGGGAGCATTACTCAGTGGCAGGCCGACTTAGCTCCAAAATAAATGGCTGCCTCTGACATGAGGAACAGACGCCATGTGCAGCTGCTCCTAACATGGAGTACAAATGCTGCTCATCCTGTATCCCTGGATTAGGAGCCCTTACAGGGTACTATCAGCCGGGCCAGCTAAGCCCAGGATTTTAACGAGCTTGTTACTGCTCCCCCTCCTCCTTTTTTATCCGGGCTTGGGACCGGGAAAGGTGGAGTTGCTATCAATAATAAATACTATGAATAATTGATAAAGCACAATTAGGATTATAGATTGTAGATACAAGGTAATAAGACCTAATCCAAATAATTTAATTGTGTGTGACGTTTCGGTAACAGCATTGTTACAATCATCACCTGATATTAGAGTATCAAGCCTGTAGAGCTTGTTGATGGTGTCTGCTTGGGATGAGTAGAACTCATCAATGGATGAGTCAATACAGTCAATAATGTGTTTTGGGGTTGCAGGTTGAGAATTACACTTAGTACATAGTTAGAAAACCTTGAAACCATTAAATGCAACCGTTAAATACCCTGAAGTTTTCCATTGTACTTGGGACATCATTTAAGTCAGGGTTGGTATAGAATAGTAATGGGTACCCAGTCCTATGTATTTATACTGTCCTAAAAGCTTATGTCCATAGTTCATTTAAAATACCCTTTCCAAGAGTCTAGCTTCAGTATCAGTTTAAAAGGAAAACTGAAAAATGCAGCGGTAGATTTAACTGGTGAAACCATAGCCATAGAGACACTAAAGCCAGTGGCAGGAAGCAGTGTGACTCTGCAAAAAGTAATCAATAACAAGCAAGTGTGAAATCAGTGGATGACCCAGCACCAAAGTAGCCAGTACAGATAGATTGTAGCCAGTACAGATAGAACCTCCCTGTAAAAGACACCTAATTGCAGAGCCAAAGTGTCCTTTAAGGAGAAGTGTCCTCTTACCGGAGAGTTGTTAAATTGTAAAAATTGTAATTTTGCTAATGAAAACTGTCCTTTATAGAGAGGTGTCCTTACACCAGAGAGTTGCTAAATAGTAAAAATTGTAATTTTGCTAATGAAAACTGTCCTTTATAGAGAGGCATCCTTACACCAGAGAGTTGCTAAATAGTAAAAATGGTAATTTTGCTAATGAAAACTGTCCTTTATAGAGAGGCATCCTTACACCAGAGAGTTGCTAAATAGTAAAAATGGTAATTTTGCTAATGAAAACTGTCCTTTATAGAGAGGCATCCTTACACCAGAGAGTTGCTAAATAGTAAAAATTGTAATTTTGCTAATGAAAACTGTCCTTTATAGAGAGGCATCCTTACACCAGAGAGTTGCTAAATAGTAAAAATTGTAATTTTGCTAATGAAAACTGTCCTTTATAGAGAGGTGTCCTCTAGCGAGAGTATCCTCACATGGAGGTAGTTCTACAATATCTAGAATGTCTACAGTTCTCCTGACACTGACCATATGGCCAGCTGACCTTGGCATCATCTCCATCATAAAATAACTGCTGCCACTCAGCATCTCAATAATGTACAAAACTTTTATGTTGAGCAGTTCAATATTTCCTAAAATATGTTTACAATTCTTCTCTATAAAACTGTATGTGAGGGTTTGACCAATTTATTCAATAGGATATGCTTAATATTTAATAACTTGTACATCAAATCACTAATCTACAGACAGATGGCACACTTGTAAGTGCAAATGTCGAACTTCTTTTCACATGTGTAGATATGCCGTGAACTTACAGTAAAAGCAGTCTCTAACTTCTACTCACTATGTTTATCATGGCCTCTGCTATGTGTAATAGGGATAATAATTTTTAAAAATCACAAGTATAATAGAACCTCCCTGTAAAAGACAACACCTAATTGCAGAGTCAAAGTGTCCTTTAGGGAGTGGTGTCCTCTTACCGGAGAGTTGCAAAATAGTAAAAATGGTAATTTTGACAATGAAAATTGTGCTTTGTAGAGAGGTGTCCCCTAAAGGGAGGTTTTACTGTATATTCAGCCATCTGGTGATTGGCCTACTGACTGGATACACATTTGTACACAAAATAGAGAGGTAGATGACCCTGCCTACTGACAATCAGGTAGGGATGAAAACATGTTTTTTTTTTGCTTATCCCCAGTACATGTGGTACATGCCATGATAATTTTGGTGGGTAGAAGTAGATGACTGCTTTTACTGTAAGTGCACCACATGTCTAAACATGTGAAAAGCAGTTCGACTTTGCACTTACAAATGTGCCAGAGCTCCGTTTGGTTACTTGCACTCGCTAGTGGGGTTGGACTTTTGCAAGAATCGGGGGCCATTGAACTTTTTTTTTTTTATCAGAAAAAAAAGTACCCAATGCGGTCTCGAAAACCAATGGTGGTTTAGACCACCCTTCGACCTCCTAGGAAAGATGTTGTTTTGAAATGTGAGACATTATCAACTTGAGAAGTTATCTCATGTTCCCTGAGTGTAGGAGTAAACTTCCCTCACTCTGCCATATTCCTAATGGCAGAGTTGGGGAATTTCATCTGAATTACCCCAAAGATGCCCTAAAGGATGCTCCAAAGACCAGCTTTTTTTGGCTGTTGAGGTACAGCTTTCACCACGGTGATGAGTGCCAACAGCCCAAAACGCATATGTGGTTAACTTTTATTGATTAATCAAGAAAGGGTATTTGGCCAATTCTGGAATAATTAATGATCAATGATTAGTTGATATTTATTCCGATAGAAGGTGCAAGCCATCAGTAACGTTTAATTGCATGGTATCCTCACTGCCACATTTCTCATGAAGCAAAGCAGTACTAATGAATTTCATTTGAATGAGCAAGGGATTGGTCTTAATTCAACACTGATTTTTATCTAACTAAGCCATATACAGTATCTCCACATATACATAAACCTAGTATTTTAAATAGAATTTATTTTCTTGGAACCTAAAATAGGTTCGTTATAGGGGTATTTCACTATTTTAATGGGGGTCAGTGGAAGGCTGGTTAAACCGTTTGGTTTTCGACCACTACGACTCGGGTTCGATTCCCGCATTAGACACTTTTTTTCTGTTTAAAAAAAAAAAAAAAAAAAAAAATGCTCCAATGGCCCCTGATTCTTGCAAAAGTCCAAACCCACCAGCGAGTGCAAGTAACCAAACGGGGCTCTGGCACATTTGTAAGTGCAAAGTCGAACTGCTTTTCACATGTGTAGACATGTGGTGCGCTTACAGTAAAAAGCAGTCGCTAACTATCCACCATGATTATCATGGCCTGTACCACGTGTACTAGGGATAAGCAAAAAAAAAAACTATTTTAATAATGGCAAAGTTTGTTATTCAACTATAAATACAAAGCGCGATGTCCCGCCAAGGACACTGGCGCCCAAAGGAAAAGCAATACAAGAGAGAGAGAATCTATTTATATATCCAAAACATATGCACAAAGGCATTTACCATATTCTTGAAATTGGTTTCAAACAAGCATACTATATACATAGGTAATTTAATTTAAACACACATCAAAATAAAGAAAAAATCATATATACAGCACATACAGTTACAATTATACCTAACACTTGAGATTATTTAAAAACTTTGATATAAATTTACAAAATCTATTGAAAGATTGCTGGATATCAGTTCTCTTGGATCGGTACAGAGAATACCGTTACTGAGTCTGTAGTCTTGAAATGCTGCGCACTTAAGTAAAAGATGAATAGAATCTTGAATGCCGCATCCACAAAAACAGCCCGGATCCTCCGATGCGCAAATTCTTTCCAGAAAACTCCCGAAATTACCATGGTTGGTTACAAATTGTGTGTTGTGGAAATTAGGGCGAAAATAATTTGGAATACCCCGGTTGAAAAAACTTGTAAATGTCTCGTTTGTATTATTCAGTAAGAGCGACATTCTTTCGTCTATATAGGATTTAATTATAAAGGGAATATCGATGTTGTATTTTTGCTTATCCTCGAACGATAAATTATTCAAGTCATATTTCATATTTTTTGCTTCAATGTAATCTGCAATCAATGGAGTTTTGGCCAAACAGTGAACACGATTGTACGAAGTTGTCTTATAAGCTTGTATACTCCATAGTAATATCTGATATTGCATTGAGTTTAATTTTTGTGTTGATTTTTTATTTAAAAATTTGAACCATATTTCTGAACCGTATGTTAAAGTTGATCTGAATAAAGATTTATACAATGTAATTATTTTTTGGGAGCTCAAACCCCAAGATTTACTGCAAAGAGAGAATAGAAAATTTTTTATTCTTTGAGTTCTGCTCACTATTTCCTCTATATGAAAAGCAAAATTAAATTTGTTTTTTTCTTCTATGATTTGCAATTGTTATTCCTAAAATTTTTATTTTTGTACTGGTGAAATTAATCCACTTTTAAATTTAACTGGGATCTTCTCTTTATTATGCAAATATAAAATGTTTGTTTTTTCCCCGAACTGATTTCTAATTTATTCTTAATACACCATAATTCAATAGTATTTAATGCTTCCTCTATAACTATTTTTAGTGATGTTAGATCTTTATTCCAGCATATTACCGATATATCATCCGCATAACAAATCAACTCACAATTGGGCACCTGAAAATTCATCAGCAAATCATTCAATAAAATTGTCCATAGAAGTGGAGAAAGCGGACCGCCCTGAGGACACCCCTTAGTAATTGGCTTTAAAGTTGTTAAATTGTCGTAACTGAAAGAAATGATCCTGGAGTTTAAATATGATTGTAGAATTTTGATCAATTTTTCCGGTAAATTGTCTGAGTCTATTCTTTTGATGATCGCTGGCCACCAGGCATTATCAAAAGCCCCCCGAGATATCTATTGTAACTAGTGCAGACAGTTCTTTTTGCTTATGCTCCATTAATACCTCGATTATAGTATTCAAAGCAGTGATAGTTGACTTAGACTTGATAAATCCGTGCTGCCTCAAGCTTAACAGATTGTTTTGAATATAAAATTAATATATTTTGTTATAACGATGGTATTTTCAATGGAAGGTAATTGCCTTAGGTTCGTTATAAGGGAAGGTTTGCTATATCCAGGGTTCGTATTAGCAGAGTTTTACTGTTTATATGTTGAATTTAGCTAAAGAGAGGAATATGCTGAGAGATAGAATAATTTGAGAAAGAAATACTTGACTCTTGAAGAAGAAAATAAAGGACCTATTTACATATTTACAAAATGTTTTGAGCCGACCAAAGTAAAACAACAACAATGAGTTTATATAGGGAAAGCCGCGACATCTGACTTTTGACTTTACAGAGTAGTTTGTTCTAGAAAATATAATTCAAAATGAAATAAAAATTTTTTGTACAACATGTATGTTATAAATAAAAAAGATAAGATTTTCTGCTTGAATTTAGATCATGAGTATGTTACGATTATTATATATATATATATTTGTTGCTTGATTTTGGTATCCATGAGTATCATTATGATATTGTTCTGCAGTCTTGGTTATAATAAAATAGTTTTGAATCAGAGATTTCTTTATTTGAGCTAAGGAATATATATGAAGAACATAATTTGATAAAAGCACTGCCTGGCTTAAGGCGTAAGAATAAAAAATGAAAACCTATTTACATATTGTACAAAATATTTGAGCCGGCCATTGGGATAAAACAACAATGAGTTTTTATAGGGGAAGAGTGACCTCTGGCGGTCGATTTAGCAGAGTATTTGAATCTATGAAATCATAATTTAAAATAAAATAATACTTTTATATAACATATATACTTTATTCTATCTAACCGTTCACTATATAGACTAGGAATACAGGATGAGCAGTGTTTGTACTCCATGTTAGGAACGGTTGCACATGGCCTCTGTTCCTCATGTCAGAGGCGGCCATTTCTTTTGGAGCTAAGTCGGGCCTGCCACTGAGTAGTGCTCCCAGTCTTAATGACAAAGGCATTTTACTTCACACAGTTATGATGGTTGTCAAGTCTCAAGTTTTACAAGCTTGATACCCTAATATGATTGAGTGGAGATAAGAAAGAAGAGAAGAAGACTATATATATATCTTCAAAAGTTTTAAAAATTTTATTTCTTATCTTTAAACTTGAAATCTACTTATCTTTCTTTTATGAAACATTTCCACAAAAGAGTTAACACTTATCTAGAAAGAGATAACCTACTTTGAGATTATGTCACTTTGTATATCTTACCTGTAGTACTGTGAATTTTCGTGTTTACACAAGTATTATTGTCTCTGTCTACAAACCTTTGGTGACAGATTATATCACAATCATTACCTCTCTCATAGATTATTCTATCTCCAGCAGGATTTACATGCTTGGGGGTTACTGTTAATTTACTTAGATTCACACACACACAAAAACACAAGGTAATAAGACCAAATCCAAATAAATAAATAGTGTGTGATGTTTCGGTAACAGTGTTAAACACAAGATAATAAGACCAAATCCAAATAAATAAATAGTGTGTGATGTTTCGGTAACAGCGTTGTTACCATCTTCAGACAAAAGTACTGAATGAGAAATTTTACCACAGCATGTTTTAAATAGTTACTGTTATGTATAACAGTCATTCAGTGTATAAGTCATTCAGTACTTTTGTCTGAATTTTACCACAGGATGTTTTAAATAGTTACTGTTATCAAGTGTGTAAACAAGATAGCAGATAAGAAGAAGATAGTTTTCTGAGAAACACAGAATATTATTCTTAGAATTAAAAGTGTGGGAAAAAAATTACCTTATGTTTATAATCTATAATCCAAATTGTGCCGTATCATTACTTAGATAAAAAAAAAGAACACAGTAATAAGACCAAATCTAAATAAATAGTATGTGACATTTTAATACTTCAAAATTTTTCAGGAAAAGCATGTTAAAATCATCAGTAAGGAGGATACAGTATGCCATCTTTGCAAAGAACAAATAGAAATTTAAATATCTCATTACATCTTTGAGTGCCAGTATATTAGTGAAGAAAGAGAGATGTTCTTCTCAAATGTAAACGACAGCCAACTTACCTCAGTACAAAGTACCAGCGCCATATCAAGTCGAATGGTTGTTCTGTCCCTATATAACTTTTACAAAGCAGTAAGCAGGAAAAAGAACTTAGAATCATAGTTTTCTCCTCCACTGTATCTTCCTTCTTCTTTCTTATCTCCACTCAATCATATTAGGGTATCAAGTTGTGACCCTTGATGGTGTCTGTTTTACAACCATCATGACTGGGTGAAGTAGAATGCCTTTGTCATTAAGACTGGGAGCACTACTCAGTGGCAGGCCGACTTAGCTCCAAAAGCAATGGCCGCCTCTGACATGAGGAACAGACGCCATGTGCAGCTGCTCCTAACATGGAGTACAAACGCTGCTCATTCTGTATCTCTGGATCAGGAGCCCTTACAGGGTACTATCAGCCGGGCCAGCTGAGCCCAAGTTTTTTAGTGAGCTTGTTACTGCTCCCCCTCCTCCTTTTTAATCCGAGCTTGGGACAGGCAAAGGTGGAGTTTCTCCACTGTATGATGGTGATTGATCATGATCATGATTTTTACCATCATCATCCTTTTGTCTGATGATGGTAACAATGCTGTTATGTCAAATTGGTAATTTGCTGGAGCTAAAGGCTGAAAAAATCCTGAGGGAATTTTTGTTGTGCATATACAACTCTGGCAAAGGTGACATGTCTTTACGTAGTTGGAGACATCTTTTAGCATAGAGAGCCAATAATATTGTCATATAGAAAATTAGGAAAGACAAACAACAGAATGAAACAGCAATTTATAATGCAAAACAAATTAATTTTTATTAAAATATAAGAGAGACAATATGAGGAAAGTTTAAAGAGTATCAAAATATGAATATCAAAATTGATAATATCTGTTAATAAGATATTAAAGGAGGAGCAGTAACAAGCTCACTAAAAAACCTGGGCTGGCTGATAGTACCCTGTAAGGGCTCCTAATCCAGGGATACAGGATGAGCAGCGTTTGTACTCCATGTTTGGAGCAGCTGCACATGGCATCTGTTCCTCTTGTCAGAGGCGGCCATTTCTTTTGGAGCTAAGTCGGCCTGCCACTGAGTAGTGCTCCCAGTCTTAATGACAAAGGCATTCTACTTCACCCAGTCATGATGGTTTTCAACTAAATGCAATACTCAACCTGCAACCCCAAAACACATTATTGACTGAATTAACTGATCCATTGATGAGCTCTACTCATCCCCAGCAGACACCATCAACAAGCTCTACAAGCTAATATGATTGAGTGGAGATAAGAAAGAAGAAGATATTAAATATTTTGCTACATAGCTCTTTCCCTATGGGAGCTGTGACCTACAGCTTGCAAATATTGTTGTTACTAACATGGATATGACGTGTTAATGCAAGGATTTCCTTGTAGTCTTGGAAGTTTGTCCTTAGTAGCTTTGCGCCCTTTCTCTTAAGGCATGAAGATAGGCTTTGTGGTCATAACGTTAATAGGGATAGCATCTTCTTGGAGGGAAGTTCTTGCTTTTACACGGCAGTGGAATCCTGGAGCCAGCCTCAGAAAAATGTAGATCACAGCTTCAAGGCCTTCAAGGTTTCCTTGGCTATTCTCCTTTTGTTTTCCCTTAACCTACCCAGCATCTCCATTAAAATGTCATATAAAAATTAGGAAAGACAACACTCTACACTTCTACAGCTCAAGGAGCATCAACTCGTGGAACTCGTGTAATCTTTACACAAGGCGATAAGAAACAACAACAACAGGAAAGACAGACAACAGAATGACACAGTAATTTATTTATAATACAAAATAAAATAAAATTTATAAAATACATGAGGCAAGAAGGAAAGTATATAGAGTAGCAAAATATAAATATCAAAATCTGTTAATAAGATATTGAATATTTTGCTACAATATATATATTTTTTATAGTTAGTATGTAGTTCTTGTAACTTCTAAATGACCACAGAGCATATGCTCATGGAATTCTTTAATAACTTCCTCTTTTCTACTTTGTGGCACAAAAAGTAGCCAAGGATTGCCATTTGGGTTCTTTTTATAAATAAAACCATGATAAAGGCACAATTTGAATTATAGATTATAAACACAAGGTAATAAGACCAAACCAAATAAATAAATAGTGTCTGAAGATGGTAACAACACTGTTACTGAAATGTCACACACTATTTATTTATTTGGATTTGGTCTTATTACCTTGTGTTTAAATAAAACCATCTTCTTTGAAATTTTGGGTAAGGAAGCGTTTTTCATCTTTTCCCTTAAGATTTTTTTTCTAATATTTTCGATGACTTCATCCTTCTCATTCCTTATCTGCCTGAAATTATTTTTATCACAATCATCTTTAGGTTCAGTTTAAGGCAAAGGTCCTCTTGTTAGGTAGTCAGTATCTAAGTGTTTCTTACCAGACTTATGTATCACCTCAAAGTCATACTCTTACATTTTCAGAGCCCATCTAGCTCTAGTCTACCAGTAGGGTCTCTCAGGTTTTTAAGCCAGCAGAGAGCATGATGGTCTGTTATCTCTCTAAACTGCATACCGTAAAGATAAGGCTGTAATTTGGAAATTGCCCAAACCCTATTGTTAGCCGTTCTTTCTCTGTCGTTGAATAATTAAGTTCTGATTTAGTTATCTTCTTCTTTCTTATCTTCACTCAATCGTATTAGGGTATCAAGCTTGTAAAGCTTGAGATTTGACAACCATCATGACTGGGTGAAGTAAAATGCATCTGCCTTTGTCATTAAGACTGGGAGTACTACTCAGTGGCAGGCAGACTTAGCTCCAAAAGAAATGGCCGCCTCTAACATGAAGAACAGATGCCATGTGCAGCTGCTCCTTACATGGAGTACAAACGCTGCTCATCCTGTATCCCTGGATTAAGAGCCCTTACAGGGTACAATCAGCCGGGCCAGCTGAGCCCAGGTTTTTTAGTGAGCTTGTTACTGCTCCCTCTCCTCCTTTTTTATCCGGGCTTGGGACCAGAAAAGACGGAGTTTTAGTTATGATTCTACTGATATATGACACTATCTTCTCTTGTCCACCAATTTTTGCCTTAGGACTGCACCTAGTCTGATGTTTGATGCATCTGTGTGAATACAGGTGGGGACTTGAGGGTCAAAATGTGCTAGGACAGGGGGATTTAATAAAGCCATCTTCAGAGTATTAAATGAATTCTCTTGTTCCATATAGTCCATTCAAACAGAGTGTTTTTCTTTGTGAGTTTAGTAAGGGGATTATCTAAGCTAGCAAATTCTTTTTAAAAAATTTCCTGTAGTGAGAATTAAAGTCCTAAAAATGATTGCACCTCTTTCTTTTTCTTGGGTTTTGAAAATTTTTAATTACCTTGATAATTCCGATCTGAAAGCTTTACTCCATGTTGGCTTGTTATGTGGCCCAGTATCTCTAGTTCTTCGAAAGCAAATCTACATTTTTAACATTTAGTGTCAATAAAAAAAAAAAAAAAGAGGCATCTACTTATCGTGCAACTGAAAGTTGCTGAATGCTTGTGTCTACTTTCAGTTGCATGATAAGAAGAGGCCTCTTTTTTCAAAAATAATTTTTGCAACTTATCCCAGTACAATATCACATTTGTACTATTTTTTTCACATTTAGTTTCAAGTTTGATTCATTGATATAAAATAAGTCTTCTTCTTTCTTATCCCCACTCAATCATATTAGGATATCAAGCATCTAATGCTGCACATGACTGGTACAGAGCAGGAGGGACAAGCACCGGTTCTGTCCTCCCAAGAGAACAACAGTCTTTGATTTCCAGATTTAAGTCTGGTCATCTACGGACAATGACTTTCCAGAATGGTTGCAAGGTTTTCCCTCTATGTACTAAGTGTCAACCTGTAACCCCAAAACACATTATTGACTGTATTGACTCATTCTTTGATGAGCTCTACTCTTCCCTGGCAGACATCATCAAAAGTCTCAAGCTTTACAAGCTTGATACCCTAATATGATTGAGTGGAGATAAGAAAGAAGAAGGATATCAAGCTTGTAGAGCTTGTTGATGGTATCTGCTAGGGATAAGTAGAGCTAATCAATGTATGAGCCAATACAGTCAATAATTTGAGTCAAAAGACAATCCATTAAATAAGTTTGTCTGAAAAAAGGCGTACCTGGATCAATAAAGAAAAAAAAAATTTTTTTTCTCAAAATATTTCGAGAGATTTCTCCCTCTTTATCAATTTATTGCAGAGTAAACTAAATTTACAAATTCTTGTATATCACACGAAAACAACTTTGACAAAGTTTTGCGTTTTCAATTCAAAGTTTTTTTTCATGTGATCTACAAGAATTTGTAAATTTAGTTTACTGTGCAATAAATTGATAAAGAGGAAGCAATCTCTTGAAATATTTTGAGAATTTTTTTTTTTGTCTTTTTCTTCTTTATAGATCCAGGTACGCCTTTTTTCATATAAACAGTCAATAATGTTGATAAGGCACAATTTATAGATTATAAACAAAACTGAACTAAGTACTGAATGATTCAGTACTTTTGTCTGAAGATGGTAACAACGCTGTTACCAAAACGTCACACACTATTTATTTATTTGAATTTGGTCTTATTACCTCGTGTTTATAGTCAATAATGTTGTATGGAGTTGAGAATTTGGGGTATGAATGGTGTAATTATGTGTGCAGCCCATCGTAGCACCGTACGACTCTGTGTTCCCAGCGGAGGAGGACCCCAAGAAAGATGTGGATGATAACTGTAAGTTTACTCCTCTCACTGCTCTCCTGTCACTGACTGATGCTGACAGGTGCCCTGATGTTCCTCAATGAGGCCACACTCCTGAACAACATCCGGCTCCGCTACATCCGAGACCAGATCTATGTGGGTTACCTCACTTTTACAACTAATACATTGTAATACTAATACAGTAGAACCTCCCTTTAGAGAACACCTCTCTATAAAGGACAGTTTTCATTTGCAAAATTACCATTTTTACTATTTAGCAACTCTCTGGAAAGAGGACACCTCTCCCTAAAGGACAATTTGGCTCTGAAATTAGGTGTTGTCCTTTACAGGGAGGTTCTACTGTACTATAATATATAATGAAAAAGAAATAAAAGTTTACGGCGACGAGTTTCTTCTATTTGTGCTGTATAATCGGCAAGCTTTCGGACTATGATGTCCTTCTTCAAGATGATCTCTGGTGATTCCTTCTCTTGTAATTTGAATCCATCTGTAGAAGGACGTCAAAGTACGAAAGCTTGCCAATTATACAGCACAAATAGAAGAAACTCGTCGCCGTAAACTTTTATTCCTTCTTCAAGATGATATCTGGCGATTCCTGTTACTGTCGTACCCAGGTGCTCTTCGTGTTCTTTCTCTAATCAGGATGGCACAAAAATATATAACACGCGAGTTTGTTTAGGATGCAGCAAAATTTATCGCTTTATTATATGTTGTACTGAACGGAAGGAGTACAATAAGTGGGATTGCATTCAACATCCCATCAGAAGTATCCTTGGCGCCGTGGATGTTACTCTTGTGAAACATCCCGCTCCACACTGTACATGTCCACACCGCCTTGTAGGCCGCTCCGATGTCAGGCTCTCCTGGCACCGTCTTGCAGGATCATCCACCTGCCCCGAGGCAACTTGCCGTGCTTTCTATCGCAGATGTCGATGTCACCAGACTGTCTCATACTGGAATTCCATCTGGACTGCCCATCCACCCCCTGGATTCTGTCAATCAGCACTTCCTTGAGGGAGGGGGGTCTGGATACCCAGTCCACATATCTTGACTCTCTTCTTTAACGCTTCACTGCTGTTTTTCTATAATGTTGTTTGCTGCACTGCCCCCTCTTCAATTTCTATTTTCGCCCCCGAACAGCTCGTATCACCCCTCATGCCATTGGAGGCTCTTTAATTTCCTTTATGTCTCTGGTAATCTAAGGATTGTCAGCCTCCCAGAAGCGTAAAAGAACCACATCCTAACCCGGGCTTTATTTCCACTCTCAATCAGTGTCGACGGCATTGATTGGTCTCGCTGTCTAGCACAGGATGTTGGTTCTCCAGATGATGGCTGCCATATTTCACTGCCTACGATGCTTTTATGGGAGGTTTTGATTTCTCCTTGTGAACACTCTGTAGCCGTGATGTACGGGCCTCCTGCAACTGCTCTAATTAGGCAAGCTAATAGAAAATTTTGAGATTAAACTGATGAGTAGATTTGTTGAGCTATGATTCCCCCCTTTATTATTATTATTATTATTTTTTAACATTTAGCACTTGAAACACAAGGTAATAAGACCAAACTTTGGTCACAACGCTGTAACCGAAATGTCATACATTATTTATTTATTTGGATTTGTTCTTATTACCTTGTGTTACTGTTGTTACCAATTCCAAGTACAGACCAAGGGGGAACAGCAATGTCTACATATTACAAGATTACACTTCCAAGAAACCTAGATTGGCCACTTACCAAGTGACCATTAAAGAAGTTTCTTGTAAATTACTTCATTGTGGTTTCAACCATGATTTCTTAAAACGTCATCATGTTTTAAACACAAGGTAATAAGACCAAATAAATAAATAGTGTGTGACGTTTCCATAACAGCGTTTTGTTACCATCTTCAGACAAAAGTACTGAATAAAGACCAAATAAATAAATAGTGTGACGTTTCGGTAACAGCGTTTTGTCAACATCTTCAGACACAAAAAGTGCTGAATGCCTGATTGTGTAAATGTGAAATTTGTCTGAAGGTGGTAATAATGCTGTTACCAAAACACCACACACTGTTTGTTTATTTGGATTTGGTCTTCATTCAGTACTTTTGTCTGAAGTTGGAAACAACACTGTTACCAAAACGGCATACACTATTTATTTATTTGGATTTGGTCTTATTACCTTGTGTTTATAATCCAAATTGTGTACCTTATTAGATCATGTTTGATTTAGTGTTTTCACTATAGTTGAAAGCAAGTCTGGGTGTGCAGACCTATGTTGCCAATATCCTGATCGCAGTCAACCCTTACTTTGAGATCAAGAACCTCTACTCCTCAGCCTCCATCCAGAACTACCAGGGCAAGTCTCTGGGTGTGCTGCCCCCTCATGTGTTTGCCATCGGTGAGTCCCCCGCACTCCACACCTGTCACCCCCCTCACCACACATGTGAGCAGGGGACAAGGCCTTCAGAGACATGAGAGCCCTCAAGAAGAGCCAATCTGTCATAGTTAGTGGTGAATCCGGGGCAGGCAAGACTGAGTCCACCAAGTATATCCTCCGCTACCTCTGTGAGTCCTGGGGAAGCCATGCCGGACCTATTGAACAGAGGATCCTAGATGGTAAGTCCGTGCTGTCTGAGTCCACGACGGATGCTGACCAGCTGTGCAGCCAACCCTGTATTGGAAGCCTTTGGTAATGCCAAGACCATGAGGAACAACAACAGCAGCAGGTTCGGGAAGTTCATTGAGATCCACTTCAGCAACAAGGTACAGTATCATTGTCCCCATTGATGTACAGTAGAACCTCCTTTCGGCAGAGCTGACTGCTACAGCGTGCGTCCCAAAGTGGTGGATAGGGGAATGACCTTTAGATATGAAGGCCAGCTGTAAAAAGGCAGAATAACTGACGAATAAGCAGCCACGGACCAACAGCAGCATTGTTAGAAAGAGGAGAAAGACCTGCTTAAAAATCCTGAGTTCAACTGACCTGGTTAATGGACCTCAGTAAGGGTTCCTCTCCAGGGATACGGAAGAGCTGTGTCTGTACTTATTCCATACTTTTGTCCAATGATGGAAACAGTACTGTAACTGAAACACCACACACTATTTATTTTGATTTGGTCTTATTACCTTGTGTTTACTGATCTAATAAATGGCTCAAGCCAGTCCCATATAATAAGATGTACACTATATTGATGTGCAGTTCTCAGTACATGGGTCTCATATTGGAGAAGTGGATTTTCTTTACTAAAATAAAGCTTTGAGTTTAAGAAGGAATTTTCAAGTGTACGCATTGCCATTCCAAAGGTGCATCTCCGCATAAATGGCTATTGATCTAAAACTGCCCTATTACAATGAGGTCAAGAACAGACTAAACATTTGGGACATTACAGCATCAGCAGCATTGTTAGACAGAACAGAATCTGTTTTTATTGTTTCTTATCCCAGTGTGTAAATTTTACATGAATTCTATGAGTTCATGCTCCTCGAGCTGTTTGATGATACACAGAGGCCTCTCCCAAAGGTTCTGTTCAGTGCATCTAATGCAAGCCATAATGTGTTCTGAAGCTGTAGGTGCCAAGTTAAATTTTGTGCAAGTGGGGTAGATTTTATTATTTTCTATCTTCAATGGCTTGAGATGACTTGTTCTATATCTTGTTAGTATTGTTTGGTGCTGTCTGAGGTTCAGAGCTCCTCCTGGGTCCACTCCACTGTACCAGCTGTGCTTAAGTGGGATCCTACAGGTCTTCCCCTCCCATTCCATGAGAACAGAATCTGATAGATACATACCTGATGTTGATAAAGCACAATTTGGATTATAGATTATAGCTACAAGGTAATAAGACCTAATCTAAATAAATTAATAGTGTGTGACATATTTCTGTAACAGCATTGTTACCATGATCAGACAAAAGAATAAAAAATGCTGTTACCAAAATGTCACACACTATTAATTTATTTGTATTAGGTTTTATTTTTCTTGTAGCTATTACCTGATGTTGGATTCAAACTGTAGAGAGAGAGGATCTATCTCTGTACTGACTCATCCATTGATGAGCTCTACTCTTTCTCGGCAGAAACCATCAAAAGTCTCAAGCTTGATACCCTAATATGATTGAGTGGAGATAAGAAAGACTGTAATGTCATCAACTGAAGTGTGTCTAATGTTGGGAGATGTGTCCATCCAGTATTCAGTAGTGGGAGGCTACATCTCCCACTACCTCCTGGAGAAATCCAGGATCTGCGGACAGAACTCCGCAGAGCGCAACTATCACATCTTCTACCAACTCTGTGCCGGAGCTCCGGATCCCATCTTCCAGAAACTCAAGCTGGGACCTCCGGACCAGTTTGCTGTAAGTCCATACACACCTATACATTACCTAACACCATCCACAATTCTCTCTTGCAGTACTTGAAGGAAGGCTGCACCCAGTATTTCAATGGCTCCAAGCAAGGTCCCAACCAGAACAGACTCTCCCAGGCTCACAAGGAGGATGGACCACTACGGGACAGCTTACTGGATGATGCCAAGGACTTTGCTACATTGGACCAAGCTCTCAACAGGATTGGTAGGTACAGCCTTCCTTAGTAAGGAATGGAAAAGGTTGGTTTTGAGGTGGTAGTAAAGATTTGGTGTGTTTTGTTGCAAATATCATAAACTAGCTTGCTCTTTTTGAGTGGTACCTGATACAGTGATTATGGAACAGGTCTGGAGGAAGCCAGCCGGCTAGCCATCTATGGCCTGGTGGCCGCTGTTCTCCACCTGGGCAACATCCAGTTTGTGGACAATCCCGATGATACCCGGGGAGGCTGTGAAGTGGACCCAGACACTGAAGGATCCTTGGCCACAGCAGCTCTACTCATGGGAGTGTCGGACTCAGACCTCCGGCAGTGTCTCCTTACCCGGGTGATGCAGACCAGCAAGGGAGGGGCCAAGGGCACCATTTACATGTAAGTCTCCCTCTGTACTAGGCTGGGAACATCTCAGTTTCTTCCAGTTGGGATGAGTTAGATTGGTTACTGTAATATACCTTATAATAATATTATAATGTACTCTGTTTATCTGTACTCTATTATAAAATACCCATTCCAAGAGTCAAGCAACAGTATCACTATAAAAGGAAGTTCCAAAAATGCAATATAACAGCGGTATGGTAGATTAAACTGGCGAAACTGCTAGGAGGGTTTACCACTGATGAGCCAGGCCCTACCTTTAATTTTTCCATTGCAGTAAGGGCAGTAGAGAAATTGTTTAATTTCAAAAAGAATTTATGCTTCAAAAATAGTTTATATTTCTTATGATTGATGGTCCATTAATGCATCATATTACAAAGAGGATAATAAAAACTACTACTTCCAACCATAATCCAAATGTGATACCTGTATTCCTGTTATAAGAAATTTAAACTATTTTTGATGAGTATGTTTCTTTTTTAAAATATACAGTAGAACCTCTCTGTAAAGGACTACACCTAATTGCAGAGCCAAAGTGTTCTTTAGGAAGAGGTGTCCTCTTACCGGAGAGTTGCTAAATAGTAAAATTGGTAATTTTGACAATGAAAACTGTCCTTTATAGGGGCCTGGCTCCACTGGGAGGGTTCACCACTAATGAGCCAGACCCTCCCTTTTTTTTATCATTGCTGTATGAACACAGTAGAAAGTGATTTTATATTTAAAAAAGAAATACACAAGTCAAAAATAGCTTAGGTTTATTATAACAGATGGTGCGCTATTGCATCATAACAACTCCTGTTAATCTTTACACAATGTTTTATTTTAAAAATGGATTGTATAGAGATTATATTTTCTCTCCAATTTTTGGTTACCCACTCCATATTTTTCACATTTAATTGTCGGTGCCTTCTGATTGTTGTTGATTCGCTTTGAATAGCACCACATATTGTGTTTGTAGTCACTCATCTCTAATATTTCTCTACAATTGTAGTCCCCATCATGTATTTAGAGGGGGCGCTATAGACAGGTTTAACTGTATATAGCAACAAATATCTTTTGAGAAACTGATAATTTACATTACCAGACACTTCTTTCTTTTGTGCACAGTTCTTTTTTCTCTCTCTTTCTCATTGTTAATATCACATGTCTATTCTATTCACGACCTAAAATTATGTTGTTGTTGTTTCTTATCCCCTTGTGTAAAGATTACACAAATTCCATGAGTTCATGCTCCTCGAGCTGTTTTATGATGAGTAGCGGCCTCTCCCAAAGGTCATGTTTAGTACATCTAATGCATGTCATGTAGCTCTACAACTGTTAGTGTGGAATAATGGAGATCCACTTTGGGACGTCGCCCAGATGATATGATGGATCGGGTGACAACAAACAAATCCCCTTTCTTCCAGCGGCACCAGCCGGTGACAAAAGATTAGCATGCATCCTGGTCTGCTGACCAGTTTGGTCTCTTTTCCTCTGTCCTCTCAAAATGTTTAAATAAATTTAGTTTGAAGGAGATTTTTACCCTCTACTTTCAGCTATTTAGTGATCTGTCTAAAATTCCTTGGAACAACCTACAAACGAATCATCACTACGAATTCTTATACCCAATTTTGCACCATTATTTTGTTAAATGTTTACCAGCCTTTTCTTCACAGTCAGTTTCTCCCTCCTTTCCTCATCCAATTAATGGTTAGAAGAAAGCTGTGTGTGTCTACTCCAGGGTACCTTTGAAGGTCCATGAAGCCCAGCATGCTCGAGATGCCCTGGCCAAAGCCATGTATGCCCGGCTGTTCGACTACATTGTCCAGACCATCAACCACAGCATTCCCTTCAGCTCCTCATCTTACTACATTGGGGTGTTGGACATTGCAGGGTTTGGTAAGTTCCTCAATACCTATCTCTCTATACTCTAGGTAACTGTTGGATCCCTCTACAGAATACTTCCAGAACAACAGCTTCGAGCAGTTCTGCATCAACTACTGCAACGAGAAACTTCAACAGTTCTTCAATGAGAGGATCCTTAAAGAAGTAAGAGCACATTTCCACTTGTTGGACAGCAAAGGAAACAGAATCATATTAATGACAAGTTACCCCACACCCATCCAAATATAAATCTGCACTTTTTTATAATTGCATTTTATATAACTGCTTGAAATGCAATAGTGCAGAAGCTTCTCCGGAACATATCTTGCTCAGAACTGACAATAGAGGACCTATTTTCCAGGCCTATAACTACCATCACAAAATTGGAGAGAAGTGGACTTCAGGAATTGGTTTAACCATGGAGATAAGCACTACCACCACCATATATCATTATACAGTAGAACCTCCCTTTAGCAGACACCCCACTAGAGGACACCTCTCTAGAAAGGACAGTTTTCATTTGTAAAATTACCATTTTTACTATTTAGCAACTCTCCGGTAAGAGGATACCTCTCCCTAAAGGATGCATTGGTTCTGCAATTAGGTGTTGTCCTTTACAGGGAGGTTCTACTGTAATACTTGTTATTATTATTGAATTACATTTTATCTCAAATTCTAGTTTTAAAATTACCTCCTCTAATTCAACCGATGATAATTCAACATTTGCTTTACATTTTGGTTGCTATAAATAGTTTACATTTTGGATAACAGATGGCGCATTACTGCATCGTTGGATATTACCGTAGAACAACCTCCATGAGTGGACACCTCTACAAAAGACAGTGTTTTCATACCCAAAATTACTATCTTTACTATTTAGCAGCTTTCCTGTAGGAGGACACCTCTCTCTAAAGGACACCTTGGCTCTGCAACTAGCTGTCCTTTACAGAGAGGTGTTCTACTCTATTAGAAAAAATACTAGGGACAAGCAACAATTCTGTCCTCCCAAGGGAACAACATTCTTTGATTTCTTTGACTTAAGTCTGGTCATCTACAGACAATGACTTTCCAGAATGGTTGCAAGGTTTTCCCACTATGTACTAAGTGTCAACCTGCAAACCCAAACCACATTATTGACTGTATTGACTCATCCTTTGATGAGCTCTACTCATCCCCAGCAGATGCCATCAACAAGCTCTACAAGCTTGATACCCTGATATGATTGAGTGGAGATAAAGAAGAAAACACATCCCCAGCAGACACTATCAACAAGCTCTAGAAGCTTGATACCCTGATATGATTGAGTGGAGATAAGAAAGAAGAAAACACATCCCCAGCAGACACTATCAACAAGCTCTAGAAGCTTGATACCCTGATATGATTGAGTGGAGATAAGAAAGAAGAAGAAATACTTGGAGGAGGAAGCCTTTTTTCCTTCTAATTCAAGAATCATCTGGACTAAGCTATGACTCAGCAGTTTAATTCTACAGGAAACCCCGCTGTGTAGAATTACACAAGTTTGACTGCACGTACCAATGTTGCTACACTGACTTGGTTAACTCAGGAAATAGGAGGATGATGATGCTTGGTCTTCTCCTCTGTGAGACTAATCAAAGATAGCAGTCAAATTGTACAGTACAAGGAGGCCCAACAATATGAATTCTCCTGGAGATTGTTCACCATCGTAGGCTGAGTTTTCAGTTCATATTGACCCCAACAGGACTGGGTTGACAGTGTTTCTGTAGCTGTTGCCACTTGATTGTGTTTCCTCTCTAGCATCAGACCTAGGATTTGTTGTCCCACATGGTGTAGGCCATATTCTTCATCTTCTTTTTTATCTCCAACCTCTGCAAAGCTGACTGCTACAGGGCGCGTCCCCAGGTGGCGGATAGGGAAACAACCTTCAGATATGAAGGCCAGCTGTGAAACAAGTAGAATAACTCTGATGAATAAGCAGTTAGAATTGTTAGAAAGAAAAGAAAGATCTCTTTAAAAATCCTGAGTTCAACTGACCCGGTTGATAGACCTCAGCAATGGGTCCCACTCCAGGGATACAGAGGAGCTGCATCTGTACTCATGTTAAAGTTGGCAGCAAAGGCTTCCATGTTAGGAACAGTCTCAAATTACAGGCAAGGTCAGACTTTCATCAAAGTGTGCATGGATCATGTTGCCATGATCAACGAAAGCTGCACTCCTTCACCCCATTCCAGCTCGAGAGGATGAACTCATGGAAACAACAACAACATATTAGGGTATCAAGCCTGTAGAGATAGAGATGGTGTCTGCTGGGGATGAGTAGAGCTCATCATTGAATGATCCAAAACAGTCAATAATGTAGTTTGGAGTTGCAGGTTGAGAATTACACTTAGCACATAATAACTGCATTTAAGTGCATAAGCACATGCTGAACCTGAAAGGATTGTGGACCTTGGCTAGTTAATTGAAAAATAAATAACAATGAACTAAATAAAGTTATTTTAATTAATAACAAAATAAAAGGAACACATGAAGATATTACAAATCAGTTTTGTCATTAGACAAAAATATTTTGTCTTCGTAAGGAAAAAATAAAAATTAAAGCATTTGGTAAGGTGTTATTAGAGATACATGTCCTGGACATGAACTTATCATACAATAATAACAATATTACAACCTCTATATACAAAAAACCAACACATACAGGAACTTATTGGAACTATAGCTCACAGCACCATTTCAGCCAAAAATTAGGATTAGTAAAAGCTTTTATATATAGAACTTTTACGCTCATTAATGATACAGCTAAAAGAGATACATTTATAAAACCTTGCCAAATGCTTATGTTTTTTCTGAAGAGGATAAAAGATTTTTGTCGAAACGTTGAGAGAATAAAAAAGTTTTCTAGCCAAAGTGTCTCTTAATTCTAAGAAATAATTGTGAGGATTTTCTCACAGAAATAAATAAACATTTAAAAATTAACTAGAACTAAAATTTAACCAATATAACATTTTGTTCAAAATTTTGTAAATATTTTAGCTCTTCATTTTCTCTGTGAGTGTGTGTGTGTGTGTGTATGCCATGTTTAAAAATTTCTAAATCATTTGACTATGATAAATTTGTCACTTCGCAGAATTCATGACTGATATTTTTAAAAATAATTAATAAATAAAAAACACAAGGTAATAAGACCAAATCCAAATAAATAGATAGTGTGTGACGTTTCTGTAACAGCATTGTTACTATCTTCCTTGTGTTTATAATCTATAATCCAAATTGTGCCTTATCATAAATAAAAAAAACCTTTTTAAAAAGCTTTATTAAAATTAACTACACAGAGGAGAAATATATATATTCCTGCTATACCTCCATTGAACAATTAAGATGATAAGGCAAAATTTGGATTATAGATTATAAACACAAGGTAATAAGACCAAATCCAAATAAATTAATAGTGTGTGACGTTTCGGTAACAGCTTTGTTACCATCATCAAACAAAAGTACTGAATGTTACCGAAATGCTATCGGGCTGTTACCGAAACGTCACACACTATTTATTAATTTGGATTTGGTCTTATTACCTTGTGTTTATTGAACAATTAAGTTTATATGAGCAAAAATAAAAGGCAAATAACAATCATCAAATATAAATTTAATGCGATTTAATATGAAACAAGTGATCAAGTTTTTTTTTTTTTGTCTTTCTCCAAATTTTTTCACCTCTTCAATATAAGTTGGTCTCCCACCCCGCTTTTATTGTTACTTGTTTTAATCATTATTTTCTATAATCTTTTTTATTTTCTTTCTAGTGCATATTTTTAATAGAATATTTTATAAAAAGTTTTTTTTTTTTTTTTTTTTTTTTTTTTTTTTAAATCAATTATAGTAAAAGAGAGTGTGTGTGGCAAAGTTTTTGACTTGAACCTTGCTGTGTGGATGTATGTGGAATGATGATCCTATACAGCTACTAACCAAAGGATCTTGTCCAGGAACAAGCTCTATATGAGAAGGAGGGCCTCAATGTTCGCAAGATCAAGTACATTGACAACCAGGACTGCATAGGTGAGTAATTGCCCTGCAGCTTTTAGTGTGGAAATACTGGGAGTGAAGAATTTGAGGTTGAGGAGGAAAGCAAAATATTGCTGGAAGTGGGACCACATTCAACTGGAAGCTAACTCCACAGCTGGCCAGCAGAGCACTGTAGAAACACCCCAGTTCCTCTCTCTATCTCTCTATCTGACTCGGATAACAATGCAATATTTAGCTGTGAACACAATAAATGACACATTAATAGATCTTCTTCTTCTTTCTTATCTCTACTCAATCATATTAGGGTATCTGGCTTGTAAAGCTTGAGATCATGACTGGGTGAAGTAGAATGCGTCTGCCTTTGTCATTAAGACTGGTTGCACTACTCAGTGGCAGGCCGACTTAGCTCCAAAAGAAATGGCCACCTCTGACATGAGGAACAGACGCCATGTGAAGCTGCTCCTAACATGGAGTACAAACGCTGCTCATCCTGAATCCCTGGATTAGGAGCACTTACAGGGTACTATCAGCTGAGCCCAGGTTTTTTAGCGAGTTTGTTACTGCTCCCCCTCCTTTTTCATCTGGGCTTGGGACCAGCAAAGGCGGACATTAATAGATCCAGACCAATTATTATTTTTACATTATTCTCTAATAGTGCTGGATAATAGCATTTTCATGCCTCTATATATCCCCTAACAGTACTTAAATAAGATGACAACGTGATTAGACACAATTTGGTTTATAAATTAGAAATGCAAAGTAATAAGACCAAATCCAAATAAATAATGTGTGACATTTTGGTAACAACGTTGTTACCATCATCAAAAAAAAAGTATTGAATTATAGAAAATATCACAGCCTGTTCTTTTAAATAGTGTGTTACACACTTGATAACAATATTTAAAAACACATGCTGTAATATTTTTTCTCATTCAGTACTTTTGTCTGATGATAGTAATAACACTGTTAGCAAAACGTTGCACACTATTTATTTATTTGGAATTGGTCTTATTACCTTGTGTTTCTAAAATGACAAGATGTATTCAGATGAATTCCCAATGTAGTTGTGAAACAATTTCTACCTAGAGTTGTTGATAACAAGGACCAATGAATACACAATGCTGCAGGTTAGCCTGATAGAATTTAAAGAATTATTTCCTCTTTAAATCAAAAATTAAATATATACCAGGTATATATTAAGCTAATACAGTAGAACATCCCTGTAAAGGACAACACCTAGTTGCAGAGCCAAAGTGTTCTCTAGGGAGAGGTATCCTCTTACCGGAGAGGTTATAAATAGTAAAAATGGTCATTTTGCAAATGAAAACCGTCCTTTATAAAGAGGTGTCCTCTAGCGCGAGTGTCCTCTCATCGAGGCTCTACTGTACCATGATAATTTTATGATATACAAGTTTTCCACCTCTGATTAAAGTTGTAGCCTAAAATCATGGTTACCAGGATTTGCTTGGAAGTTCCAACTTGATCCAAAATAGTCAATTATCTCCTTACACATTTCAATCAGGTTGTAGTGTGTGTGTATGTGCTCCCCCTTTAACTCCAAAGTGGATTTTTAAGATTCCACATTGAGGGGAGACTTGGAACAACTTCAGTGAAGCCTCATTTGTTGACTGGATCTCTATCAAAGAATCAGCTAAACAACAGAAAATTTCTGAATATATTTGAGGGAATAGTATTTTGTTTAGTTATACAGTAGAACATACTCATGCTAGCGGACACCTCTCTACAAAGGACAGTTTTCATTTGCAAAATTACCATTTTTACTATTTAGAAACTCTCCAGTAAGAGGACACCTCTCTACAAAGGACAGTTTTCATTTGCAAAATACCATTTTTACTATTTAGCATCTCTCCAGTAAGAGGACACCTCTCCCTAAAGGACACTTTGGCTCTGCAACTAGGTGAACTTTACAGAGAGATTTTACTGTTAAAAGAAAGGTTCCCATCCATATAGATGCTAAAATAAATCGTTGACCTTCATGTTCTGTATAGAGCCCAGTCTCCAACCACTCTGTGTGTTCTCCAGAGCTGCTGGAAGGGAAGGGGCAGGGTATCTTTGACCTGCTAGATGAGGAGAGCAAGCTGCCTCGAGCCAGCCCAGTCCACTTCACCTCCACTGTCCACAGCCAGAATGGCCGCCACCTGCGTCTGGCTGTCCCCAGGAAGTCCAAGATCCGGGATCACAGGGAGCTCAGGGATGACGAGGGATTCCTTATCCGCCATTTTGCTGGAGCAGTCTGCTACGAGACGGTACGTACACATGTTGTGATGTAGACATCAACATTACCATAACTATATTGTGGGTCGGTGGAAGGCTGGAAGTTTGGTTTTTGACCACTACGACCCGGGTTCAATTCCCGCATTGGACACTTTTTTCTGATTAAAAAAAATGCTCCAATGGCCCCCGATTCTTGCAAAAGTCCAACCCCACCAGCGAGTGCAAGTAACCAAACGGGGCTCTGGCACATTTGTAAGTGCAAAGTCAAACTGCTTTTCACATGTGTAGACATGTGGTGCGCTTACAGTAAAAGCAGTCACTAACTACCCACCATGATTATCATGGCCTGTACCACGTGTACTAGGGATAATTAAAAATATATATATATTGTAAGATTATAAACTCAAATGGAACTTCTTCTATATAACATGTTTATTTCTCTAGCTTTGGAACACACCGAGCGAGCGGCCACGCTATTTTTAGCACTGCTGTTTTTTCACCCTGGCAGGTGGATAAATGTTGGCAGGAATGCCTAATTTGGTATGGGCTGATAGCCCTCTAGAAGCTGATCAGACACCTGAAAGGTACAGCTTCGAACCTCCAACCAATGCAGAGATATCTGCGAAATTCAATTTACAGAAAGAATTTTCGATTGAAATGAAAGATGGTAACTATGCAAAATCCGCCGAGTCGCACGACTTCACGACTAAGACACCTTCAATTGCCAATGTAAATGTTCTAACTTTCGAACATGTTGTTATAACAAAGGAAAACTTCAAGACACGAATGTTTCTTTTCACAAATAAATAAAATTTATTCTGTCCTTACTGCAATGAAAAAATTTTGGGAGTACTTTGATTCATCAGTGGTGAACCCTCCCAGCGGTTTCACCAATTTAATCTACCAGACCGCTTCTTTAGAGCTCTAATACTGTATTGTACGATTCTGCTTTTATATTCTACTCTGCTCTTACGCTTCACCACTGATGAGCCAGGCCCTCCCAATAATTATCATTGTAGTAAGGATTGTAGAATTGTACGCGTCAATAATGGTTTAAATTTCTTATAAAAAAAGTAAATGTTAACTCAGATTGAAGGTTTAACATTTACTTTTTCTAAAACAAGGTAATAAGACCAAATCCAAATAAATAGTGTGTGACGTTTCAGCGTTGTTACCATCTTCAGACAAAAGTACTGAATGAGAAATTTTACCACAGCATTCATTCAGTACTTTTGTCTGAAGATGGTAACAACGCTGTTACCGAAACGTCACACACTATTTATTTATTTGGATTTGGTCTTATTACCTTGTGTTTATAATCTATAATCCAAATTGTGCCATATCAATTTACTTTTTCTGTTATACACCCTGTTGTATGAAGTCTTACTATATATAACCCATTCAGAAACCAACCTATCTGTAAAAACCATGTTAGCAGGTGACCCAATGTCCCAGACAATGGTTTGATTGTGTGCCACCAGAAAAACATACTGATGCTTATATAGCAAAAAGGGCGTACCTGGATCTGTGAAAGAATTTAGGGATTTTTGAGAATTTTTTTTTTTTTCCACAGAATCAGGTATGCCCTTTTTTTAATATAAATATATTGAATGGATCAGCTTCTAAACCCAAACTACTGATACTTGTCAAGCATTTTCAAAAAGCATTGGTCTAGAATTGTCTCTGAGAGTCCAGTAGTTGTTGAGACTGTCAGATCATTCTACAAAGGTGGTCGTCCATCTAACACATCATGGGTGTTGCAGGCCAAGTTCATTGAGAAGAACAACGATGCTCTCCATGCTTCCCTAGAGAGTCTCATGCTGGAGTCAGGCAACCAGCTCCTCAAGGAACTCTTTGCCAAGAAGAAAGGCAGCAGCCCCAAGAACTCGTCAGTCAAGTCGCAGCAGGGCAAACTAACCTTTGAGAGTGTGGGCAGCAAGTTCCGTACCCAGCTGCAGGATCTCATGACCAAGCTACGCAGCACCGGCACCCACTTTGTCCGCTGCATCAAACCCAACTTCAAGATGACCCATCACCATTTTGAAGGAGGACAGATTCTGAGCCAGCTTCGCTGCTCTGGTGAGTCTGCAGCACAGTGTAACAAACTGGTGTTCAGATACCAAGTGGTTGGTTGTCATGCTAAAATTGACGACAATTCAGAATAGGTTGGAGCCTGCTAGAAATATGTTTTTATAATTAGATGACT
Organism: Cordylochernes scorpioides; assembly: GCA_030710605.1. NCBI lineage: Eukaryota > Metazoa > Arthropoda > Arachnida > Pseudoscorpiones > Chernetidae > Cordylochernes > Cordylochernes scorpioides. The sequence goes on from CP092863.1 coordinate 60,598,916, forward strand.
TGATAAATCACAATTTGGATTATTCTATATACAGTTACGAGCGTCATGGCCTCTGTCACGGTTTGCCGGCGCCCTCCTATTGGTCGGCTACGATCACGCCACCTTTGCCCCCCCCCCCCATCATTTGGTGCCGCCAATGCGCGAGACACTTTGTCACCGTTTGCTTTTGGTTCAGTGGTAGAATGCTCGCCTGCCACGCGGGCGCCCCGGGTTCGATTCCCGGCCGATGCTTTTTTTTTTTTACAATTTTTAAAACTCATTTATATATTATAGTGGCGGGCGCCCCGGGTTCGATTCCCTGCCGATGCAATTTTTTTACAATTCTTAAAACTCATTTATATATTATACAAGAATGACATCCACGGCGCCAATATATAATTGTAACGAATAGTATTTTAATAAAAGCATTTAATCAGGTAAAACCCGGGCGTTGCCCGGGTCATTCGGCTAGTAGATTATAGCTACAAGGTAATAATACCAAATAAATTAATAGTGTGTGAGGTTTCTGTAAAACCATTGTTACCATCATCAGACAAAAGAATAAAATGATGTTAACAACACTGTTATCAAAACATCACACACTATTAATTTATTTGGATTAGGTCATATTAACTTGTAGCTATAATGAGATGACCTTTTGGTGAATTTTTATCACTTCAGATTCTTTAGAAAAATCTTTCAAAGTAAAATTCTCTAGCCTCTCTAACAAAAAGAATGGAAAGACCAAACAGGGGAAACTAGACAAGGAAATACTGAGTAACCATGTATGGTGATGCTAGCAATGTTTTTACCTAAATGTCTTGGGTTCGTTACCTTTCTTTCAACTATCAGCTGAGTTGGCTCAAGTCAAACTGAGCTTCTCATTTTGCAATTTTCAGTTCTCCCTTATCTTCAGAAAAGGTTGTAATTTGTTGTTTTAAAATTACAAAATATTTTCTCACAATGAGTTTCTTTTTATTACAAAACGCTAGCTTTCAAGTGATAATCGCTCTTCAACGGGCTTAATAAAACATCGACTATATCCTACAAGAAATATTTACAGAAACATACACACGCAGCGTGGATATTTATAACCGAAATTTTAAATTGATATGTAATTTAACAATGTTATGGAATATGTCTATTTACATTTTTAGGGCATCCAGAACCTATAAAATTGATCTATTGATTTCTTCTAAGGTATTGTGATGGTATCTTCCTGTTTATGCTGTTATATTCATTGGAAATGAGAGATTCTAAAAGTAACCGTTGATATTTGTTACGTAACATATATAGGTAGAAAAAATAGTAAAATTGTACTGGGATAAGATGGATAAATTAAGAAAAAGGCATCTCCTTATTGAAAGTTGGGGCCATCAGCCCGAAATGGGCACGTGGTTAGCTTTTTCTGGATTAATCAAGAATGGTTTTTGGCCAATTCTGGAATATTTAAAAATCAACGATGAGTTGATATTTATTTCGATAGATGACGCAAGCCATCAGCAACTTTCAGTTGCACGATAAAGAGATGCCTTTTTCTTAATATATAAGTAGGTTATTTTGCTTCTACTTAGGAAATGTACTGCAAGGTAATAAGACCAAATCCAAATAAATGAATAGTGTGTGACATTTAGGTAACAGCTTTGTTACCGAAATATCACATGCATTTAATTATTTGGATTCGGTATTATTACCTTCTAGTTCTGAACTATAATCCAAATTGTACCTCATCACTTAGGAAATGTGTTTAATAGCAAGGGTTATTTTTAATTTGGCAGCAATATCAGACTTCAGGGATTCCATCAGATCATAAGTAACTTGTACCTATGGTGTGTATCAGGCATGACGTCAGTGCTGGAGCTGATGCAACAAGGCTATCCTTCCAGGGCCCAGTTCTCAGATCTCTACAGCATGTACAAGTCCCACCTGCCGCCTGAACTGGCTCGCTTAGATCCTCGGCTCTTCTGTAAGGTGGGTGTGTGTGCTCGTGCAGTGTTAGCTTGACCAACTAAGTCTTGTTTCTGGGGGGTCGGTGGAAGGCTGGTTAAACCGTTTGGTTTTCGACCACTACGACCCGGGTTCGATTCCCGCATTGGACACTTTTTTCTGTTTAAAAAAAAAAATGCTCCAATGGCCCCCGATTCTTGCAAAAGTCCAACCCCACCAGCGAGTGCAAGTAACCAAACGGGGCTCTGGCACACTTGTAAATGCAAAGTCGAACTTCTTTTCACATGTGTAGACATGTGGTGCGCTTACAGTAAAAGCAGTCGCTAACTACCGACCATGATTATCATGGCCTGTACCACGTGTACTAGGGATAAGCAAAAAAAAAAAAGTATTGTTTCTTATCCCCTTTGGGTAAAGATTACACAAATTCCATGAGTCCATGCTCCTCAAGCTGTATTTGATGATAAACAGCAGCCTCCCCCTGACAACCCTCAGTATGTAATAAGTCAAAATCTCAAAAATTGATCTTCAATTGTTACCCTCACACGTTGGCATTGAAGGCAATGAAGCTGCTGATGTGCTAGCAAAAAATGACACAAGAGAAACCTTGTCGAGGAATAATATACTTACTTTTAAAGAAATAGAGACAGTAGCCAAAACAAAAATAAATAAGAACTAGAGAATCCCACCAAAGCACAGTTGGTACAGTGGAGTGGACACGAGAGAGAGAGGAGCTCTGAACATCAGAAATAGCATCAAACAACACTAACAAGATTTAGAACAGGCCATTGCAAGCCATTGAAGATAGAAAATAATAACAAAATCTACCCCACTTGTCCAAAATGTAGTTTGGCACCTGCAGCTCCAGAACACATTTTGGCTTGCATTAGATGTACTAAACAGGATCTTTGGAAGAGGTCGCTGCTTATCATCAAACAGCTCAAAAGAGCATGGATTTATAGAATTTGTGTCATTTTTATACAAGAGGATAAGAAACAATAACATGTAATAAGTTCTTGTGCTAAAAGACATTGGATGTTTCAGGCCCTCTTCAAAGCGCTGGGACTCAATGAAAATGACTTCTGCTTTGGCCTCACCAAGGTGTTCTTCCGGCCAGGCAAGTTTGCAGAGTTTGACCAGCTGCTCCGGTCAGATCCTGCCCACCTGGCAGCTCTGGTGACCAAGGTGCGCAAGTGGCTGCTGGGCTCCCGCTGGAAGAAAGCCCAGTGGTGCGCACTCTCAGTCATCAAGCTACGTAACAAGATCACCTTCCGCAGGGAGAGCCTGATCACCATCCAGAAATATGCGCGCATGTACCTGGCACGCCTCAAGTACAGACCTAGGTAAGTTGCCATATTGATCAAGTTAAAAAATTTAATTATTGTAATTTATATAAAATATTTTAATACCTACATTCCAATGTGAATCTGTTTCATAATATAATTCATCTGTTCATAATACAGTAGAACAACCTCCCTTTAGCAGATACCACTCTAGCTGACATCTCTCTAAAAAGGACAGTTTTCATTTGCAAAATTACCATTTTTACAATTTAGCAACTCTTCAGTAAGAGGACACCTCTCCCTTATGGACACTTTGACTCTGGAATTAGTTGTCCTTTACAGAGAGGTTCTACTGTGATAAGAAAATATAAAGTAATCAAAAGTATATATCATCAATTTATTACCGTGATACTCCTGTAGAAGGACTGACAAGTCCAAAAACTTGAAAATAAATATTTGAACAAGAAACTTAACCCTGGAAGCTTCATTTGTTTTATAATATTGTGGCGAAGAAATATTTTATTATTTAATTTAATATTATTCAATGAAAATATTCAACAGATTATAAAAATATATATTACTCTGTATTTGTGAAATCATCTTTAAAATATTTCTTTGCTTGCTTGCTTAAGATTCTCTAGCTGTAGATAGTTTTTGGGGGCTGACTTGTTAATAATTGTCGACTCGTCGCTGTGACGTCATCAATAAATACTTTTATATCTTAGGATATTTCAAGGCTTGATTTCTACGCTACAATATTATAAATCAGGGAAGAGCGTTTATATAAAATCAAAAGTGGCCGATTATTTCTGTATATTATTTAATGATAAAGCACAATTTGGATTATAGATTATAATAAAAGAAAATAAGACCTAATTGTCACCATCATCAGATTTTGTCTTTTGTCTGATGATGGTGACAATGTTGTTGCCGAAATGTCACACACTAATAAATTATTTGGATTAGGTCTTATTTTCTTTAATGTATATTATTTATTGAACAATTACATGCCACAACAGGGCACTAAGTACAATATAAAATGGAGAGTTGTCACAATAGATAGGGTTAACTAATGTGTTTTTGGAGAAAAAGGGCATTTCCTGATCGTGCAACTAAAAGTTGCTGATGGCTTGAGCCATCTATCGGAATGAATATCATCTAATGTGTATGTGGCAGGTACCAGGGCCTAGCCCGGCTGAAGAAGCTCCAGTCCCAGTTCCAGCAGCTCAGGCCAGTGTGTGACCAGCTCAGGTCCCAGAAACAGGAGATGCAGGCTCAGATCTCTGGGCTGGAGGCTCGAATCTCACAGCTCATCTCACAGCTGCGGGTAGGTGCCTTCTTTGGTGGTGTTCCTACTGGTTATATTCACACATATAGGACTGCTTGTACTGTAAGTGACAAGGTCTACTGGTTATATACTCACATTGCAGGACTGCTTGTACTGTAAGTGACAAGGTCTACTGGTTATATACTCACATTGCAGGACTGCTTGTACTGTAAGTGACAAGGTCTACTGGTTATATACTCACATTGCAGGACTGCTTGTACTGTAAGTGACAAGGTCTACTGGTTATATACTCACATTGCAGGACTGCTTGTACTGTAAGTGACAAGGTCTACTGGTTATATACTCACATTGCAGGACTGCTTGTACTGTAAGTGACAAGGTCTACTGGTTATATACTCACATTGCAGGACTGCTTGTACTGTAAGTGACAAGGTCTACTGGTTATATACTCACATTGCAGGACTGCTTGTACTGTAAGTGACAAGGTCTACTGGTTATATACTCACATTGCAGGACTGCTTGTACTGTAAGTGACAAGGTCTACTGGTTATATACTCACATTGCAGGACTGCTTGTACTGTAAGTGACAAGGTCTACTGGTTATATACTCACATTGCAGGACTGCTTGTACTGTAAGTGACAAGGTCTACTGGTTATATACTCACATTGCAGGACTGCTTGTACTGTAAGTGACAAGGTCTACTGGTTATATACTCACATTGCAGGACTGCTTGTACTGTAAGTGACAAGGTCTACTGGTTATATACTCACATTGCAGGACTGCTTGTACTGTAAGTGACAAGGTCTACTGGTTATATACTCACATTGCAGGACTGCTTGTACTGTAAGTAACAAGGTCTACTGGTTATATACTCACATTGTAGGACTGCTTGTACTGTAAGTGACAAGGTCTACTGGTTATATACTCACATTGCAGGACTGCTTGTACTGTAAGTGACAAGGTCTACTGGTTATATACTCACATTGCAGGACTGCTTGTACTGTAAGTGACAAGGTCTACTGGTTATATTCACACATATAGGACTGCTTGTACTGTAAGTGACAAGGTCTACTGGTTATATACTCACATTGCAGGACTGCTTGTACTGTAAGTGACAAGGTCTACTGGTTATATACTCACATTGCAGGACTGCTTGTACTGTAAGTAACAAGGTCTACTGGTTATATACTCACATTGTAGGACTGCTTGTACTGTAAGTGACAAGGTCTACTGGTTATATACTCACATTGCAGGACTGCTTGTACTGTAAGTGACAAGGTCTACTGGTTATATACTCACATTGCAGGACTGCTTGTACTGTAAGTGACAAGGTCTACTGGTTATATTCACACATATAGGACTGCTTGTACTGTAAGTGACAAGGTCTACTGGTTATATACTCACATTGCAGGACTGCTTGTACTGTAAGTGACAAGGTCTACTGGTTATATACTCACATTGCAGGACTGCTTGTACTGTAAGTGACAAGGTCTACTGGTTATATACTCACATTGCAGGACTGCTTGTACTGTAAGTGACAAGGTCTACTGGTTATATACTCACATTGCAGGACTGCTTGTACTGTAAGTGACAAGGTCTACTGGTTATATACTCACATTGCAGGACTGCTTGTACTGTAAGTGACAAGGTCTACTGGTTATATACTCACATTGTAGGACTGCTTGTACTGTAAGTGACAAGGTCTACTGGTTATATACTCACATTGCAGGACTGCTTGTACTGTAAGTGACAAGGTCTACTGGTTATATATTCACATTGCAGGACTGCTTGTACTGTAAGTGACAAGGTCTACTGGTTATATTCACACATATAGGACTGCTTGTACTGTAAGTGACAAGGTCTACTGGTTATATACTCACATTGCAGGACTGCTTGTACTGTAAGTGACAAGGTCTACTGGTTATATACTCACATTGCAGGACTGCTTGTACTGTAAGTGACAAGGTCTACTGGTTATATACTCACATTGCAGGACTGCTTGTACTGTAAGTGACAAGGTCTACTGGTTATATACTCACATTGCAGGACTGCTTGTACTGTAAGTGACAAGGTCTACTGGTTATATACTCACATTGCAGGACTGCTTGTACTGTAAGTGACAAGGTCTACTGGTTATATTCACACATATAGGACTGCTTGTACTGTAAGTGACAAGGTCTACTGGTTATATACTCACATTGCAGGACTGCTTGTACTGTAAGTGACAAGGTCTACTGGTTATATACTCACATTGCAGGACTGCTTGTACTGTAAGTGACAAGGTCTACTGGTTATATACTCACATTGCAGGACTGCTTGTACTGTAAGTGACAAGGTCTACTGGTTATATTCACACATATAGGACTGCTTGTACTGTAAGTGACAAGGTCTACTGGTTATATACTCACATTGCAGGACTGCTTGTACTGTAAGTGACAAGGTCTACTGGTTATATACTCACATTGCAGGACTGCTTGTACTGTAAGTGACAAGGTCTACTGGTTATATACTCACATTGCAGGACTGCTTGTACTGTAAGTGACAAGGTCTACTGGTTATATACTCACATTGCAGGACTGCTTGTACTGTAAGTGACAAGGTCTACTGGTTATATACTCACATTGCAGGACTGCTTGTACTGTAAGTGACAAGGTCTACTGGTTATATACTCACATTGCAGGACTGCTTGTACTGTAAGTGACAAGGTCTACTGGTTATATACTCACATTGCAGGACTGCTTGTACTGTAAGTGACAAGGTCTACTGGTTATATACTCACATTGCAGGACTGCTTGTACTGTAAGTGACAAGGTCTACTGGTTATATACTCACATTGCAGGACTGCTTGTACTGTAAGTGACAAGGTCTACTGGTTATATACTCACATTGCAGGACTGCTTGTACTGTAAGTGACAAGGTCTACTGGTTATATACTCACATTGTAGGACTGCTTGTACTGTAAGTGACAAGGTCTACTGGTTATATACTCACATTGCAGGACTGCTTGTACTGTAAGTGACAAGGTCTACTGGTTATATTCACACATATAGGACTGCTTGTACTGTAAGTGACAAGGTCTACTGGTTATATACTCACATTGCAGGACTGCTTGTACTGTAAGTGACAAGGTCTACTGGTTATATACTCACATTGCAGGACTGCTTGTACTGTAAGTGACAAGGTCTACTGGTTATATACTCACATTGTAGGACTGCTTGTACTGTAAGTGACAAGGTCTACTGGTTATATACTCACATTGTAGGACTGCTTGTACTGTAAGTGACAAGGTCTACTGGTTATATACTCACATTGCAGGACTGCTTGTACTGTAAGTGACAAGGTCTACTGGTTATATACTCACATTGCAGGACTGCTTGTACTGTAAGTGACAAGGTCTACTGGTTATATACTCACATTGCAGGACTGCTTGTACTGTAAGTGACAAGGTCTACTGGTTATATACTCACATTGCAGGACTGCTTGTACTGTAAGTGACAAGGTCTACTGGTTATATACTCACATTGCAGGACTGCTTGTACTGTAAGTGACAAGGTCTACTGGTTATATTCACACATATAGGACTGCTTGTACTGTAAGTGACAAGGTCTACTGGTTATATACTCACATTGCAGGACTGCTTGTACTGTAAGTAAAGGTGCTAGAGCTCTGTACTGTAAGTACACATGTTGAAGTTAAACTGAAAAATTGCTAAAGCTCTGTGGTGGATTGGATGGCAACAATAGATGGTGGGATGGCAACAATGTTTGGTGATATGGCAAATAGTGGAATGGCAACAATAGATGGTGGAATGGCAACAATAGATGGTGGAATGCCAACAATGTTTGGTGATATGGCAAATAGTGGAATGGCAACAATAGGTGGTGGGATGGCAACAATAGATGGTGGAATGCCAACAATGTTTGGTGATATGACAAATAGTGGAATGGCAACAATAGGTGGTGGGATGGCAACAATAGATGGTGGAATGCCAACAATGTTTGGTGATATGACAAATAGTGGAATGGCAACAATAGGTGGTGGGATGGCAACAATAGATGGTGGAATGCCAACAATGTTTGGTGATATGACAAATAGTGGAATGGCAACAATAGGTGGTGGATGGCAACAATAGATGGTGGAATGCCAACAATGTTTGGTGATATGACAAATAGTGGAATGGCGACAATAGGTGGTGGGATGGCAACAATAGATGGTGAATGGCAACAATAGATGGTTGTACGGCAACAATAAATGGTGGAATGGCAACAATAGGTGGTGGGATGGCAACAATAGATGGTGGAATGGCAACAATGTTTGGTGATATGACAAATAGTGGAATGGCGACAATAGGTGGTGGGATGGCAACAATAGATGGTGGAATGGCAACAATAGATGGTTGTACGGCAACAATAAATGGTGGAATGGCAACAATAGGTGGTGGGATGGCAACAATAGATGGTGGAATGGCAACAATAGTTGGTGGGATGGCAACAATAGATGGTGGAATGGCAACAATAAGTGATGGAATGGCAACAATAAGTGATGGAATGGCAACAATAGATGGTGGAATGGCAACAATAGATGGTGGAATGCCAACAATGTTTGGTGATATGGCAACAATAAATGGTGGAATGCCAACAATGTTTGATGATATGGCAACAATGAATGGTGGAATGGCAACAATAAGTGGTGGGATGGCAACAATAGATGGTTGGACGGCAACAATAAATGGTGGAATAGCAACAATAGATGGTTGGATGGCAACAATGGGTGGTGGGATGGCAACAATAGATGATTGGACGGCAACAATAAATGGTGAAATGGCAACAATAGATGGTTGGATAGCAACAATAGATGGTTGGATGGCAACAATAGATGGTTGGATGGCAACAATAGGTGGTGGGATGGCAACAATAGATGGTTGGATGACAACAATAGATGGTTGGATGGCAACAATAGGTGGTGGGATGGCAACAATAGGTGGTGGGATGGCAACAATAGATGGTTGGATGGCAAAAATAGATTGTTGGATGGCAACAATAGATTGTTGGATGGCAACAATAGATGGTCGGATAGCAACACTGGGTGGTGATATGGCAACAATTTTCAGTATTTTTCAGGATGCCTGAATGATCAATTTTTTTCACCACGCTGATGAGGGGCAACATTTCTTGATTAAACAAGAATAGGTATATTCTGGAATAATTAAAAATCAACAATTTGTTTATATTTATTCTGTTGTCATTAAGACTGGGAGCACTACTCAGTGGCAGTCCGACATAGCTCCAAAAGAAATGGCCGACTCTGACATGAGAAACAGATGCCATGTCCATGGAGTACAAACGCTGCTCATCCTATATCCTTGGATTAGGAGCCCTTACAGGGTACTATCAGCCGGGCCAGCTGAACCCAGGTTTTTTAATGAGCTTGTTACTGCTCCCCTTCCTCCTTTTTCATCCGGGCTTAGGACCGGCAAAGGCGGAGTTCTTTTGTTTGATGATGTTAACAAAGCTGTTACCGGTATGTCACATACTATTTGGATTTGGTCTTATTTACTTTGTGTTTTCTAATCTCTAATCCAAATTGTACCTAATTAAACTCTATTAAAGTATAAAAATTGGAAGAAATGTGAGAGATATACAGATTTTAACCACTTGTTTGTTTGCTTCCTCTATTGTAGTTGGTAGAGTCCAGTTGTGTCACAGGTAGGACCACCCAAAGATGGCCCAGCAGCCCTGGACAAGGAGATCACCAACCTGGCCCGCAGTCTGGACACTCTGCTCTCCCGTCTCCAGCAACTGGTGGCCAAGCAGGAGGAGCTGCGCAGGATTGAGGAGGAGAGGGAGGCAGAGCGAAAGCGCAAGGAAGCCGAGGAGAAACAGCGGAGGGAGGAAGAAGAGGTGCGGAGACGCAAGGCTGAGATGGAGGAACAGAGACGCAAGGAAGAGGAGGCTTTCCTCCTGGCCCAGTGCTCCAAGAAGGAGGTAAGTCTTGTGCCAGATAGCTTACAGAGGCAGAAACTTTTGGGTCAGGTTGCCTATAAAAATTATTTACTTTTTTTTCAAATACAGTAGAACCTCCCTGTAAAGGACACCTAATTGCAGAACCAAAGTGTCCTTTAAGGAGAGGTGTCCTCTTACCAGATAGTTGCTAAATAGTAAAACTGGTAATTTTGTTAATGAAAACTGTCCTTTGTGGAGAGGTGTCCGCTAGCGGGGTGTCCCCTAAAGGGAGGCTCTACTGTACTTTATTCCAACATTTCAGTGACCCGATGTAATCCGTATTCAAGAAATTATATTTTGATGAAACTTATTTGATGCCAAGTTTTGAATGGTCTGATATTTAAAACATGTAGAGCATGCAGCGCATCAATAATGAAACTTTGGAATACAGTCTAAAAAACAGGTTGAAGTAAATCATTTTTGACTATATTATAGAGCCAACCTGCAAAATGGTGTTTTCCATATAAATTTTACTTATTAAACCTTTGTAGGTTTAGGTTTATATAAATGTTAATTTACCTATTTTTGGGTTGAAAGAATCTATCATAGCTCATTGACTTATCATGACTGAATCTTCGATGAGAGAACGTCGCCTTGAGAGACCAGGAATGCCATAATTTTTTGGGCGGTCTTTCATGGGAGACTACTGTATCTATTTACACTCATGAACAAAATTTAAGGAAGTGGAAAGTCTGGTCATGTGTTCTTTTGGAGGAGACAGGGGCACTTGGTTATCTTGTGTGTCTTCAATAAAAGTCACTGTAATAGATAATAGTAGAGTTATAGTCACAATCTAGATATACATGCTAAAAGGTACAACTTCCTTAAGTTTGTCCATGAGTGTGTATACACTTGGTTATCTTGTGTGTCTTCAATAAAGGTCACTGTAATAGATAATAGTAGAGTTATAGTCACAATCTAGATATACATGCTAAAAGGTACAACTTCCTTAAGTTTGTCCATGAGTGTATATACACTTGGTTATCTTGTGTGTCTTCAATAAAGGTCACTGTAATAGATAGTAAAAGAGTTATAGTCACAATCTAGATATACATGGTAAAAGGTACAACTTCCTTAAGTTTGTCCATGAGTGTGTATACACTTGGTTATCTTGTGTGTCTTCAATAAAGGTCACTGTAATAGATAGTAATAGAGTTATAGTCACAATCTAGATATACATGCTAAAAGGTACAACTTCCTTAAGTTTGTCCATGAGTGTGTATACACTTGGTTATCTTGTATGTCTTCAATAAAGGTCACTGTAATAGATAGTAATAGAGTTATAGTCACAATCTAGGTATACATGCTAAAAGGTACAACTTCCTTAAGTTTTGTCCATGAGTGTGTATACACTTGGTTATCTTGTATGTCTTCAATAAAGGTCACTGTAATATTTTTCAGAGTTATTGTCACAATCCCAATATACATGCTAAAAGGTACAACTTCCTTAAGTTTGTCCATGAGTGTGTATACACTTGGTTATCTTGTATGTCTTCAATAAAGGTCACTGTAATAGATAGTAATAGAGTTATAGTCACAATCTAGATATACATGCTAAAAGGTACAACTTCCTTAAGTTTGTCCATGAGTGTGTATACACTTGGTTATCTTGTATGTCTTCAATAAAGGTCACTGTAATAGATAGTAATAGAGTTATAGTCACAATCTAGGTATACATGCTAAAAGGTACAACTTCCTTAAGTTTGTCCAGTGTGTACACACTAAGTGTGTATACACTTGGTTATCTTGTATGTCTTCAATAAAGGTCACTGTAATAGATAGTAATAGAGTTATTGTCACAATCCCAATATACATGCTAAAAGGTACAACTTCCTTAAGTTTGTCCATAAGTGTGTATACACTTGGTTATCTTGTATGTCTTCAATAAAGGTCACTGTAATAGATAGTAATAGAGTTATAGTCACAATCTAGATATACATGCTAAAAGGTACAACTTCCTTAAGTTTGTCCATGAGTGTGTATACACTTGGTTATCTTGTATGTCTTCAATAAAGGTCACTGTAATAGATAGTAATAGAGTTATAGTCACAATCTAGGTATACATGCTAAAAGGTACAACTTCCTTAAGTTTTGTCCATGAGTGTGTATACACTTGGTTATCTTGTATGTCTTCAATAAAGGTCACTGTAATATTTTTCAGAGTTATTGTCACAATCCCAATATACATGCTAAAAGGTACAACTTCCTTAAATTTGTCCATAAGTGTGTATACACTTGGTTATCTTGTATGTCTTCAATAAAGGTCACTGTAATATTTTTCAGAGTTATTGTCACAATCTAGATATACATGCTAAAAGGTACAACTTCCTTAAGTTTGTCCATGAGTGTGTATACACTTGGTTATCTTGTATGTCTTCAATAAAGGTCACTGTAATATTTTTCAGAGTTATTGTCACAATCTAGATATACATGCTAAAAGGTACAACTTCCTTAAGTTTGTCCATGAGTGTGTATACACTTGGTTATCTTGTATGTCTTCAATAAAGGTCACTGTAATAGATAGTAATAGAGTTATTGTCACAATCTAGATATACATGCTAAAAGGTACAACTTCCTTAAGTTTGTCCATGAGTGTGTATACACTTGGTTATCTTGTATGTCTTCAATAAAGGTCACTGTAATAGATAGTAATAGAGTTATAGTCACAATCTAGATATACATGCTAAAAGGTACAACTTCCTTAAGTTTGTCCATGAGTGTGTATACACTTGGTTATCTTGTATGTCTTCAATAAAGGTCACTGTAATAGATAGTAATAGAGTTATTGTCACAATCCCAATATACATGCTAAAAGGTACAACTTCCTTAAGTTTGTCCATAAGTGTGTATACACTTGGTTATCTTGTATGTCTTCAATAAAGGTCACTGTAATAGATAGTAATAGAGTTATTGTCACAATCCCAATATACATGCTAAAAGGTACAACTTCCTTAAGTTTGTCCATGAGTGTGTATACACTTGGTTATCTTGTATGTCTTCAATAAAGGTCACTGTAATAGATAGTAATAGAGTTATAGTCACAATCTAGATATACATGCTAAAAGGTACAACTTCCTTAAGTTTGTCCATGAGTGTGTATACACTTGGTTATCTTGTATGTCTTCAATAAAGGTCACTGTAATAGATAGTAATAGAGTTATTGTCACAATCCCAATATACATGCTAAAAGGTACAACTTCCTTAAGTTTGTCCATAAGTGTGTATACACTTGGTTATCTTGTATGTCTTCAATAAAGGTCACTGTAATAGATAGTAATAGAGTTATTGTCACAATCCCAATATACATGCTAAAAGGTACAACTTCCTTAAGCTTGTCCATAAGTGTGTATACACTTGGTTATCTTGTATGTCTTCAATAAAGGTCACTGTAATAGATAGTAATAGAGATATAGTCACAATCTAGATATACATGCTAAAAGGTACAACTTCCTTAAGTTTGTCCATGAGTGTATATACACTTGGTTATCTTGTATGTCTTCAATAAAGGTCACTGTAATAGATAGTAATAGAGTTATTGTCACAATCCCAATATACATGCTAAAAGGTACAACTTCCTTAAGTTTGTCCATAAGTGTGTATACACTTGGTTATCTTGTATGTCTTCAATAAAGGTCACTGTAATATTTTTCAGAGTTATTGTCACAATCCCAATATACATGCTAAAAGGTACAACTTCCTTAAGTTTGTCCATAAGTGTGTATACACTTGGTTATCTTGTATGTCTTCAATAAAGGTCACTGTAATATTTTTCAGAGTTATTGTCACAATCTAGATATACATGCTAAAAGGTACAACTTCCTTAAGTTTGTCCATGAGTGTGTATACACTTGGTTATCTTGTATGTCTTCAATAAAGGTCACTGTAATAGATAGTAATAGAGTTATTGTCACAATCCCAATATACATGCTAAAAGGTACAACTTCCTTAAGTTTGTCCATGAGTGTGTATACACTTGGTTATCTTGTATGTCTTCAATAAAGGTCACTGTAATAGATAGTAATAGAGTTATTGTCACAATCCCAATATACATGCTAAAAGGTACAACTTCCTTAAGTTTGTCCATAAGTGTGTATACACTTGGTTATCTTGTATGTCTTCAATAAAGGTCACTGTAATAGATAGTAATAGAGTTATTGTCACAATCCCAATATACATGCTAAAAGGTACAACTTCCTTAAGCTTGTCCATAAGTGTGTATACACTTGGTTATCTTGTATGTCTTCAATAAAGGTCACTGTAATAGATAGTAATAGAGTTATAGTCACAATCTAGATATACATGCTAAAAGGTACAACTTCCTTAAGTTTGTCCATGAGTGTATATACACTTGGTTATCTTGTATGTCTTCAATAAAGGTCACTGTAATAGATAGTAATAGAGTTATTGTCACAATCTAGATATACATGCTAAAAGGTACAACTTCCTTAAGTTTGTCCATGAGTGTGTATACACTTGGTTATCTTGTATGTCTTCAATAAAGGTCACTGTAATAGATAGTAATAGAGTTATTGTCACAATCTAGATATACATGCTAAAAGGTACAACTTCCTTAAGTTTGTCCATGAGTGTGTATACACTTGGTTATCTTGTATGTCTTCAATAAAGGTCACTGTAATAGATAGTAATAGAGTTATAGTCACAATCTAGGTATACATGCTAAAAGGTACAACTTCCTTAAGTTTGTCCAGTGTGTACACACTAAGTGTGTATACACTTGGTTATCTTGTATGTCTTCAATAAAGGTCACTGTAATAGATAGTAATAGAGTTATTGTCACAATCTAGATATACATGCTAAAAGGTACAACTTCCTTAAGTTTGTCCATAAGTGTGTATACACTTGGTTATCTTGTATGTCTTCAATAAAGGTCACTGTAATAGATAGTAATAGAGTTATAGTCACAATCTAGATATACATGCTAAAAGGTACAACTTCCTTAAGTTTGTCCATAAGTGTGTATACACTTGGTTATCTTGTATGTCTTCAATAAAGGTCACTGTAATAGATAGTAATAGAGTTATAGTCACAATCTAGATATACATGCTAAAAGGTACAACTTCCTTAAGTTTGTCCATGAGTGTGTATACACTTGGTTATCTTGTATGTCTTCAATAAAGGTCACTGTAATAGATAGTAATAGAGTTATAGTCACAATCTAGGTATACATGCTAAAAGGTACAACTTCCTTAAGTTTTGTCCATGAGTGTGTATACACTTGGTTATCTTGTATGTCTTCAATAAAGGTCACTGTAATATTTTTCAGAGTTATTGTCACAATCCCAATATACATGCTAAAAGGTACAACTTCCTTAAATTTGTCCATAAGTGTGTATACACTTGGTTATCTTGTATGTCTTCAATAAAGGTCACTGTAATATTTTTCAGAGTTATTGTCACAATCTAGATATACATGCTAAAAGGTACAACTTCCTTAAGTTTGTCCATGAGTGTGTATACACTTGGTTATCTTGTATGTCTTCAATAAAGGTCACTGTAATATTTTTCAGAGTTATTGTCACAATCTAGATATACATGCTAAAAGGTACAACTTCCTTAAGTTTGTCCATGAGTGTGTATACACTTGGTTATCTTGTATGTCTTCAATAAAGGTCACTGTAATAGATAGTAATAGAGTTATTGTCACAATCTAGATATACATGCTAAAAGGTACAACTTCCTTAAGTTTGTCCATGAGTGTGTATACACTTGGTTATCTTGTATGTCTTCAATAAAGGTCACTGTAATAGATAGTAATAGAGTTATAGTCACAATCTAGATATACATGCTAAAAGGTACAACTTCCTTAAGTTTGTCCATGAGTGTGTATACACTTGGTTATCTTGTATGTCTTCAATAAAGGTCACTGTAATAGATAGTAATAGAGTTATTGTCACAATCCCAATATACATGCTAAAAGGTACAACTTCCTTAAGTTTGTCCATAAGTGTGTATACACTTGGTTATCTTGTATGTCTTCAATAAAGGTCACTGTAATAGATAGTAATAGAGTTATTGTCACAATCCCAATATACATGCTAAAAGGTACAACTTCCTTAAGCTTGTCCATAAGTGTGTATACACTTGGTTATCTTGTATGTCTTCAATAAAGGTCACTGTAATAGATAGTAATAGAGATATAGTCACAATCTAGATATACATGCTAAAAGGTACAACTTCCTTAAGTTTGTCCATGAGTGTATATACACTTGGTTATCTTGTATGTCTTCAATAAAGGTCACTGTAATAGATAGTAATAGAGTTATTGTCACAATCCCAATATACATGCTAAAAGGTACAACTTCCTTAAGTTTGTCCATAAGTGTGTATACACTTGGTTATCTTGTATGTCTTCAATAAAGGTCACTGTAATATTTTTCAGAGTTATTGTCACAATCCCAATATACATGCTAAAAGGTACAACTTCCTTAAGTTTGTCCATAAGTGTGTATACACTTGGTTATCTTGTATGTCTTCAATAAAGGTCACTGTAATATTTTTCAGAGTTATTGTCACAATCTAGATATACATGCTAAAAGGTACAACTTCCTTAAGTTTGTCCATGAGTGTGTATACACTTGGTTATCTTGTATGTCTTCAATAAAGGTCACTGTAATAGATAGTAATAGAGTTATTGTCACAATCCCAATATACATGCTAAAAGGTACAACTTCCTTAAGTTTGTCCATGAGTGTGTATACACTTGGTTATCTTGTATGTCTTCAATAAAGGTCACTGTAATAGATAGTAATAGAGTTATTGTCACAATCCCAATATACATGCTAAAAGGTACAACTTCCTTAAGTTTGTCCATAAGTGTGTATACACTTGGTTATCTTGTATGTCTTCATTAAAGGTCACTGTAATAGATAGTAATAGAGTTATTGTCACAATCCCAATATACATGCTAAAAGGTACAACTTCCTTAAGCTTGTCCATAAGTGTGTATACACTTGGTTATCTTGTATGTCTTCAATAAAGGTCACTGTAATAGATAGTAATAGAGTTATAGTCACAATCTAGATATACATGCTAAAAGGTACAACTTCCTTAAGTTTGTCCATGAGTGTATATACACTTGGTTATCTTGTATGTCTTCAATAAAGGTCACTGTAATAGATAGTAATAGAGTTATTGTCACAATCCCAATATACATGCTAAAAGGTACAACTTCCTTAAGTTTGTCCTTAAGTGTGTATACACTTGGTTATCTTGTATGTCTTCAATAAAGGTCACTGTAATAGATAGTAATAGAGTTATAGTCACAATCCCAATATACATGCTAAAAGGTACAACTTCCTTAAGTTTGTCCATAAGTGTGTATACACTTGGTTATCTTGTATGTCTTCAATAAAGGTCACTGTAATAGAGTTATAGTCACAATCTAGATATACATGCTAAAAGGTACAACTTCCTTAAGTTTGTCCATGAGTGTGTATACACTTGGTTATCTTGTATGTCTTCAATAAAGGTCACTGTAATAGATAGTAATAGAGTTATTGTCACAATCCCAATATACATGCTAAAAGGTACAACTTCCTTAAGTTTGTCTATGAGTGTGTATACACTTGGTTATCTTGTATGTCTTCAATAAAGGTCACTGTAATATTTTTCAGAGTTATTGTCACAATCTAGATATACATGCTAAAAGGTACAACTTCCTTAAGTTTGTCCATGAGTGTGTATACACTTGGTTATCTTGTATGTCTTCAATAAAGGTCACTGTAATAGATAGTAATAGAGTTATTGTCACAATCTAGATATACATGCTAAAAGGTACAACTTCCTTAAGTTTGTCCATGAGTGTGTATACACTTGGTTATCTTGTATGTCTTCAATAAAGGTCACTGTAATAGATAGTAATAGAGTTATAGTCACAATCTAGATATACATGCTAAAAGGTACAACTTCCTTAAGTTTGTCCATGAGTGTGTATACACTTGGTTATCTTGTATGTCTTCAATAAAGGTCACTGTAATAGATAGTAATAGAGTTATTGTCACAATCCCAATATACATGCTAAAAGGTACAACTTCCTTAAGTTTGTCCATAAGTGTGTATACACTTGGTTATCTTGTGTGTCTTCAATAAAGGTCACTGTAATAGAGTTATAGTCACAATCTAGATATACATGCTAAAAGGCACAACTTCCTTAAGTTTGTCCATAAGTGTGTATACACTTGGTTATCTTGTATGTCTTCAATAAAGGTCACTGTAATAGATAGTAATAGAGTTATAGTCACAATCTAGATATACATGCTAAAAGGTACAACTTCCTTAAGTTTGTCCATGAGTGTATATACACTTGGTTATCTTGTATGTCTTCAATAAAGGTCACTGTAATATATAGTAATAGAGTTATTGTCACAATCCCAATATACATGCTAAAAGGCACAACTTCCTTAAGTTTGTCCATAAGTGTGTATACACTTGGTTATCTTGTATGTCTTCAATAAAGGTCACTGTAATAGATAGTAATAGAGTTATAGTCACAATCTAGATATACATGCTAAAAGGTACAACTTCCTTAAGTTTGTCCATGAGTGTGTATACACTTGGTTATCTTGTGTGTCTTCAATAAAGGTCACTGTAATAGAGTTATAGTCACAATCTAGATATACATGCTAAAAGGCACAACTTCCTTAAGTTTGTCCATGAGTGTATATACACTTGGTTATCTTGTGTGTCTTCAATAAAGGTCACTGTAATAGATAGTAATAAAGTTATAGTCACAATCTAGATATACATGCTAAAAGGTACAACTTCCTTAAGTTTGTCCATGAGTGTGTATACACTTGGTTATCTTGTGTGTCTTCAATAAAGGTCACTGTAATAGAGTTATAGTCACAATCTAGATATACATGCTAAAAGGCACAACTTCCTTAAGTTTGTCCATAAGTGTGTATACACTTGGTTATCTTGTGTGTCTTCAATAAAGGTCACTGTAATAGAGTTATAGTCACAATCTAGATATACATGCTAAAAGGCACAACTTCCTTAAGTTTGTCCATGAGTGTATATACACTTGGTTATCTTGTGTGTCTTCAATAAAGGTCACTGTAATAGATAGTAATAGAGTTATAGTCACAATCTAGATATACATGCTAAAAGGTACAACTTCCTTAAGTTTGTCCATGAGTGTGTATACACTTGGTTATCTTGTGTATCTTCAATAAAGGTCACTGTAATAGATAGTAATAGAGTTATAGTCACAATCTAGATATACATGCTAAAAGGTACAACTTCCTTAAGTTTGTCCATGAGTGTGTATACACTTGGTTATCTTGTATGTCTTCAATAAAGGTCACTGTAATAGATAGTAATAGAGTTATTGTCACAATCTAGATATACATGCTAAAAGGTACAACTTCCTTAAGTTTTGTCCATGAGTGTGTATACACTTGGTTATCTTGTATGTCTTCAATAAAGGTCACTGTAATAGATAGTAATAGAGTTATAGTCACAATCTAGGTATACATGCTAAAAGGTACAACTTCCTTAAGTTTGTCCATGAGTGTGTATCAACTTGGTTATCTTGTGTGTCTTCAATAAAGGTCACTGTAATAGATAGTAATAGAGTTATAGTCACAAACTAGATATTCATGCTAAAAGGTACAACTTCCTTAAGTTTTGTCCATGAGTGTGTATACACTCGGTTATCTTGTGTGTCTTCAATAAAGGTCACTGTAATAGATAGTAATATAGTTATAGTCACAATCTAGATATACATGCTAAAAGGTACAACTTCCTTAAGTTTTGTCCATGAGTGTGTATACACTCGGTTATCTTGTGTGTCTTCAATAAAGGTCACTGTAATAGATAGTAATAGAGTTATAGTCACAATCCCAATATACATGCTAAAAGGTACAACTTCCTTAAGTTTGTCCATAAGTGTGTATACACTTGGTTATCTTGTATGTCTTCAATAAAGGTCACTGTAATAGATAGTAATAGAGTTATTGTCACAATCCCAATATACATGCTAAAAGGTACAACTTCCTTAAGTTTGTCCATAAGTGTGTATACACTTGGTTATCTTGTATGTCTTCAATAAAGGTCACTGTAATATATAGTAATAGAGTTATTGTCACAATCCCAATATACATGCTAAAAGGTACAACTTCCTTAAGTTTGTCCATAAGTGTGTATACACTTGGTTATCTTGTATGTCTTCAATAAAGGTCACTGTAATAGATAGTAATAGAGTTATTGTCACAATCTAGATATACATGCTAAAAGGTACAACTTCCTTAAGTTTGTCCATGAGTGTGTATACACTTGGTTATCTTGTATGTCTTCAATAAAGGTCACTGTAATATATAGTAATAGAGTTATTGTCACAATCCCAATATACATGCTAAAAGGTACAACTTCCTTAAGTTTGTCCATAAGTGTGTATACACTTGGTTATCTTGTATGTCTTCAATAAAGGTCACTGTAATAGATAGTAATAGAGTTATTGTCACAATCTAGATATACATGCTAAAAGGTACAACTTCCTTAAGTTTGTCCATGAGTGTGTATACACTTGGTTATCTTGTATGTCTTCAATAAAGGTCACTGTAATATATAGTAATAGAGTTATTGTCACAATCCCAATATACATGCTAAAAGGTACAACTTCCTTAAGTTTGTCCATGAGTGTGTATACACTTGGTTATCTTGTATGTCTTCAATAAAGGTCACTGTAATATATAGTAATAGAGTTATTGTCACAATCCCAATATACATGCTAAAAGGTACAACTTCCTTAAGTTTGTCTATGAGTGTGTATACACTTGGTTATCTTGTATGTCTTCAATAAAGGTCACTGTAATAGAGTTATAGTCACAATCTAGATATACATGCTAAAAGGTACAACTTCCTTAAGTTTGTCCATAAGTGTGTATACACTTGGTTATCTTGTGTGTCTTCAATAAAGGTCACTGTAATAGATAGTAATAGAGTTATAGTCACAATCTAGATATACATGCTAAAAGGTACAACTTCCTTAAGTTTGTCCATGAGTGTATATACACTTGGTTATCTTGTATGTCTTCAATAAAGGTCACTGTAATATATAGTAATAGAGTTATTGTCACAATCCCAATATACATGCTAAAAGGTACAACTTCCTTAAGTTTGTCCATGAGTGTGTATACACTTGGTTATCTTGTATGTCTTCAATAAAGGTCACTGTAATATATAGTAATAGAGTTATTGTCACAATCCCAATATACATGCTAAAAGGTACAACTTCCTTAAGTTTGTCTATGAGTGTGTATACACTTGGTTATCTTGTATGTCTTCAATAAAGGTCACTGTAATAGAGTTATAGTCACAATCTAGATATACATGCTAAAAGGTACAACTTCCTTAAGTTTGTCCATAAGTGTGTATACACTTGGTTATCTTGTGTGTCTTCAATAAAGGTCACTGTAATAGATAGTAATAGAGTTATAGTCACAATCTAGATATACATGCTAAAAGGTACAACTTCCTTAAGTTTGTCCATGAGTGTGTATACACTTGGTTATCTTGTATGTCTTCAATAAAGGTCACTGTAATATATAGTAATAGAGTTATAGTCACAATCCCAATATACATGCTAAAAGGTACAACTTCCTTAAGTTTGTCCATGAGTGTATATACACTTGGTTATCTTGTATGTCTTCAATAAAGGTCACTGTAATAGATAGTAATAGAGTTATTGTCACAATCCCAATATACATGCTAAAAGGTACAACTTCCTTAAGTTTGTCCATGAGTGTGTATACACTTGGTTATCTTGTATGTCTTCAATAAAGGTCACTGTAATATATAGTAATAGAGTTATAGTCACAATCCCAATATACATGCTAAAAGGTACAACTTCCTTAAGTTTGTCCATGAGTGTATATACACTTGGTTATCTTGTATGTCTTCAATAAAGGTCACTGTAATAGATAGTAATAGAGTTATTGTCACAATCCCAATATACATGCTAAAAGGTACAACTTCCTTAAGTTTGTCCATGAGTGTATATACACTTGGTTATCTTGTATGTCTTCAATAAAGGTCACTGTAATAGATAGTAATAGAGTTATTGTCACAATCCCAATATACATGCTAAAAGGTACAACTTCCTTAAGTTTGTCCATAAGTGTGTATACACTTGGTTATCTTGTATGTCTTCAATAAAGGTCACTGTAATAGATAGTAATAGAGTTATTGTCACAATCCCAATATACATGCTAAAAGGTACAACTTCCTTAAGTTTGTCCATGAGTGTGTATACACTTGGTTATCTTGTGTGTCTTCAATAAAGGTCACTGTAATAGATAGTAATAGAGTTATAGTCACAATCTAGATATACATGCTAAAAGGTACAACTTCCTTAAGTTTGTCCATGAGTGTGTATACACTTGGTTATCTTGTATGTCTTCAATAAAGGTCACTGTAATATATAGTAATAGAGTTATTGTCACAATCCCAATATACATGCTAAAAGGTACAACTTCCTTAAGTTTTGTCCATGAGTGTGTATACACTTGGTTATCTTGTATGTCTTCAATAAAGGTCACTGTAATAGATAGTAATAGAGTTATAGTCACAATCTAGATATACATGCTAAAAGGTACAACTTCCTTAAGTTTGTCCATGAGTGTGTATACACTTGGTTATCTTGTATGTCTTCAATAAAGGTCACTGTAATATATAGTAATAGAGTTATTGTCACAATCCCAATATACATGCTAAAAGGTACAACTTCCTTAAGTTTTGTCCATGAGTGTGTATACACTTGGTTATCTTGTGTGTCTTCAATAAAGGTCACTGTAATAGATAGTAATAGAAGTATAACGAATCAAAAATTTTACGAAGGAGCATCTTTTAGCACAAGTATAATAAAAGATGCTCCTTCGTAAAATTTTTGATTCGTTATACAATTATACCAATTATACGGAGTTTACCTGTAGAGATAGTAATAGAGTTATAGTCACAATCTAGATATACATGCTAAAAGGTACAACTTCCTTAAGTTTTGTCCATGAGTGTGTATTCACTTGGTTATCTTGTATGTCTTCAATAAAGGTCACTGTAATATTTTTCAGAGTTATAGTCACAATCCCAATATACATGCTAAAAGGTACAACTTCCTCAAGTTTGTCCATGAGTGTGTATTCACTTGGTTATCTTGTATGTCTTCAATAAAGGTCACTGTAATATTTTTCAGAGTTATTGTCACAATTCCAATATACATGCTAAAAGGTACAACTTCCTCAAGTTTGTCCATAGGTGTGTGTGATACTTGCTAACACTACTGTGCTGTAGGCTGTCACCCAGACCTTCCCTACGGAACAGGAAGAATCCATTAGGTAAGTTGGTCATCTCTCTTTTGTGCTTAGATCTTTTACAGATGTCAAGAGTTGTTGAAATACATTTAAAGGGGCTAAGACTATATGTTAGATACATTTACTTGTGGGGGGTCGGTGGAAAGATGGTCTAACCGTTCAATTCCCGCATTGGGCACTTTTTTCTGTTTAAAAAAAAAAAAAAATGCTCCACTTGCCCCTGATTCTTGCAAAAGTCCAATCTCACCAGCGAGCGCAAGTAACCAAACAGGGGCTCTGGCAGATTTGTAAGTGCAAAAGTCTAACTGCTTTTCACATGTGTAGACATGTGGTGCACTTACAGTAAAACCAGTCCCCAACTTATACCCACCATGATTATCATGGCCTGTACCATGTGTACTAGGGATAAGCAAAAAAAAAAAAAACATTTACTTGTAAGCAATGATTTTATTGTTCCAACTACAGTTGCATGCGGTAGCATGCAGCCATTTTCCTCCTGTCCATTCTGGATTCCATGATGTTCCACTTCATTTTTTTTTACATTTGATTATTTACAAAAAGTAAATTGAAATTTTTGCATATTTCTAATAAATAATTTTTACATTATCAAGAAACAAAATCCTGAGGAAGTTTCTTTGTAAGATTAATACAAGAAACTTCACCTCAGGATTTTGTTCTTTGATATTATACTGCTCCAGGCATTTATCCAACAGAATTTTTATTTAGAATACAGTAGAACTACCTCCCTGTAAAGGACAACACCTTATCCCAGAGCCAAAGTGTGCTTTAGGAAGAGAGGTGTCCTCTTACCGGAGAGTCACTAAATAGTAAAAATGGCAATTTTGCAAATGAAAATTGTTCTTTATAGAGAGGTGTTCTCTAGCATGAGTGTCCTCTTATAAAGGTTCTACTGTATATAGAATTTTTACATTTTTCAGCAAAGTTTAAGTGCATAGTTTGGCTGTTATACCCTAACTTAGGTTAACTCTACATTCAGGATTGGAATGGAAAGTCCTCTTTAACAAGTTGATGTGCATGTGCAGAGAGCAGATGTGGGAACAAGAACACAGGGATCATGAACTGGCCTTGCGTCTGGCTCAGGACATGAACGGCACGGTGGAGGAAGTGTGCACTCCTCCACCATTGCCAAGGTAAGACTCTGTGATAGATTGGACAGTGGCTGTCAGTATGTGTGTGTCTGTCTGTGCGAACAGATCCCAGTACATCCGACAACAACAGCAGGAGCTGGCCAACCGCAAGTTTGACCTGTCCAAGTGGAAGTACTCGGAACTGAGGGACACCATCAACACCTCCTGCGACATTGAGCTGCTGCAGGCCTGCAAGGATGAGTTCCATCGTAGACTCAAGGTCTACCATTCCTGGAAGTCCAAGAACACAGCTAGGAAAGCTGATTCTGCAAGGCAACATACCCCGCAGTCCATCCTGGACTCTGGTAATTGGACAGCTGTCAGCTAATGGTGGTGGTTCTTCCCGGCTTTCCTCTCTGCTCTCTTCTCTCTCTCTCTCTGGGTAAGGCACTTAGCTCTCTCTCTCTCTCTTCATCTACCTCCCATCTTCTGTACACCCAGGTGGGCCCAATGCATCTCTCGATCACATACATTTCAAGAGGTGAGGTCTCTTTGGTCCTGTAGATAGTACATTGTGGGGAGGTCTTTACACCATTCTGGAAGAGGAGTAGTCTAGTATGACTGCCAATTTTGAGCCTGGAAATATAGGTTGCTACCTGTTCTCCTGTTTATGATCTATTGATATCAACTATTCATTGATTTTTAATTATTCCAGAATTAGCCAAATACCCTTTCTTCATTAATCAAAAAAAGCTAAGCACCTATGTGTTTTGGGCTGTTGGCCCTCATCAGTGTGGTGCAAGCTGTACCTAAATGACCGAAAAACTGATTATTCAGGAATCCTGAAAAATCACAAACCAAGAAACGCCTTTTTCTTAATTTCTCCACCTGATCCCAGTACAATTTCACTTTTGTACTCTATTTTCACGGTGTCATTATAGTTTGGTCAAATTAATGTTTGTTATTTGATAGGCTGGAGATGGGAATATGAAAACATGGTCAAATTATCGCAAGTATCGAATTAACAAGGTTATATTCATCACAGTAAGGGCAGTAGAAGTTTAATAATATGTGTGAAAGAAACATTAGCATCTTATTTTTTTCATTTGCTAGATATGGATGGCGTATTGTTGCTTTATATAAATTTATGCCCTACTGTATATCTCCCATTAATTGGGAATGTGAAAATTACTCCTAATTAAAGAGCTGTTGTTGTTGTTTCTTATCCCCTTGTGTAAATATTACACAAATTCCATGAGTTCATGGTCGTTGAGGGTCCCTCTCCAGGGATACAGAGGAGCTGCGTCTGTACTCATGTTAGAGTCGGCAGCAAAGGCTTCCTTAAAACAATAATAAACAATAAGAGGAGCTTCTTGTATACACAAGAAGCTCCTCTTATTGTTTATTATTGTTTTAATGATCGTGGTTTTAAGAGTTTAATTTCTACAAAGGCTTCCTTGTTAGGATCGGCCTCAAAATATAGGAAAAGTCAAACTTACACCAAAGTGTGCCATGGTGCCACGATCTATGAAAGCTGCACCCCATTCCATGAGAAGAACTGTGATGCCCATCTCTATGAAGCCTATCATTGTTAGCTGACAGGTTGTGATGTTGCCCCAGCGGCCCAGAGCAGCCACATCCCCCAGCTGACTCAGCCCATAGGTCCTCAGCCCCAGCGCTACTTCCGCATCCCCTTCCTGAAGACAGGCCAGACCAGCCAGAAGGGATGGTGGTACGCCCACTTTGACGGCCAGTGGATTGCCAGGCAGATTGAACTTCACCCCAACAAGACTCCACTGCTGCTTGTGGCCGGTAGTACATTGTTTTCTCACTTCCACTCAACAATTATGTACAATCTCCACCTTTGCCAAGCCTGGATTTAAAAGGAAGAGGGGGAGCAGTAACAAGCTTGCTAAAAACCCTGGGCTCAGCTGGCCATGCTGATAGTACCCTGTAAGGGCTCCTGATTCAGGGATTCAGGATGAGCAGCGTTTGTACTCTATGTTAGGATCAGCTGTACATGACATCTGTTCCTCGTGTCAGAGGCAGCCATTTCATATTGGAGCTAAGTCTGCCTGCTACTGAATAGTGCTCCCAGTCTTAGTGACAGGCAGATACATTCTACTTCCCTCAATCATTATGGATGTCTTCTCAAATTCTACAGGCTTAATATGATTGAGTGGAGATAAGAAAGAAGAAGACCCTGTAGTGATAGACTTCTAAGTATATATATAAAGTGGCATCATCTCTACCTACCTTAGTGGGATTTGCCCTACTCTTCATTTTAGGCCATTAGGTGTCTTCCTTTTTTTTCCATATACACAAATTCTAACGGGATTAAAATATTCACATTACATATTTAGCTGTTAAGGGAAATCCTATATGCAACTCTGCAAAATTTGTATCTGCTTACAAAAAAAGTCTTTATAGATATGTAGGAAAGTAGCTACATTTGGTATTTGGTCACCTGGATATCTGCTGGTTAGCTGTGTTGTTGTTGTTGTTTCTCTTCTCCTTGTGTAAAGATTACACGAATTCCATGCTCCTCGAGTTGTTTTATGATGAGCAGCGGCCTCTCCCAAAGGTCCTGTTTAATACATCTAATACAAGCCAAAATGTGTTCTGGAGCTGCAGGTGCCAAACTACATTTTGGGCAAGTTGGGTAGATTTTGTTATTATTTTCTATCTTCAATGGCTTGAGATGGTCTGTTCTAAATCTTGTTAGTGTTGTTTGATGCTGTCTGAAGTTCAGAGCTCCTCCTGGGTTCACTCCACTCTGTACCAGCTATGCCGGATTATGGACCTAAAGGTCTGGGAGGCCATTTGCTTCTAGGATGTACCAACTATACCACTTTACATCTCACTTGTTGTTTCTTATCCCCTTGTGTAAAGTTCCATGAGTTCATGCTCCTCGAGCTGTTTGATGATAAGCTGCAGCCTTTTCCAAAGGTCCTGTTTAGTGCATCTAATGCAAGCCATAATGTGTTTTGGTACATCTCACTTAGTTCCTACATGAGGTTTTATAAGCACAAAGTAATAAGACCAAATCCAAATAAATAAATTGTGTGTGACGTTTCAGTAACAGCATTGTTACCATCTTCAGACAAAAGTACTGAATAAGAAATTTTACCACAGCATGTTTTTAAATAGTTACTGTTATCAAGTGTGTAAACAAGATAACAGATAAGAAGAAGATATTTATCTGAGAAACACAGAATATTATTCTTTGAATTAAAAATGGAAAAAACCCAATTTTTTTTTTTTTCAAATATAAATGTAATAACAAAATATGACAAAGGAAATGGAATTGTTTTAATGAAAAAAGAAGACTATAAACAAAAAATGCTTTCTTTATTGAATAACATTGGCACCTATTCTCCTATACAAAACGATCAAAAAAAAAAAACTTCCAAAAATAAATTGAACACCCTACTTAAAAACTGGAGAAAAACAAATATATTAATTACAGGCTTTTAACCAAGTTGAAAAATTATGATGCACATGTTCCCAATATATATGGTGCTCCAAAGGTCCACAAGCCTAACTGTCCATTACGCCCAATAGTAAACAATAGACCTTCACCAACATATGCCTTGGCAAAATGGTTAGCACAACAATTAAAAATCTACCAATATTTTAATGAAAATGAAATTGTTAACTCCTATTAATTCAAAGAAGATATTATTGACATGAAGCTAAATGGAAATCAAAGAATTATATCTTTAGATGTTGAATCCATGTTTACTTCAATCCCTATACCCACAATTATGGATGCATTAAACCATGTGATAAAAGAATCAAAAATAAATAATTTGCCAAAATCTGAATTTTTAATTGGAATAGAATTTTGTTTGAAAACAACATACTTTATTTATGATGACCAAATATATCTCCAAATGAAAGGTGCAACAATGGGTAGTCCAATATCACCAAGCTCAGCTTGT
Organism: Cordylochernes scorpioides; assembly: GCA_030710605.1. Taxonomy (NCBI): domain Eukaryota; kingdom Metazoa; phylum Arthropoda; class Arachnida; order Pseudoscorpiones; family Chernetidae; genus Cordylochernes; species Cordylochernes scorpioides. Next base: position 60,627,776 of record CP092863.1, read on the forward strand.
ATTACTATAGGCCAATTAGAAATAAAAGTTCTAAATTCACTTAAAAATGATGTTTATTATTTTAAAAGATATGTGGATGACTCCATTTTATTTATTAATCAGGGAAGTGAACAAAAAATTTTGGATACTTTCAACAATCTATTGCCTGATATCAATTACTCTATGGAAGTAGATAACAACAAATCAATAAATTTCCTGGACATGAACTTATCATACAGTAATAACAATATTACAACCTCTATATACAATAAACCAACACATACAGGAACTTATTGGAACTATAGCTCACAGCACCATTTCAGCCAAAAAGTAGGATTAGTTAGAGCTCTTATATATAGAGCTTTTACACTCATTAATGATACAACTAAAAGAAATACAGAAATTAACAACATCAAAAAAGAACTAATCAATGAAGATTTTCCCATCAAATTGATAGATAGAATAATAGAAGACATGAACCAAAAATATGAGAATAATACTTTAATTCAAAATCTAAAGTGCAAAAACAAAGAAACCTAATTTATCACATTGCCATTTATAAACCAAAAATTTGCAAGAGAGAGAGAGAAATTTTACTAATATATTCAAAAAGTATGAAAAAATAAAAATTGCATGGAAACCATGTAACCCTATCTCGCAATATATCAACAACCATAAGAACACTCACATACCAAATAGAGCAGGTTTAATTTATGAAGTGAAATGTGAAAAATGTGACCAATGTTATGTAGGACAAACATCCAGAACTTTGAACGAAAGAAAAAAAAACCATGAATATGCTCTGAAATGGGATAAAATTGAGAATTCTGCACTTGTAGAACATAGAAAAACCACAGGACATAATAATTTTAACCTAAAAGAAACAAAGATACTAGATTATGAGAAAAATTATTTTAAGAGACAATTTAGAGAAGCATTTTTCATTCAAAAGAAATGTGCTACAATTAACAGAATGGAAGAAAGAGGAAATATAAATGATATTTATAGATATGCTTTTAATTATATTGGAAAAAAAAAGGGTTTTTTCTACTTTTAATTCTAAGAATAAAATTCTGTGTTTCTCAGATAAATATCTTCTTATCTGTTATCTTGTTTACACACTTGAGATAACAGTAACTTTTTAAAAACATGCTGTGGTAAAATTTCTCATTCAATACTTTTGTCTGAAGATGGTAACATCGCTGTTACCGAAACGTCACACACTATTTATTTATTTGGATTTGGTCTTATTACTTTGTGTTTATAATCTATAATCCAAATTGTGCCTTATCAATGAGGTTTTATATTTAAAATATCTTCAGCATTATATATCTTGATTTGTATTTTATTATATACAGTTGAACCTGTCTATAGCGCCCCCTCTAAATAGCGCCTCCCTCTCTATAGCACCCGATTTTAAATACATAGTACGATGTGATTTACATTAAAAGTGACCTGTCTATAACATCCCCTCTCTATAGCACCCTATTTTGATGAGTCCCAAGAGAGGGTGCTATAGACAGGTTTAACTGTACATCCAAAATGTTTTATAAGGTCTCTCTATATAACCAATGGACAATGTCAGCTCTAACATATGTGTATGTGACAGGCCGGGATGACCTGCACATGTGTGAGCTGAGTCTAGAAGAGACTGGACTTGCTAGGAAGAGAGGAGCTGAGATCCTGGAGTCAGAATTTGAGGAGGAGTGGGCCAAACATAACGGCCCAGCTTACGTCAAGGGGGCGACCCCTCGCACAGCCATTGCCCACTAGATGGCCTCGCACACCATAGAATATTTATCACAGCGTGGAACGTTTGTTCCCTCTCTGTCTAGATAGATTCCCTTTCATCAAGTCTTTCCTTAGAAACCAATACCTTATTTTATATCTCTTTATTCCCAGATATATATTTATTTTTTTGAAACAGCTCTGATATATATTACAAGAGGTATTAATCTCTTTTTAGGATATTTTTTAAGTGGTCATCTCTTCACAGTAATATTTTTATTAAATTGTCATCTATTGATGAAATTGATAACAAATATTTTACTGGCAATGTGTTTCTTTTTCAATGACATCATCAAATATTATATCTACAGACCTTACTGCAAGTTATTGAATTAGAGGGTTTGGCTCGTTTCAATAATATCATCAACTATTATCTCTACAGAACTTACTGCAATGATATAAGTTATTGAATGAGAGGGTTCACTACTGATGAGCCAAGCCCTCTCATTCAATAACATATATCATTGCAGTAAGGTCTGTAGAGATAATATTTGATGTTATTGAAAAAGAAACACATTGCCAGTAAATTTTTGGTTACAAACATTTTTATTGTTAGTTTTTTTAGTATATGTAAGAAAAACCTTTCTACTCTATATGGAATGGTACAGCAAACGAACAACACTTTTAAGTTTTAAGACATCTTGGTCAAGCCAAAAAGAAATTACAGTAAAGTCGGAACAACTATCTCTTTGAGCTGACCATCTTGGTTCCAACTTGATCAATCCAAAGAGAAAACCTGAAATCTCTATTTCTTTCAGCTTACTAAATCACACTTTTCTTTATTATATAAAAAGCCTTTTTTTGTTTAAAATCTTTATCTTTCTTATAAATCTGGTTGTTTTTTCCCAATTTGTTGAGATATTTTTAATGAAATCTTTATTTTTTGACAGTAAAACCTTGCGAACCAAGGATATAGTGAACCTTCCTTTATAATGAATCTGAAATAAATTTCCCTATTTTATAAACTATGGCTATAACAAACCATGGCTAAGAATGAACCATAGGATTAGTTCTTTTAGAGTTTGCTCTTTAAAGAGGTTTTACTGTAAATATCTTTGTGACATTCCTCCTTTTTGTTTAAAGTTCTTTTGAGCTTTATGACCAATTTCTCTTTTTTAAATTTCTTTATCTACTCTTTATAATTATTTTTATTTATATTAGGAAGAATAACTTCTTAGGTTCATTGAAGTCATGTCAAAAATGATAAGGTACAATTTGGATTATAGATTAGAACTACAAGGTATACCTTTTTGTTTCTTAATCTTATATTTTTTATCTCTAATAGGAAAAATAACTTCTTAGATTCATTGAAGTCTTATCAAAAATGATAAAATTTGGATTATAGATTAGAAATACAAGGTATACCTTTTTGTTTCTTAATCTTATATTTTTTATCTCTAATAGGAAAAATAACTTCTTAGATTCATTGAAGTCTTATCAAAAATGATAAAATTTGGATTATAGATTAGAAATACAAGGTATACCTTTTGTTTCTTAATCTTATATTTTTTATCTCTAATAGGAAAAATAACTTCTTAGATTCATTGAAGTCTTATCAAAAATGATAAAATTTGGATTATAGATTAGAAATACAAGGTATACCTTTTGTTTCTTAATCTTATATTTTTTATCTCTAATAGGAAAAATAACTTCTTAGATTCATTGAAGTCTTATCAAAAATTATAAAATTTGGATTATAGATTAGAAATACAAGGTATACCTTTTGTTTCTAATCTTTAGATCTGTTTTTATAGGCAATATATTTTTGGTATACATTGAACAAATGAATGATTATTTTTTTCCAATCTTTCCATCACCATAGTGTTGTTGATGGCTCTCAATATTGGCTATAGAAGCATTTTATTTTTTTCACAATCTCCACTGTTTATATGTTTTATAATTACAATCTCTCACATTTATTAGAATATGAAAAAAATAATAATAAAAGGTCAGGTGTTGATATTAAAAACAAATTAGGTATATATTCTGACCACTAACATGAGTGTTTGTTTTTTTTAGATGGCAAAGAGAGAGAGAGAGAGAGATCCATTTTAATAGAACAGAAATCAACTAAACAATGATTTAATCTGATAAGGTACACAATTTGGATTATAGATTATAAACACAAGGTAATAAGACCAAATAAATAAATAGTGTGTGATGTATCAGTGTTTTTACCGAAACGTCACACACTATTTATTTATTTGGATTTGGTCTTATTACCTTGTGTTCAATGATTTAACCTGTTCCTTGTTTAGTTGATTTCTGTTCCACTAGATGGCGCTCTGCCATCTAAAAAGTTCAGGTTAGTGGTAAAGATATGCCTAATTTGTTTTTTTATTTATATTAGAAGATTGTATAATCTCTCCCTACTATTATAGAAGTTCTGGTAAAATAAGTCCCAATTAACAGATTTAATTGGTCTTAGCATATTAATAGACTTTAATGGACCTTAGATGCCACTCTTGCCCCCCCCCCCCCCCCCCCTTTTTTTTTTTAAACAATTTTTAATTTCTTTTGAGTTTTCACACATAAGGATCAAACACTAAAGAACAAAAAATCAATCAAAATTTGTTTCCAATTTTTTTTTTTTTATTATTATTATTTTTTGATGTTTTAAAGTGTGTGTGTATGAAAATTTATACTTTATTAAGAAGTTTTTTTTTATATATTATATTTATATAGTAAAAAAAGGAAGTTATAATCTGATTTTCTTGGGTTGTAAGATTGATAAGGCACAATTTGGATTATAGATTATAAAACAAGGTAATAAGACCAAATCCAAATAAATAAATAGTGTGTGATGTTTCTCATTCAGTACTTTTGTCTGAAGATAGTAACAGCGCTGTTACAGAAATGTTACACACTATTTATTTATTTGGATTTGGTCTTATTACTTTGTTTTTGGTTGTAAAGAGTTTATGAATAATCAACTCTTTGTATCTCTTAATTATGATTTGAAGATGATATTTTTATTTTTAATTTTTGGCAGCTAGACTACAATGTAATACTGATGGATAATTTCTATAGAGATCTGTTTTTTTTTTTATTATTTTTAATGATAAGCCTCAATTTGGATTATAGATTAGACCTAAAAGGTAATAAGAACAAATCAATAATGTGTGATGTTTCTGTGTTGTTACTATCATCAGATAAAAAGAGTGAATGAGAAAAAATATGGCAGTGGGTTTTTAATCTTGTTTATATACTTGAAAATAGTACTGTTTGTTGTTGTCGTCATGTCCAATGAAGAGCCTCAGATGTTTCCATACATCTCTATCACAACAGTCACAATGTTCTCTATCTTGGGTGTGTAAAGCTGCTGTTCTAGGTCCATGACAGTTTTCAAAAGTACTATTCAAGAGCCTGTAATATTTTTTCTCATTAAGTACTTTTGTCAGATGATGGTAACAATGCGGTTACCAAAACGTCACACATTATTTATTTTTTTGGAGATTTGATCTTATTACCTCATAGTTATAATTTCTAAATTGAATGTTAATTTCTTTTTATTTTATAAGCTAGAGATCTGAAATTATATTTCTAGAGGTAATGTTTCTCTTAAAGTGTAAATGGTGCTGCTATGAAGATTGTAGTTTCCCTATCTGTCCCTCCTAGATAGAACCCAACCATTATGTTGAGAAACTACTGTAAATTTCTACAATCCATTCTTAATTCAGAGGTCTAACACATCTTGAACCTGATTATGATAAAGCACAATTTGGATTATAGATTATAAACACAAGGTAATAAGACCAAATCTAAATAAAGAGTGTGTGATGTTTCAGCGTTATTACTATCTTTCAGTTACTTTTGTCTGAAGATGGTAATAACGCTCTGAAACGTTACACACTATTTATTTGGATATGGTTTTATTACCTTGTTATTTTTAAAACCTGATTAGTTGGTTCTTGTTGGATCTGGTAAATCTTGTTCTTCACTTGTGTAAATCTTGAATTGAGAATGGACTTGTATAGAAGAAACATGAAATACTTTGTTATAATTTCTATATAGGAGAATATATATTTTATTTGGTTAGTTTTTGACACACATGTACTTTGTGATGAAATTTTTTCTGGTCTATTTTTCTGTAGCAATTCTTGTCAGATTTTTTTTTTTTACATTTCCTTCATGTGGGACTGCACATGAGTAGGGAATGAATGAATGAATAAAGTTATTTGGCAATAAGTCTATTGATGTTCCCGTTGTTGTTCTTCCTTCCTTGAACATGATATACATCTTTATATAACACCAACTTGGATTATATTTCTATGGTACAAACATTCCTAATGGTTTTAACTCCTTGGGTTATAGCAACATAAAATATGGGTTCCAAACTTAAAGAATTTGTACCTTTTAGCATGTATATTGGTATTCAGACAATAACGAGATAACCAAGTGTGAACATACATTTTACACTCATGGGCAAAATTTGAGGAAGTTGTACCTTTTAGCATGTATTTTGGTATTCAGACAATAACTATGAAAGATACCCTCATGGACAAAACTTAAGGAAGTTGTACCTTTTAGCATGTATATTGGTATTCAGACAATAACTATGAAAGATACACTCATGGACAAAACTTAAGGAAGTTGTACCTTTTAGCATGTATATTGGTATTCAGACAATAACTATGAAAGATACACTCATGGACAAAACTTAAGGAAGTTGTATCTTTTATCATGTATATTGGGATATTCAGACAATAACTCTGAAAGATATTACAGTGACCTTTATTAAAGACACACAAGATAACCAAGTGTGAACAAAATTGCCTTTGTTGTTTGTCTTTTCTTTCTTTGATAGAGAGACCTGCAGCTACACTCATAGATAATATTTAAGGAAGTTGTATCTTTAAACACGTATATATATATCGGGATTCAGACAATAACTCTGAAAGATAATATAGTGACCTTTATTGAAGACACACGAGATAAACAAGTATAAACTAAATTGTCTCTGTCTCCTTAAAAAAAAAAGAGATAAACAGCGCCATCAAAGACTTTTCAATTTCTTAAGTTTTGTCCATGAGTGTTGTTATAACAAGATGAGACTGTACATGTTGATAATTGGGATTTTCTGAGAAAGCCAAACCACACCTCATTGAATATTTCAACTCCTCTCAATTCCAACCAAGTTGTCATCAATTTAGTTCTTAAATCTTTTTATTATCTCAACGTTTCGATAAAAATCTTTTGCCCTCGTTAGGAGAAAATTAAAGCATTTGGCAAGGCGTAAATAATTTTTAGTGCCTTGCCAAATGCTTTAATTTATATTTGCTCCTGATGAGAACAAAAGCATTTTGTTGAAACGTTGAGATAATAAAAAACTTTACTGGCCGAAGTGTCTTTAATTTTAAAAACTATGAATGCCAGCCAGGCAGTCTCATCTACATGATAATTAACTTAGTTGTGTCAGTTCAAGGTATCCATCCCTATAAGAAATTGGAACTATTTTAGACAATTCTTTTTAAAATTAAACAACTTTCTACTGTTGATAAGGTACAATTTGGATTATTCTATATACAGTTACAAGCGTCATCATCTCTGTCACTGCTTTTTTTTTGGAATGGCGCTCTCCTATTGGTTGGCTATGATGGCGCCGCCACTACGCGAGACACTTTGTTTTTGACTTTGCCCCCCCCCCACTCGCTTTTTGGTTTTTGTAACTATTGTGTTGGAGCGGGTCGCTCCTTAAATAAATGCATATATTAGTTAATAACTAAATGGAATCCTCTCTTTCTTTTTCCCAAGCACATAGGCTATAGTTATTAACTAATATATGCATTTATTTAAGGCGCCAATTTATAATTGTAACAAATAGTATTTGAATCAAAACATTCAATCGGGCAAAACACGGGCGTTGCCCGGGTCATTCGGCTAGTAGATTATAAACACAAGGTAATAAGACCAGATAAATAAATAGTGTGTGACATTTCTGTAACAGCGTTGTTACCATCTTCAGACAAAAGTACTGAATGAGAAATTTTACCACAGCATGTTTTAAATGTTAATGTTTACACACTTGATAGCAGTAACTATTTAAAACATGCTGTGGTAAAATTTCTCATTCAGTACTTTTGTCTGAAGATGGTAACAACGCTGAAACGTCACACACTATTTATTTATCTGGTCTTATTACCTTGTGTTTAACTTTCTACTGTTCTTACTGCAATTATAAATTAATGGGAGGGATTGGTTCATCAGTGGTGAACCCTCCCAGTGGTTTCGTCAGTTTAATATACCATCATCCTTAGAAGACAGCTGGAAGCACTCAGCCCACTGAACATGATGCTTTATTTAGTGTTTGAGCTCTATAAGATCTCTATGTTTCTGTTTGGGAATGAATAATCTAGTTTACCAGCAATGAAACATATTTGTTAGATCTCTTTAGAAAATGTGATTTGTTGGAGAATATCTCTTAGCAAACCTGGTTCACCGCATGTTCCATATATATTGCTTTTGACTCTGAGAAAACGTTTAGTAAAGAATGTCAGGTCGTCACCAGCTGAGGCAGTTCCAGCAGACAGATGATCTCACAAGAGGTATAGGGATTGAACCCAAAAAGGCCTGTTGGTTTATATCTCAAATCTCTACGGACAGACACCTCGATGTTTTCACAATGCACTGGCTATGGTGAAGATGGTTGGAACAAGGAAATGTGCCCCACAATTGAGGGGTGCTGGTGCGGCCAGAGTGATGTCAGTACACGTGGCCTATGCATTCTCACTGATAGCATAGTGGCCCCATAGTCTACCTCTATCACAATTTTCATGATATGCAGGACACTCTTGATTCTTCTATATTGACCAGACCATTATACACGGATCGCACGCCGGTGGACTACACTCATGGCGTCCGTTAAAAAGACTGCCATTGACTCCAGGGCACAGAAACCTCCATTTGTAATTTTGTCTAGATAGAGTCACATGGACAGCAGAATGACGCATGGTAGTGTTTTCAAATGATTATCACTTTTGTTTTAGACATGACAGTCACTAAGTATGAGTTTGTCACCGTCTTGGTGACAGGTCCACACATCCTTTTCACAGTTCCAAATCTGTGGAACGCCGCATATCACGACAATGCGGCATTATGGTTTGGGGGGGGTAATCGCCTATGATAGCAGATACCTCTGATCCATATTGAGGGTACTATGACGGCCCAATGTTATATGAATGCCGTTCTGCAGCCGGTGTGACGCTACCCTTCTAGATATTATCTGGATGCCCATACACTCATATACAATTCTGTTTTAAGAAGACAGTAGTAGTAACAGCACGGCTAAATTAAAATGGATGTTCAAATGGAATAACCTGTTTGTTTTTAAATTCTGTTTCGGAATCTGTAAATCAGCCAGCGAAAGTTTTAATTAGTTACCAAAAGCATTTGGATTAGACTTTTGAAAAGGGAATAGCATTTGAGTGGTACAAGTGGTTTAAAGATGGCTGGAAGACGACATAAGGTGTGGACGACTAAAAACGGCGAGTGTTACTCAAACGCCGACTTGAGGTCCAGAGAGATGACAGCCAGTGGGGTGTTGTATTTGATGGCCGAGATGACCTCATTGGACACTTGAGCGATGTTCCAGGAGGAAGACCGTCCGGTAACCGCGTAGTTTTGGCACTCAGGCACAAGGTCTGGCAAATGACAACGCAGCAGAGCATGTCGCTGATGATCCTGTAATCAGTTGTTGGAAGGCTGATTGGCCGGAAGGCCTGTAGAAGACCTTGTGGCTTTGTCAGCAGGATGATCAAACCACAACTTGAGGACAAGGGTAGGGCCCAGCGAAGTCGCGATTCCTCAAAGACCCGCCAAAGGGCTTCGCCGAAGAATTCCCCAAAGGCGTTGAAAAGGTCGCAGGGCAATTAGTCTCATCCCGAGACTCGGCTATTAGCCAAGCGGTGCATGGCGGTCGCAATCTGGTCTCGGGAGATTTCGGTGCGAAAGAGATGCCCTCCATTCTCTAACTCGACAGGACTCATCTCGGCGAGGAAGTCGGCGATGACCTCATCTAAGCAAGGCGCCCGTGAGAAGAGATTACTGAAGCTCTCCAGAAGTAAACGCCTCAGTTGGCCCTAGGAGATGACGTTGCCGTCTTCGTCGGTGAAGATGGGAGTAGAGCGGCGTCTGATACGGAGGGAACGCCCAAGGTCCAACAGGGAAGGATAGTCAGCGCGGGCAGTATAGTCCTCAAGCCTCTGTCTCATGAAGCGACTGGCTCTCTCTATATATCCATCGCTTAGCTCGGCAATGGTAGATGCGACCGATCGTATCACAGTGACCATATTTGCCTTTATTCTAGTCCAACTCTTCCACAGTATGGAAGGCGGGAGCTCCACTAGATCGTTTAATATGTTGCCAATGAGAGTTCCCATTCGATCAGCGAACAGTTCCGACCGCAGCACAATCTACCGATGCAGGGAAATCCTGCAAGAGCTGGTTTTCCCACTTGAATTAGGACAGCATGGTGGTCCGAGTAAGCGTATTGTATGTTCTGGTACTGGATGACATGGTCGCCAGAATCCCGATGGCATTAAGATTCTGTCCAGACGACACGCATCGACCCTACTTCCAATCTGTGCGACCCTGGTGTGTTCCAGCGCGACATTGAAGAATGTAGCGGTGTCATTGAAGTGTTGAAGATTCTGGAAAGTCTTATTTTGAAAACCATTTACATTTCCCCCTTAATTTTGTATAAAAATAAAGTTGAAAACGGCTGAAAGTGAGAAGCCAAGTTCACGCATTGCGCCTCTGATACATCTGTATAAATTATTGTTTATGATAGTTTTTAGCTTGTAACTTAAAGGAGATCCGAAATAGAACCTTGAAATTTTGGATTTTTTTCTTCCTCTTTGTTAGTAATGGACAATCGTTACACAAAACACAAAAATCAAACCTTAATTCCCAACTGCTTCTGTGTTGAAACCATACATCGTATTTACATATACAGTTAAACCTGTCTATAGCGCCTTCCTCTCTATAGCTCCCGATTTTAAACATTAAAATGTAAACATTTTACATTAAAAGTGTCCTGTCTATAGCACCCCCTCTCTATGGCACCCTATTTTGGTGAGTCCCAAGAGGGGGCGCTATAGACAGGTTTAACTGTATATACAACAAGAACAGCATTTATTAAGGCACTCGTCCCATACAGGATTCTCCCAGATAGGTAAACAGAAGTAAACATTCATTATAACAGGATTGTGGATTTCGACAACAACAGCATTTATTAAGGCACTCGTCCCATACAGGATTCTCCCAGATAGGTAAACAGAAGTAAACATTCATTATAACAGGATTGTGGATTTCGACAACAACAGCATTTATTAAGGCACTCGTCCCATACAGGATTCTCCCAGATAGGTGAACAGAAGTAAACATTCATTATAACAGGATTGTGGATTTCGACAACAACAGCATTTATTAAGGCACTCGTCCCATACAGGATTCTCCCAGATAGGTAAACACAAGTAAACATTTATTATAACAGGATTGTGGATTTCGACAAAAAAAAAACAACAACAACAACAAAATCATAAGACGCCGCACAAAACTCTTTTTCCTTTACTTGATTAAAGGAAGCTTTCGGGCAAACCCTTCTTCAGCTAACTAAAACGTTTTAAGAAAAAAGGAATCTTCTGATCGTGAAACAAAAAGTTGCTAATAGCTCGCGCCATCTATCTGAATAAATATCAACTAATCGTTAATTTTTAATTATTCCAGAATTGGCCAAAAAAAAAAACATTCTTGATTAATATGAAAAGCTAACCACTTACGTTACGGGTTGTTAGCCTTCATTAGCGTAGTGCAAAGCTGTACCTAAAGATGGCGCAAGCCATCAGCAACATTTATTTGCACGATCAGAAGATGCCCCTTTTATTAATTTATCTATCTGATACCAGTACATTTTCACTTTTGTACTTTTTTCACAATAAATGATTTAGTTAGTTGAAGAAAGGCTTGCCCGAAATCTTCCTTTGATCAAGTAAATTAAAAAGAGTTGTAGGTCTATGAAATTTTGTTGTAAGAAGTAAACATAGCACACACAGCAACACAGTTATCAATAGAAAGTGGAGATTCGACCTTTCTTCCTCATATTTACATACGTTTTAAGATGACGATAAAGTTGAATTCCTGAATACACGGGGATAGTGCAGTAACAATACTTAGAACAAAACACTATAAAGGAATGACAATACATCCAGATGACACAAGAACCTATAGGACATGCAACAACTGTCCTGGTGTGGAACTAACACCTACCCACATATTCTCATGCCCAGCAATGGCCGCAGCCTTGCAGAAAATTGACATGGACCGAGAACAGCAGCTTTACACACCCAATATAGTGGACATTGCTGCTGCTGTGATAGAGATGTATGGAGACATCTGAGGCTCTTCATTGGACACGACAACAACAACGGGGAAGTAAAAAAAAGATGGCGTTCACATAAATGTGCAGAAATATTTAGACACAGCAATGTTGGACCGTCAGGTTAAATTGGGCATGAAACAGCACTGCCACCTATCGTTGTAAATTGTAACTTCCTCAGGAAGACGTCCATCAAGCATTATGTAACATGGCCTGGTCCATAAATTCCTCGACTGCAACTTTTCCTTTCTTTTTTTAAATCCTATTTTTTTCTCAAGATGACATATTGGAACTAGAGATAATTATGTAACACTTATGCCATTGATGCCTTTCTTTTGGAATTAAATGTTCGAATAAATAGAAGACCTTAACGACCTGATTCTATATAGACGCAAGCCATCAGCAACTTTCATTTGCACGATAAGGAAATACCTTTTTCTTAATTTATCTACCTTATCCCAGTACAATTTCACATTTGTACTATTTTTTCTCATATTGTTTCGTGTTTTCACGTACTTCTGGCTTTAACTACCCATTTCATGATATTCCAGGATGCCTAAATGAACAGTTATTTGGTCATTAAGGTACAGCTTGCTGACGAGGGCCAACATCCCGAAACGCGTATGTAGTTAGCTTTTTTTAATTAATCGAGAATGGGTATTTGGCCAATTCTGGAATAATTAAAAATATAGTTGATATTCATTCCGATAGATGGCGTAAGCCATCAGCAACTTTTATTTGCGCGATAAGGAGATGCTTTTTTTTATTGATTATTCTATATTGTTTTAATATTATTGTTGTACACCTGGTACAGGCCATGATAATCATGGTGGGTAGAAGTTGACGACTACTTTTACTGTAAGTGCACCACATGTCTACACATCTGAAAAGCAGTTCGACTTTTGCACTTACAAAAGTGCCAGAGCCCCGTTTGATTACTTGCATTCGCTGTTGGTGTTGGACTTTCGCAAGAATCGAGGGCCATATTTATTTAAGGCAAAAAAAAAAAAACATTTATAAGATACAAGATAAGCAATAAAGGAAGTTTTGGGGGTCGGTGGAAGGCTGGTTAAACCGTTTGGTTTTCGACCACTACGACCCGGGTTCGATTCCCACATTGGACACTTTTTTCTGTTTAAAAAAAAAATGCTCCAATGGCCCCCGATTCTTGCAAAAGGCCAACCCCACCAGCGAGTGCAAGTAACCAAACGGGGCTCTGGCATATTTGTAAGTGTAAAGTCGAACTGCTTTTCACATGTGTAGACATGTGGCGCACTTACAGTAAAAGCAGTCGCTAACTACCCACCATGATTATCATGGCCTGTACCACGTGTACTAGGGATAAGCAAAAAAAAAGGGAAGTATCCAGAGTAGTAAATAATATAAATATCAAAATTATCAATCTGTACATAAAATATTGTAGCGTGTTTGATTTGTTTGCATAATTTTTAGATTGTATTGATTTATATAAGTTTTTAATGATGCCATATAGCTATATAAATTCGCATAGATACAATTTAAGGTAGACAGAGAGAGAATAAAGTTCGGTTGGGTTTACTTCTCCTCGCGTCTATTTTTCAACGCGACAATATAATAAATACTTTGCTACAATTATGTGACGAAAAGATATAATTTATATTTATTACTAGCGGACGTACCCGGCTTCGCCCGGGTTTTACCCGAGTAAAGGTTTGTCTAACGAATCTCTCGATAAAGTGAACATTTTTCCCGGTCCCTTGAAAAATACTCGATAAGTTGAATAAAATCAATATTAATTGGTTCCCTCGGTAATTGGAAGTTAAAGGAATAGTATCTTGCCTTGGAATTGTATCATTATTCTTGTCTCAAATAAATTGCCGTGTCATCCTGAATTTTGTCTTTCCTAATTTTCTACATTACAAAATCATCGTATCATCATGATAATATTTAGAGCAGATTGTTGAATTATAACAGATAAATTAGAATATTTATCTTGATTATTTTAAAGCGAAAAGTTATTTAAAAAATTTTATTTGCTAGAAACCTTCCCAGTACTATACTAAATAACTTCCCAAAGTTTCATGGCGTTCCAATGAGTGGTTTGGTCAGGCATAAAGGACAGACAGACACACACACACACACATACATTCATTTATATATATAGAGATTATTCAATGAAAATATTTGAAACAGATTTATTATTATATATTTATAATATGATGCACTAGCGCGCCATCTGTTATCAAAATTCGAAACTATTTTAAACGTGTAATATTCTTTTTGAAATTAAACAATATCTACTGCCCTTACTGCAATGGAAAAATTAATGGGAGGACCTGGTTCATTAGTGGTGAACTAGTTGTCTTTAGTTGCCTAGCTTGCTCGCTCGATATTCTCTAGCTGTAGATAGTTAGGGTTGTGTGTAGAAATGTAGGGTAGTCGGTTCACAAAACACTGTCGCGAGATTCGGTAGAAGAATTCGCTGTGATGATTCTTTGTGGGCTGTTGCAAGGATTTAAATAAGATCACTAAATAGCAGAAAGGAGGGGGTAAAAATCTCCTTCTAACTAACTTTATTTAATACATATTAAGAGGACAGTGGAAAACACGCGACTGGTGGGTAGCAAACCAAGCCGTGTTCTCCACTGTCCTCTTAATATGTATTAAATAAAGTTAGTTAGAAGGAGATTTTTACCCCCTCCTTTCTGCTATTTAGTGATCTTATTTATATCCTTGCAACAGCCCACAAAGAATCATCACGGCGAATTCTTCTACCGAATCTCGCTCAGTGTTTTGTGAACCGACTACCCTACATTTCTTCACAGTTGATTTGTTAATAATTGTCGACTGGCCGTGATGACGTTATCAATAAATACTTTCACATCTCCAGATATACAAAGACTTGATTTATACGCTACAATATAGTCTTCTAAAAAATGAGATAACTCCTTGTGCCAAGAATGAAAAGAATTCAGTTTTCTTTTGGCAATGAATTACTAGCGAATTCTGTGCATTGTAAAGTAATTCCCAATAGAAATCATAATAACGGGGATATTTAGAATGCTTGTGTAGATTAAATTTTAGAAATTATAAACAATTGAAGCATACTATTCTGATCAAAAAGTTTCGACACTTTGCTCATAAAATCCTGAAAACTCAATATATTTTCTCCCGGTTTGTGGCAAACGCAAGCGTCGCCCTTGGCTTGGAGACCTGCCAATTTTCAAAAATCACGCGCCACAACAGCGCGAGCAGCGGCTGTTCGAAGTGAAGCCATTTTGGCCGTGCTTCGATTTCGTTAGTCACCGAAATGGAGGATCAACGAATTTGCATCAAGTTCTGTGTGAAAAACGGATTCAAGGGTGCCGAAATTTTTTTGGATGTTGCAAACAGCCTACGGGGATGCCGTCATGAGCCGAAGACGAGATTTCGAGTGGTACAAGCGCTTCAAGGAGGGCCGGGAAGAGACCGCCGACAACGAGCGTTCCGGGAGACCGTCCACATCAACCACGCCTGAAAAAGTGGACAAGGTGTTGTAACTGGTGCGTAAAGACCCACGAATAACTGTCAGGGAGGTCGCCGAAGAAGCAGGGATATCATTCGGGTCGACTCAATCGATAATGAAGGACATTTTAGGAGTGAGAAGACTCAACGCCGTTCTCGTTCCTAAATATTTGACTTTTGATCAAAAGAACGCCCGGGAAGAAACGGCCAGTCTCAATCTTGAAGCGACAACCGACGACCCCGAATTGCTGAAGAGGGTCATTACTGGAGACGAAACATGGATTTACGGCTTTGATTCGGAAACTACCCAGCAGGAATCGGAATGGCGCTTCAAAAATGAGCCGAGACCAAAGAAAGCGAGGAAGGCGGCTCCCAGCAAAGTCAAGGTCATGTTGACGGTGTTCTTCGACTACCAGGGCATCGTTCATAATGAATTTCAACAACAAGGCTCTACAATAACTGCTGACTCCTACCTGGGAGTTTTGAGGCGATTGAGGGAAGCGATCAGGCAGAAACGGCCGGAGCTGTGGAAGAGCAAGTCGTGAATTCTCCACCACGATAACGCGCCGGCGCACACAGCCCTCAAAATCTCGAAGTTCCTGCAGGACCACTCAACCTCTGTGTTCCCCCAACCCCCCTACAGTCCCGATTTGGCCCCCTGCGACTTCTTCCTTTTTGGGAAGCTCAAAAAAAGTTAAAGGGTCGGAAATTTCAGAGCATAGAAGAGATTAAAGTGGAATCGAAGAAGGCCATGAAGGCGATCCCGAAAACAGACAACCAGAGGTGTTTTGCCGACTGGAAAAAAAGGTGGCTGAAGTGCATCGCGGCCAACGGGGACTATTTTGAAGGGGACAATTTGAATTTGGTAGAATAATAAAGTTTTTTTTTTTTAACTTATGAGCAAAGTGTCGAAACTTTTTGTTCAGAGTAGTATAGTCTTGAAGTAATTGGATAATCAAACGTAATACCTAGTTTTATAGCATTTTTAATATAGGAAATTTAATACAAGGTTGTCCCAAAAGTTCGTAAACACTTGCAAAAAATTGAAATACCAATATTATTCGCCGTTATGTATAATGTCTTTCTATTATGTATAAAGCAATTGTATTATATATTATTATATATTCGGCGTAATAATATTATTCGCCAAGTAATATGAAAAACAACGTTTTAAGAAAAATATATGAACTTTTAGGACAACCTTATAGAGCAGTTTAAAAAGCGGTCTTCATTTTTTCTCTATATATTTCTTTATAAGATAGAACATTTATTAAACTGGCGAAACCGCTGGGAGGGTTCATCACTGATGAGCCAGGTCCTATTAATTTTCCAATTGCATTAAGGGCAGTAGAATTTGTTTAATTTTTAAAAGAACCATAGGTGTTTATAATAGTTTCGAATTTTCATAACAGATGGCGCGCTAATGCATCATAGAACAATTATTGTTGTTGATATTCGAGATCAGTTTGAAATCATTGCTTCAACTTTATATAAATTTTGGATTTTGTTTGATTTTTCTTAAAAACTCAACTCTAAAAATTGGTAGAGAACTCAAACATTTGCATCATGTATTGGGTTGTAAAGAAAGTTCGTTCAGGTTTTGTATCCCTTTGTTTCATAACGGTTTTTGTTGTTATACGGTAAAGTATTTATATTCTTTTTTTAAATAGTACTTGTTCTGATCTACAAAACTGTATTATTTGTTTTTGTTTTTTTTTTTTGAAAAACGTAATTTTTTTGTTCTTTTTCCTGGCTTGAAAATGGAATATCCAGGAGGCAAAAATCAACATTTTCGACATCTGCTTTTCTTCGCTTTTCATCGAGGTCAAAAAGCAGCCGAAGTAGCTCGGGACATATGCAATGTGTATGGAAAAGGTTTCATAGGGGAGCGAGCAGCACAAAAATGGTTTGAAAAGTTGAAAAACGGCGACTTGGACCTTGAAGACGCGCCTCGAAGCGGATAACCATTAGAATTCGATGAGGAACATCTAAAGGCCCTGTTGAAGGAAGATTGTCGCCAAACAACCCGTGAGTTGGCCGAAAAAATGAAAGGTAGTATACATAAATACATTAGTAGAAATACCTTAAAGATCATTGGCCAAACTTGGCAAATTTCAGAGCTTCCAATGCTGATCAAGTAGGAAGAGAGAAGTTTGTAAGTTATCGAATAGAGATCAATTTCTATAATAATGAATGCTAATTGTTGGAAAGCAGAGAGCCAAAAATATCCCAAATTATTTTTATTTCTCTAAAAGAAATTTAAAGGGCAAGCTTCAATCAAATTAATTGATAACTTATAGACAGATATGTTAACATTTTGGTTATACCATTTTGATATATAGAGGTAATAATTTGTACCTATCCTTTAGAAAATGCATTAAATCCATGCATATTCTATTCTCTCTTCAGAAAGCCAAGATAAGTCAATAACCAGGTTGTAAAATTCAGACAAGAGCTAGCTATATACATATATACCCTCCTACATACATACACACAGATGAAAAATGTGCCGGGAGGAAATTGATCCATAGAAGCATAGGTCGCCTCTCCCGTCAAAATAAACGTCAAAACTAGACGCCATCTACTGACCGTCGCCGCAAACTAGCGGCAAAAAACCTCTTTGGTAGATTATGAAGATTCCATTAGATCCCGTGTGGATCTCTTGGAATAAAGTCCGCCCTAGGCTGACGAGGGCCATTAGCCTGAAACCATGGTCTCTAAGTGGGCGCTTCTCAGTTTACCAAAGCTGGTGTTGTGGCTTTGTCACCGACCAGAGGCCGCTAGTTTGTGGCGACAGTTAATAGATGGCGTCAGGTTTTGACGTTTATTTTGACGCGCCCCATGCTTCTCTACATGCATACATACATATATATATATATATATATATATATGTGTGTCGTTCCACAAGCATTAGCAGTCATGGGGACAAGTGGTTTCAGGCGTCAATAGTAACACAAAGGACGAGGCAGGTTGGATGGTACCTAAGAGAGAGGCCAACTACCGAAGATGCGGCAAGGTCCAAGAGGGTCGAATCTGCAAGAATGGGCGAGGTGATCTGTTGTTGTCCGGCGGCTGGTCGTAAAACTCACTAATGACTTATGGGAGTTCCCCGGGAAGAATTAATGTAATCTCGAAGAACTAGACCTCGTCTTGCCTGACTCTCTTTAAAACTTTATTGGCTAATTTGTAAGTACATGATGGTCAAGCTGGCGTGTTGAAGTTTATCTACATTTTGGGGATATTATACTATTTATAATTATGATACATATGAAAATGTTGGATATATTGACATATAATACTACATATATATTTCTGTTAAATGATGGGGAATGATATTCATTTTTTTTACCAAAAACGCCTTTGTGTCTTATGAAAAAAGTAGAATATGGTATGCAAGTTTGCTTATTTGTCTGTATTTAAAAGAAGCAAACTTTATCAATGTGAAAAAATAGTACAAATGTGATATTGTACTGGGATATGGTGGATAAATTATGAAAAAGGCTTCTCCTTATCGTACAACTGAGAGTTGCTGTTGGCATCTATCAGAATAAATATTAACTATTCTCGTTGATTTTTTATTATTCCAGAATTGGCTTTTAAAAAAACTTTTTCAAGTTTTTAAAAATGTGGACACGTACTCTCTCGATAAGGAAGAACAACTACAACACACAATATTGTATCGTCTTATAATTGACTGGGAAGAAACCAAAATAACACAGGTCAGGAAACAAAAAGAAACTTCAAAGGATTTTTTGAATGTTTCTGATGAAATTTTAATCGCTGAACTCATGCGGAAAAATTCTATCGCTTTAGGTTTTCTTGATAAACCCATGTAAGGTAAGCGAAATGGAAAGTTAGAATGGCTGCACGCATGCGTCGGGTTGTCATGGTTACTGTTCTCAACCGGGGATATTGTGTTTTATTTCTGTATTCATTTTGGCTTCAAGATATGTGCAATTTCTTCAGACAAATTCTGTTTTATTTTAGATGTAAATTTTCTTATAAATAAAAAAAAAACAAATAAATATACATGAATTTAATTTTGTGAAAAAATATTTATATCACTTCAATTGAAGCTTGGGGATCAAGACAAACTATGGTTCCTCACAAGATATATAGAGAATATGTTTTTTTTTTTTTGCTCATCCCTAGTACACGTGGTACAGGCCACAATTATGGTGGGTAGAAGTAGGCGACTGCTTTTATTGTAAGGGCACTACATATTTACATACGTGAAAAGCAGTTCGCGACTTTGCACTTTAAAATGTGCTAGAGCCCCGTTTGGTTTCTTGCACTCGCTGGTGGGATTAGACTTTTGCAAGAATCGGGGGCATTGGAGCATTTTATTTTTAAATCAGGAAAAAAAGTGCCCAATGCGGGAATCGAACCCGGGTCGTAGCGGTCGAAACCCCTTAATTTAGACCATCCTTCCGCCGACCCACCTGGCTTCAAGATATGTGCAAAATATTACTCCGAACAAATTCTGTTTTATTTGAGAGAGAGATGTACACTTTCTTATAAGTAAAAACAAAGAACTATACATGAATGTAATTTGGCGAAATAAAAGTATTTGGATTACTCCAATTGAAACTTGATGATCAAGACAAAATATAGTTCCTCACAAGATGTATAGAATTTGTGAAGATCTTCGCTTGTAAGTGCAAAATTCGAACTGCTTTTCACATATGTAGATATGTGGTACCCTTACAGTAAAAGCAGTCGCTAAATACCCATCATGATTATTATAGCCTGTACCACATGTACTAGGGATAATAATAAAAACAACATTTCAAAGAATTTTTTAGCACAAATATGCATATACCATTACAATTACAGTTAAACCTGTCTATAACGCCCCCTCTAAATAGCGCCTCCCTCTCTAGAGCGCCCGATTTTAAATACGTAGTACGATGCGATTTACATTAAAAGTGACCTGTCTATAGCACCCCCTCTCTATAGTACTATATTTTGGTGAGTTCCAAGAGGGGGCGCTATAGACAGGTTTAACTGTACGTAGTACGATGCGATTTACATTAAAAGTGACCTGTCTATAGCACCCCCTCTTTATTGTACCCTATTTTGGTGAGTCCCAAGAGGGGGCGCTATAGACAGGTTTAACTGTACGTAGTACGATGCGATTTACATTAAAAGTGACCTGTCTATAGCACCCCCTCTTTATTGTACCCTATTTTGGTGAGTCCCAAGAGGGGGCGCTATAGACAGGTTTAACTGTACGTAGTACGATGCGATTTACATTAAAAGTGACCTGTCTATAGCACCCCCTCTTTATTGTACCCTATTTTGGTGAGTCCCAAGAGGGGGCGCTATAGACAGGCTTAACTGTACGTAGTACGATGCGATTTACATTAAAAGTGACCTGTCTATAGCATCCATCTCTATAGCACCCTATTTTGGTGAGTCCCAAGAGGGGGCGCTATAGACAGGTTTAACTGTACGTAGTACGATGCGATTTACATTAAAAGTGACCTGTCTATAGCACCCCCTCTTTATTGTACCCTATTTTGGTGAGTCCCAAGAGGGGGCGCTATAGACAGGTTTAACTGTACGTAGTACGATGTGATTTACATTAAAAGTGACCTGTCTATAGCACCCCCTCTTTATTGTACCCTATTTTGGTGAGTCCCAAGAGGGGGCGCTATAGACAGGTTTAACTGTACGTAGTACGATGTGATTTACATTAAAAGTGACCTGTCTATAGCACCCCCTCTCTATAGTACTCTATTTTGGTGAGTTCCAAGAAGGGGCACTATAGACAGGTTTAACTGTACGTAGTACGATGCGATTTACATTAAAAGTGACCTGTCTATAACATTCCCTCTCTATAGTACCATATTTTGGTGAGTCCCAAGAGGGGGCGCTATAGACAGGTTTAACTGTACGTAGTACGATGCGATTTACATTAAAAGTGACCTGTCTATAACATTCCCTCTCTATAGTACCCTATTTTGGTGAGTCCCAAGAGGGGGCGCTATAGACAGGTTTAACTGTACATGTATAAGAAATTTTAAATATTTTTGACGTGTATGTTTCATTTTAAAATAAAACAATTTTCTACAGCTCTTACTGCATTGATAAAAATAATAGAAGGGCTTGACTCACATGTATGAAAGTAAAAATACATTTAGAACAAAACGTTACTCAGAAATGTATTAAATTCCATTCTGTTTCTCTTTTTCTTTGAAAGGAAAAGTAAGTAACAAATATATTTATTGAGAAAAATACTTGAGAAAATAAATGCTATTTCTTGGACACATCTCCAATCATTTTTCTTTTCTAAAGAACAAATGGATTACTTAGAATCTTCACTGATTTTAAGAGTATTTGGCAAATAGACAGTTGTTCAAGGATAAACATCCATTACTGGACACTTTGTGTCTTGTTTAATAAATCAATATTTGATATATATTAGATTTAAGGTGGTATATTTGCAATGACAGAGGTGTCATATTCATTGTACATAGTATAATGCATATAAATAATTATTTTAAAATAGGGCTTATTTTGGATTGTAATAAGATTTTTGAATGTAATTCTGAATGTAATTCTACTGTCCTATAAGCTTATGTCGATAGGTTTCTTGAAAACCATTTCTGAGAGTCCATCCTTCAGTGCTGCGTATATAAGCAGAATCGTCCAATACAGTATTAGAGCTCTGAGAAGCGGTCTGGTGGATTAAATGAGCGAAACCGCTGGGAGGGGTCACCACTGATGAGCCAAGCCCTCCCAATATATTTTTTCATCGCAGTAAGGACAGTAGAAGTTTGTATTATGTATAAAAGAAACATTCGTACTTTTAAATCCTTTTTCATTTTATATGTATAGATGGCGCGTTATTGCTTTGTGTTAATAAGATTTTTTATTAATCCAATATTTCGATGGGCCAATCGTTCATCTTTTACGAGTATTTTTGTTATAATAAGCCCTATTTTTTAACATCATAACAAAAAGCTTTGTAAAAGATGGACGATTGGTCCATCGAAATACTGGATTAATAAAAAATCTTATTACAATCCGATATAAGTCTTATTTTTAAATATATATATATATATTATGAATTGCTCTATATTCAGAATATATAATTATATATGAGAAAACAATAGAAAAAAATAAATAAAAATAAATTTGGTCAGGATATGCCTTTCTTAATTAATCAACACCTGACCCACTTTTATATATATTTTTTCTATCGTTTTCTCATGTGTTAAGCGTATTTACGCAAGTTTGGCCTTAAATACCCATTTCTTGGTTTTTAAAGAAGCCTCTGGGACCAAAACATTTTTGGTCGCAGTGGTTCAGCCTGCACCACGCTGACGAGCGCCAACAGCGCGATTTATCAAGAAATCCAAATTTCCAAATATCAGGGAACAAGTTAAATAAACGTTTAGCTTACTTTTGCTCCACTAGATGGTGCTCTGCCATCTAAAAAGCTCATGTGCTTTTGGTCAGGATATGCCTTCATTATTTTTAAAAATTATATATGTGAAAAAATAATAAATAAAAAGGGTCAGGTGTTGATATTAAAAACAAAAAAGGCAAATCCTGACCAGGCTCACATGAGCATTTCTAGATGGTAGAGCGCCATCTAGTGGAACAAAAATAAACTAAACGTTTATTTAACTTGTTCCGTGATATTTGGCTCACCCAATTTCTTAATAAATCAAGAAAAGTCAACCACGAACGCGTTTCGGGCTGTTGGCCCTCGTCAGCGTGGTGCAGACTGTACCTCTACGACCAAAATTTGGTCCCAGAGGCTTCCTGAGAAATAAAGAAATAGGTATTTAAGGCCAAATTTGCGTAAATACGCTTTTCATTCGAAAAGGCAAGGTACCTCCTCCAGTCACAACTCTCTCTCCTTTCGCAAAGTCCAGGTTCTATCCCATCCAGGTGTGCTCTCTCGTTATTTCCCATGTGGAAACCCACCATTCGACCAAGACTGCGCCATCAATCACCAATTTCCACAATTCACCAGGACTAGGACTTGTTGGGTTCTGTGTTGCCTGGGGTATAGAAGCTCCATCTATGCTTACTTCCTGTGGTGAATCTGTATAAGACTTGTGGTCTTAATAAAGCTTTGTGCGTGTGTGATTGGGAATGATTAACTACTATTGATAAGTTTATGCAGATTTCAATTACATTTGCCACAAACTATTGAGTCGTCTCCTTCGTAAAAATGAAGAATTTCATTGGAATGCTTCTGAAAAAAGATATTTGAGAATTTGTATAATAACTTCCAATCAAGAACATCAGAAGATAATGTCAAGTAGCTTTACAACTCCGGTCACAAGAAGCTCCATGGGACACCTGTCAATCATCACTGGACTCCGGGGGGGACCACAGATGTGAGGGGTTCTCGGAATCTAATCGGCAAATAAGGAAAACGAGACGGTGGCTGACCACTCTCATTATTATTATCTTTACCTTGGGATAAGTTGTTATCTCTCTCCCTATAAATACCTCTTGTATATAATTTTATTGAAGAACTAAAAGGTAAATACCCACCTTTATAATAAATTAATTATTCCCTAATTTTCCAAGTGGCAATATCATTACAATATCAACCTGCTGTTGCCTGTATTGCGGCGGAATGCAGAATCGAAGTTATTCTCTCACAGGTTAAATGCTATCTATTCTAGATCTTTGACTCTTCATCAAAAAAGAACATATTCCATCAAAGAACGAAATGCATTATAAGTGAATTATGATGTCGATAAATGCAATATCTGGAAGATTAAGCATCCAAACGGATCATAAAGAAATAACTTCAATATTCAGTAACAAGTCGCATCTTCATCTTGTAGTGACAAACACCGTTGGGCAACTTGTTCATGAGTGTAAGTCTCCAAAACCAAGTAGAATTCGGTTAACAAATCAAGAGAGTACTACATTATCTTAGCTGACAAACAATCCAGATGTAAATTTTATCAAACTATATGGCGATATAAATTTTTTTTTACCGTTAATAGATCTATTGACATTTTACAAAGCACAGAACGAAGCAAGTATAGAAAACGTTATTTCTCAGAAAGAATTTTTATCATCTTCCTGTGAGATATTTTATGAGAAAAGCCGGATGCTTTAATGATTCCTAAATTGAGTCTTTCCCTCTGTCTCCGTCGGCATCACTTCCTCCATGCATATGTATTCATGGGGCGATGATTCAACTCTTTCTTTATAAACTTTCGTTGAGGCGTAACTTTCCTTTTTCCCACTAATGATCAAATAGTACTGGGAACACACTATGTAATGGGAGATATGAGATTGAAACTACTCTGTTATTTATAGTTCATATGAGATTATATAGGTCTGTATGTGAATACAAAAACACAGAAATATATTAAGGCAATTCCTGATCGTGCAAGTTGCTGATGGCTTGCGCTATCTATCGGAATAAATATCAACTAATAGTTGATATTTAATTTATTCCAGAATGGACCAAATACCTTTCTTTATAATCAAGAGAAGCTAACTACGTACGCGTTTCGGGCTGTTGTTCCTCGTCAGCGTGGTGCAGACTGTACCTCTACGACCAAAAATATTTTGCTCTCAGAGGCTTCATGAGAAACAAAGAAATGGGATCCTGAATAACAGGTTCACACACTTAAGATAGAGAACAATGCGACTGCTGTGATAGAGATGCATAGAGACGTCTGAGGCGCTTTATTGGACACGACAACAACAACAGAAAATTGACATGGACCAAGAACAGTAGCTTTACACACCCAAGATAGAGGACATTGCGAATGCTGCGATAGAGATGCATGGAGACATCAGAGGCTCTTCATTGGATACGACAACAACAACAGAAAATTGACATGGACCAAGAACAGCAGCTTTACACACCCAAGATAGAGAACATTGCGAATGCTGCGATAGAGATGCATGGAGACATCAGAGGCTCTTCATTGGACACGACAACAACAACAGAAAATTGACATGGACCAAGAACAGTAGCTTTGCACACCCAAGATAGAGAACATTGCGACTGCTGTGGTAGAGATGTATGGGGACATCTGAGGCACTTCAAAGGACATGACAACAACAAAAGAAAATTGACATGGACCCAGAACAGCAGCTTTACACACCCAAGATAGAGGACATTGCGAATGCTGCGATAGAGATGCATGGAGACATCAGAGGCTCTTCATTGGACACGACAACAACAACAGAAATTTGACATGGACCTAGAACAGCAGCTTTACACACCCAAGATAGAGAACATTGCGACTGCTGTGGTAGAGATGTATGGGGACATCTGAGGCACTTCAAAGGACATGACAACAACAAAAGAAAATTGACATGGACCCAGAACA
Organism: Cordylochernes scorpioides; assembly: GCA_030710605.1. NCBI lineage: Eukaryota > Metazoa > Arthropoda > Arachnida > Pseudoscorpiones > Chernetidae > Cordylochernes > Cordylochernes scorpioides. Next base: position 60,653,732 of record CP092863.1, read on the forward strand.
GCAGCTTTACACACCCAAGATAGAGAACATTGCGAATTCTGTGGTAGAGATGTATGGAAACATCTGAGGCACTTCAATGGACATGACAACAACAAAAGAAAATTGACATGGACCCAGAACAGTAGCCTTACAGACCCAAGATAAAGAACATTACGACTGCTGTGATAGAGATACATGGAGACATCTGAGGCTCTTCATTGGACACGACAACAACAACATAAAATTGACATGGACCCAGAACAGCAGCTTTACACACCCAAGATAGAGAGCATTGCGAATGATGTGGTAGAGATGTATGGAGACATCTGAGGCACTTCAATGGACATACAACAACAACAGAAAATTGACATGGACCCAGAACAGTAGCTTTACACACCCAAGATAGAGAACATTACGACTGCTGTGATAGAGATGCATGGATACATCTGAGGCTCTTCATTGGACACGACAACAACTACAGAAAATTGACATGGACCTAGAACAGCAGCTTTACACACCCTAGATAGAGAACATTGCGAATGCTGTGGTAGAGATGTATGGAGACATCTGAGGCACTTCAATGGACATGACAACAACAAAAGAAAATTGACATGGACCCAGAGCAGCAGCTTTACACACCCAAGATAGAGAACATTGCTACTACTGTGATAGAGATGTATGGAGACATCTGAGGCTCTTCATTGGACACGACAACAACAACAGAAAATTGACATGGACCAAGAACAGTAGCTTTACACACCCAAGATAGAGAACATTGCGACTGCTGTGATAGAGATGTACGGAGACATCTGAGACTCTTCATTGGACACGGCAACAACAGAAAATTGACATGGACCCAGAACAGCAGCTTTACACACCCAAGATAGAGAACATTGCTACTACTGTGATAGAGATCTATGGTGACATCTGAGGCTCTTCATTGGACACGACAACAACAACATAAAATTGACATGGACCCAGAACAGCAGCTTTACCCACCCAAGATAGAGAACATTGCGAATGATGTGATAGAGATGCATGGAGACATCTGAGGCTCTTCATTGGACACGACAACAACAACAGAAAATTGACATGGACTCAGAACAGCAGCTTTACACACCCAAGATAGAAGACATTGCGACTGCTGTGATAGAGATGTACGGAGACATCAGAGGCTCTTCATTGGACACGACAACAACAACAGAAAATTGATATGGACCCAGAACAGCAGCTTTACATACCCAAGATAGAAGACATTGCGACTGCTGTGATAGAGATTTATGGAGACATCTGAGCCTCTTCATTGGACGCGTCAACAACAACCGAAAATTGACATGAACCCAGAAAAGCAGCTTTCCACACCTAAGATAGAGAACATTGCGACTGCTGTGATAGAAATACACAGATACATCTTAGGCTCTTCATTGGACACAACAACAGAAAATTGACATGGAACAGAACAGCAGCTTTACACACCAAAGATAGAGAACTCTGCGGCTGCTGTGATATAGATGCATGGAGACATCTGAGGCTTTTCATTGGACACGACAACAAGAGAAAATTGACATGGACCCAAAACAGCAGCTTTACACACCCAAGATAGAAAAAATTACGACTGCTGTGATAGAGATGTATGGAGACATCTGAGGCTCTTCATCTAACACGACAGAATCAACATTACAACTAAAATAAATATTGTCTACATAATAAAAATTCTCTAATCACTATATTAATATTAAAAATATTAAACAAGATTAAGATATGTAATTCCTCCCTTCCATCAGTTTCATCCATCTACCAAGCTACTAATGTTGTATTTAAGTATACGTTAGAGTATGTACATGTGCTGTACGGTATTTGTAACAATGTACCAAGTCAGATAATGGAAGGGGAAAAACATAAAACTCCAGGTGTTGATCGCTAAAATAAACGTTGCTGATGAACTGAATCATCTAATGGAATAAAATCATTCGAAAGATTAATTTATATTTCAAAATATCGGTCAAAAATACCTCTTTCTATGAATACCAGGTCTATTAGTATGAAACGCGAAAATTTTCAGTGAATTCAAAAGTTCACCAATTCCATACAACAAAAGATTTTTTATTCAAAGTAACTGCCCTGATTAGCTATACACTCGGACCACTTTTCAGGCAATTTTCGAATTCCTTGTCTGAAAATTTCTATTCCTTTTGAGTCGAACCAGTCAACAAGTCATTTTCGGAGTATGTCTGAGTTCGAAAATTCCTGGGTTTTTAGGGCGTGTCCTAAAGATGTGAAAAGGTGGTAGTTAGACGGCGCTAAGTCTGGTGAGTACGGCGGGTGGGGTTAGAGTTCCCAGCCCAAGTCTTTTATGGTGTTTTTGACCACCGTAGCGTTGTGAGCTGGAGCGTTGTCTTGTGCTTTTCACGCCATTCCGGTCTTTTTTCATTCAACGCCTCTCTCAAACTGTGCATTTGTTGTTCGTAGCGACTAGTATTGACCATTTTGCCAGGTTTCAGGAGCTCGAAATATACTACGCCGGTCTGGTCCCACCATATGCAAAGCATTGCCTTTTTTCCGAAGCGATTGGGCCTAGGCGTCTGTTTTGGAAATTGGCCGGGCAGGCCCCACGACTTTTGGCGCGTAGGATTGCTGAAGTTGATCCATTTCTCATCAGAAGTTACGATTCGGTGCAAAAATGACTTCTTTTCATGCCTGGCGAGCAGCCCTTCGCAGGTTACCAGACGCCGTTATTGCTGCCTTTCGCTCAACTCGTGGGAGACCCATCTGGAAAGCTTTTGGGTCATTCCGAGGCTGTTTAAAGTAAAGAAACAGCACCTTGAGACACCTGGAGCTGTTTTGCGAGTTTCTCCTGCATTTGGGTACTGTCGTCATCCAACAAAACTTGCAGTTCAGCGTCCTCGAACTTTTGGGGCGGTTTTCCATGTGGTTCATTATCAAGTTCAAAATCGCCACTTTGGAATTTTTTAAACCACCTGTAACACTGCGATTTGCTCAGAGCGTGGTCGCTGTAAACTTCCTCGAGCATTCGGTGGGCTTCAGTGGCACTTTTCTTCCAGTTGAAGGCGAACAACAAAACTTCCCGCAAATTAGCACTTTTTGGCTCGGAAATCGCCATTTTCCACGGGCTCCAGAAATTTTTCACGATTTGAATTTTTCTAAAACTGCACGCATGCTGATGCCCCGTGAGTCAAAGAACAAAACGCCTACAACAGCGCCACCGTCGGCTCAAATAAAGTTGCACAGCGGCCTCTGGCGCCCATTTTCGCGTTTCATACTAATAGACCTGGTAAATCCAAATATCTAAATGGAACGAAACCCGATATAGCTCATTTTGTCATGATTCAAGTCATCAGAAATCTTGCAAACGAGATTAAAAATGAATAAAACGAGATTCCAAATGCCGAAAAGAAGTAAAATTGAAAGGTTAGAAATTATAAATAGGCAAGAATTTCTGTATTGACAAAGGATTAACTTAATGTGTTTAATCAAACTAGGATAAACCAGAAACAACATCGTCATCGAGGAAGAGCCTAGGTTCCTGGACACGCAAGTTTTCCTTTGTCTCCTGGCTGGGCAGATGGGAGGAAATTGTGGCCAGACAAACCGGAAGCATGACACCTGTCTGCTGACCCACTTGCCAACACCGGAAATACCCACGCATGAACAACGGGGTGCAGACATCTGGAATCAGGGACAATAGTAAACATTAGATCTGTTCTTTGTATTTTATACATGGTTGTAGTGGATTGTAGTTAGTAAACCAAATATTCTATAATACTTGTTGAGGTCAGGTGAAGCAAGAAAATGATTATTCTTTGAGTGTGAAAGCTTGTAAAAAATAGGAACTTACCCTCTACCATTAATTTGTTTATTTTTTTCTTTGTCGTCTGTTTTTGCATAAGTTGAATCTGGTTAGAACGATGTATGTAAATTAGATGATTCTTTTGTTGCCTTAAATACGAGGTAATTAACTCTCTCTCTCTATATAAAAATGTTTAAAGTTTAATAAATTAATTTTATAAATCTGAGAGTTGTCTTCAAAAACGATCCAACATCAGGCTATTGTCGTGCCCTCTATAGTCGTTCATTAATAGAATTCTATTTACATAAATATGAATAAACAAATATGGAACAACCGTGGGTAGTAAGAAGGCTTTTTGTCTCCTTCCAGAAACCTTCAGCTCTGTTCTGTAGCTCAATGCGTTCAAATAAATTGTTTATTTGAAAGATGTGAATTGACGTAGATTTTGGGTGTTCAACTCTTCAGACGGGATCTCCCTGTCAGGTGTGGTAACATTATTATGCATTAGCGCGCCATCTGTTATGAAAATTTGAAACTATTATAGACACGTATGATTCTTTTTAAAAATTAAACAATTACTACTGACCTTACTGCAATTCGAAAATCAATAGGAGGGCCTGGCTCATCAGTGGTGAAGCTTCCCAGCGGTTTCGCCAGTTTAAACTACCATACCGCTGTTATATCGCATTTTTCGATCTTCCTTTTATAGTGATACTGATGCTAGACTCTTGGAATGGGTATTTCAGATGAACTAGGGACATAAGGTTTGAGTATAGTAGAATTACATACATTTATAAAGGTGTGGTATTATGACTAAGTTTGTCGTACTTATTTCTTTTTTCTTTTGATTAATAAGATTAATATTTTAAAATACAATATAACGCGGCTGATGATTGTAAAACGAAAATTGCAATTATACCGCGAATGTTTCTTTTAAACAAAAATCGAAATTTATTTTAAAGAGAAATAGCGATTATTTCTAACTTTAAGGATGAAGTATGATAGGATGAATTGTGAAGAGTAATGACAAACGGAAAAATAAAAGTGTCCAGGGATGGGAATCGAACCCACTGTGTTCCGCTTACCGGGCAGATGCCATGTCCACTAGGCTACCCTGGACATATTTTTCCGTTCGTAAATATTATATAAAGTAATTTAAAATACAATATAACGCGGCTGATGATTGTAAAACGAAAATTGCAATTATACCGCGAATATTTCTTTTAAACAAAAATAGAAATTTATTTTAAAGAGAAATAGCGATTATTTCTAACTTTAAGGATGAAGTATGATAGGATGAATTGTGAAGAGTAATGACAAGATTAATATTTATAAATTTATTGCAAATGAAAACACCAAAACGCGAATGTTTCTTTTCACAAATAAATCAAATTTCTACTGCCCTTACTGCGATGAAAAAATATATTGGGAGGGCTTGGCTCATCTGTGGTGAATTCTCCCAGCAGCTTCTCCAATTTAATCTTCCAGACCGCTTCTTTAGAGCTCTAATACTGTATTGGATAATTCTGCTTTTATATGCTACACTGAAGGGTGGAATCTTAGAAATGGTATTTAGGCAAACTATGGACATAATGATGAGTCAAGCCCTCCCAATAATTTTTTTCATTGCAGTGAGGACAGTAGAAGTTTGATTTATTTATGAAAAGAAACATTCGCGCTTTGGTGTTTTCATTTGTATTGTATAGATGGCGCGTTATTGCTATTTATAAATTAAACTATGAAAGAAAAAATTACGAAATAGGGGTTTTCCTTGATTCTCTTAAAAAGGTTTTTAAAATTCAAGTAACGTGTCTGAATTGTCACAGGAATAAATCAAGCTTTATTTAGATGTTACACATTGTGTAAATATTTACATACAATTAAACAATAAACATGCCCCAGAGAGAATGTGTACAGAGTTATATTTGAGTCGCTAAAATTAAGTCGAGCTCTTTTTCTGTATCATAGAGAGGGTGTTCACACTTATAGGAAACAAGTTTTATTATAAAATATTAAAAATTAACACCATATTTGAAAATTTTCAAATGTTATATTTGAAAGCCTTCTTGTTTATTTACAGAACGGCACCTGATTTTCCACGATAGCAGACACTTTCTGATCATGGTCATACTCAAAAGATCCCATTCTTCCTTTGCCACTTTCCAGAGTTAAAATCTTACCTATTTGGACATAATTAAAATATGCAAACAAGATGATATCAACATTTCTAAAAAAGGTATTTATAATATTATTCACGACAAAAATATCAAGTTTTTATTCAAAGCACCTACGGAGAAATGGACAAAAGATTATCACCCTATATCTGTGAAAACTCCTGCAACTGTCAAAAAAGTGAAAAAATATATTACAAAAGAAAATCCTATGCCACAAAGAGATATAGCCAAATTAATAGGAACATCAGTGTCAAAAATAAATAAAATAATAAATAAAGATTTAGGCCTAAAAGCTACAAAAAAAAAACCATGCGGTTCACAAATTGTTTCAGAGCCATATTCGTCAGCGACACACTATCAGCAGATATTTTTATGAAAATTTCTTGGCTGCTGTTAGATGGAAATTTATTGCTACATATGACGAAGCATGGGTATATTTAACCGATTGCGACAGAAAAAGAGCTATATATTATCAAAAAAGGGTGGAAAAATCTAGGCCAATTTGGTTGAAGGAATGTGCCGAAAGTTACCCCAAAGGATTTATGGTGGCATGCGGTATATCATATGAAGGAAAATTAATAATAAGAAAAGTTAAAAGAAATGCCAAAATAAACTCGGAGTACTATCAAAACAACATTTTAGAACCTATATTTTTAAATGATATTCCCTCTATCTATGGAAAACAGAGCAACAAAGTCTGGTTTCGCCATGATAACGCCACAAGTCATACCTCATCTTCAACCCAAGCTTATTTGGAAGATCTAAGGCAAATAACAGGAATCAACACTATTCCAAAGAACAGAACCCCTGTAAAATCTCCTGATTTAGCCCCGATGGATTTTTGCATTTTTGGATGCCTTAAAAGAGCACTTGGAAAGAGACACCCTAGGACAATTGAAGGTCTCTGGAAAGTGGCAAAGGAAGAATGGGATCTTTTGAGTATGACCATGATCAGAAAGTGTCTGCTATCGTGGAAAATCAGGTGCCGTTCTGTAAATAAACAAAAAGGCTTTCAAATAGAACATTTGAAAAATTTTCAAATATGGTGTTAATATTTAATATTTTATAATAAAACTTGTTTCCTATAACTGTGAACACCCTCTGTATTTGTTATTAAAATCAACACCATTGTTGTTGTTTCTTATCCCCTTGTGTAAAGATTACACGAATTCCATGAGTCCATGCTCCTCGAGCTGTTTTATGATGAGCAGCGGCCTCTCCCAAAGGTCCTGTTTAGTGCATCTAATGCAAGCCAAAATGTGTTCTGGAGCTGCAGGTACCAAACTACATTTTGGAATCAACACCATAGTTTGTATATGACGTATTTAATAATATCAAAAATCCTTATTATATCACATACACACAAAGCTTTATTAAGACCACCGATCTTATACAGATTCACCACAGGAAGAAAGGAATCATAGATGGAGCTGCTCTACTCCAGGCAACGTAGCACCCAACAAGAGCTTCCAGGTCCGACGCATGTCTAATGGCCACAGTTTCCTTCGTGCATACGTCATGGTTAAATCCCTATTATATCAATTGCTTCTTTATAAAAGACTGCCTCGATCAAAACGAAGTTCGAATATGTCTGACTTGTCATCAGGAACATTTGTAAGTTGTTGAGGTCAGGCCGCTGTCGTGTTCTCTCTAGTCATTCATAGATAAAGTCCTATTTACATAAATATAAACAAAGATGGAACAACCTTGGGTAGTAAAAAGGCTTTTTGTCTACTTCCAGAAACCTTCAGCTCTGTTCTATAGCTCAAGACGTTCAATTATATTGTCGCAAAGTATGTATTATTTTATTAACAAAGTATCATTTTTGTTATTTATACTTTGCTAAACTTCCCTCTTTGTTTATCTATTGTTTATTATTCACAGTTTTTGTTCTTGCCTGAAATAAATTCCTGTTTCGTTCCGAAGTTGGTCTTCCCTAATTTTCCACGTGGCAATATCGTTTATTTGAAAGAAGTGAATTGTCGTCGATCTTGGCTGCCCAACTCTTCAAGCTGGGTCTCTCAGTCTGGTGCGGTAGTGAGACCCTGTTGTAAGGTGACACAGAAGTTTGTGAGTCGATAAAATATTCCCTTGTTTCAATATTAATGTAGAAATACCAAGTCTCCAGGGATAGGAGTTTCTTTTCTAAAATCTTTTATTTCACAAATCTCTCTAGTTTATGGTTGAACTTCTAGTTGTTGTTCTTGTATGTGTGTCATTTATTGAATTTTTTGTTTCTTCTTTATATACGAAGTTTGTGGTTGGTCAGAAAGTAGTTCTCTTCTTCTTTCTTATCTCCACTCAATCATATTTGGGTATCAAGCTTGTAGAGCTTGAGATTGACAATCATCATGTCTGGGTGAAGTAGAATAGTCTGCCTTTGTCATTAAGACTGGGAGCACTACTCAGTAGCAGGGTAGTTAGTAACTGTACTTATTTGTTTTAGTCTCAGAATTCTGCTAATTCCACACTAGCCTTTTCAGTGATACGCTAACTTTGACGTATACACGGTGTGGCCACTGGACATCCGTCAGGCCTGTAGGCTGTTGTTGGATTCTGTAATGCCTGATGTTTAGGAGCTCTATTTATTATTCCTTTCTTATAATGGTGAATCTGTATAAGACTGATGGTCTTAATAAAGTTGTATGTGTTTTAGTATCTTTATTGAACCTTGCTTCCTTTTTAAATAATGAGCAATCACAGCGCTTTTCTTATCATGGCCTAGCACAGGGGTCGGCAACCTGCGGTTCGCAAGTCACATACGCCTCTTTGCTGTGAAGCTGCGTGTAGTACTCTCGCATAAATAAAGTTTTTATTTATACTAGTACTATGTATTGTTGGCAATAAAACATTTTGTAGTTCTTTATAAAACATTGAAATTTTGTAAATTGTGTCATTTTGGACTCTTCCGATTCAAAAGGTTGCCGATCCTTGACCTATCATTATATGTGTAGACATATGGTGAACGTGCAGTACCTGTAGTTCAATTCATTTATCTACCATGTGTTCTAAATGAGATAATATTTTAAGAAATATATTTCTTCATCCAGGAAGACATGAGATGAGAGCACGTGCCGAAATTATAACTTCCCCTGAGTCACGAGCGGTATCGCTTCTGACATCACACCATTCCTACATCACCAGTTATATCCACAAATCCTGTAACTCTATTTAAAAAAAAAAACAAATAATTATATTTTCTGATAAATGAAAGCACTAAATATGAGTGTTTATTTTACACATAAAACAAACGTCTACTGTCCTTACTGCGATGAAAATATATTGAGAGGGTTTGGATCATCAGTGGTGAATCCTCTCAGCAGTTTTACCAATTTAATCTACCATACTATTTTTATGTTTATAGTTTGATTAAAACCATTTTTAAGATTATATCCTTCAGTGTATCATATTTAAGCAGAATCGTCCAATACAGTATTATAGATTGCAGCAGCGGTCTGGTAGATTAAATTAGCGAAACTGCTGGGAGGGTTCATCACTGATCACCAAAGCCTTTCTAATAATGATACTTTGAGAGTGTAGCAACGGAGCATATTGTGACATCTTTGAGGATGATGATTTGGAGATTAGACGACGTGGGTGGTAGATAAACAAGTGCTAATGACCCGAGGGAAATGTGGAATTTAAAGTGAGAGGTCAGCTGAGAAGAACGGGATGTGGGAGTGAACAGACGGTCCAGGGAGACGAGTTCAACAGGAGAAGTTCTGAAGAAGGTGCGGTCGGAGTTCAGGATAGAGAACAGCTGTTGGCCTGAAGACGAGAAGTTCCCTGAAGTCGGCTAGGCCGGTTTGGAGACTGAATTGTACGAATCAGACTGTTCTGTGTAATTTGACACCAGATGAGCGTATCGGTCAGCAGCGGAACAGCCTACAAGTCGGTGTCGTCCATGCTGGAAGTGTACAGTGTACAGCGATATCCATGCCGTCAAGAATCCTTCTGACGGAAGAGATTGAAGGCAAGTCCCACTTATTGTACTCATTCTATTTCGCACCTATTTTAATAACGCTTAACTTTAATCCATTCACGAACTCATCATCTTTGTACATTCATGATCAGACAAAGAACAGCAATAGCGTCTAGGTTCATCTCAACAATGGCTGATAGGAACAAGCTAACCAAAATTAGATAGATTTCCTTATTAGTAGAAACGGCAAATAAGCAAACAATCTATGTAAAGAATCTGAGATATATGCTAAGATACATAGCAAAAATAGTTGTGTGTGAAAGCCTTTTTTTTCTTCTGAAGAATGTATACTAATGGACAAAACTTAAGGAAGTGAAAAATCTTTGTGTCACCAGACGTCTATTTTTTTGAAGAAGACAGACAATTTTGTTCACACTTATTATCATTTACACAGCACGCGATATCCGTCTTGGATATTTGCATGCATACACAAGTTTGGGAGCTTATTTACAGTAATTATTAGTATGATTTTAGTTATTATAATAGAAATTATTAACATATTTGTCAGTTAGTTAACGATTTAATTACCCTATAATGAATATTAGTGAACATCACAGATAAGAACAGAAATTTAGAGCTATTTACAGCATATAGCTATATATCAGTTATTACAGCCCAGGCTATCTATTACTAAAAAACATTCTACAAAATCTATTAAAATTTATATACATATATCTATTATTAACTATTTGATTTAGACAATTTATATTTATTTGATTTTTGACTCTCAAGTCCTCTACAAGTCGACAGTCCGTTAGAATATGTACAGGATTTTCTTCTTCTGCACCACATGAGCATTTAGACGAATCCGTCTTTCTGACTTTGTACAAATATGATCTAAAGTTACCGTGTCCAGTAAAAAATTGGACATTGTAAAAATTTGGCATGACATATTTGGGTATTTGGGAATCAGTGAAGAAGGACTTGAAAATGGTATTAGTCTTCTCATAGTATTTCTGCAATTTTTCCCTTATGTAATTAGAAATTATATTGCTACTTGAAGAGTCAAATCGGTTGTAATTTATTTCGGTTTTCAACATGTTAGATTCAATATATTCATTAAGTTTGGGGACTTGTGCAAGTATATGTGTACAATCCGATGATGTTGTACTGTAGGCCTGTATACAATGTTTTAATATACTATATTGAAGAGAATTTAGTTTGTCCTTAGACTTTTTGTTTATGAATGGATACCATATTGGATAACCATAAGTAGTTGTACTTCGATATAATGTCTTATACAATATCAGTCTTCGTCTAAAGTCTAGACCCCATGCTTTCTTTGTCAGGCCAAATAGGTATCCACTAGCTCTAGTTACTTTTATGATAATTTCATTAACGTGAGGCGTAACGTCCAGTTTGCTTCTGACTCGGTGATTTTTAATAGTCACTCCTAGGATCTTAAGTTCTTCAACCGGTTTAATTAACTTGCTACCTGAGACTATTATATCGCTATTAAATTTATATAAATATATATATAATATTTTTGTTTTTTCATCTGACAATTTTAATTTACGACTTTCACACCACTTATTGATTTTTCTTAATACATTATCTATTGTCTTTCTTAGTTGTTCAGGAGTTTTATTCCAACATATTAACGTAATATCATCTGCATATCCTATTGTTTCACAATTATCATCCAGATTATTATTCAGTATCTCATTAATAAGAATATTCCATAATGTGGGAGACAGTGGTCCTCCCTGTGGACATCCTTTACTTAGTTTTTTATTTGTTCTTGGTTATCTCGTGTGCGTTCAATAAAGGTCACTGTAATATCTTTTAGAGTTATTGTCTAAATACCGATGTATATCCTAAAAGGTATAACTTCCATAAGTTTTGTCCATGAGGGTATCTTTCAGAGTTATTGCCTAAATTCCGATATACATGCTTGAAGGTACAACTTAAGTTTTGTCCATGAGTGTATCTTTCAGAGTTATTGTCTAAATTCCGATATACATGCTAGAAGGTACAACTTCCTTAAGTTTTGTCCATGAGTGTATCTTTCAGAGTTATTGTCTAAATTCCGATATACATGCTAGAAGGTACAACTTCCTTAAGTTTTGTCCATGAGTGTATCTTTCAGAGTTATTGTCTAAATTCCGATATACATGCTAGAAGGTACAACTTCCTTAAGTTTTGTCCATGAGTGTATCTTTCAGAGTTATTGTCTAAATTCCGATATACATGCTAGAAGGTACAACTTACTCAAGTTTTGTCCATGAGTGTATCTTTCAGAGTTATTGTCTAAATCCCGATATACATGCTAGAAGGTACAACTTACTCAAGTTTTGTCCATGAGTGTATCTTTCAGAGTTATTGTCTAAATCCCGATATACATGCTAGAAGGTACAACTTCCTTAAGTTTTGTCCATGAGTGTATCTTTCAGAGTTATTGTCTAAATTCCGATATACATGCTAGAAGGAACAACTTACTTAAGTTTTGTCCATGAGTGTATCTTTCAGAGTTATTGCCTGAATCCCGATATACATGCTAAAAGGTACAACTTACTCAAGTTTTGTCCATGAGTGTATCTTTCAGAGTTATTGTTTAAATTCCGATATACATGCTAGAAGGTACAACTTCCTTAAGTTTTGTCCATGAGTGTATCTTTCAGAGTTATTGTCTAAATTCCGATATACATGCTAGAAGGTACAACTTCCTTAAGTTTTGTCCATGAGTGTATCTTTCAGAGTTATTGTCTAAATTCCGATATACATGCTAGAAGGTACAACTTACTTAACTTTTGTCCATGAGTGTATCTTTCAGAGTTATTGCCTGAATCCCGATATACATGCTAAAAGGTACAACTTACTCAAGTTTTGTCCATGAGTGTATCTTTCAGAGTTATTGTCTAAATCCCGATATACATGCTAGAAGGTACAACTTCCTTAAGTTTTGTCCATGAGTGTATCTTTCAGAGTTATTGTCTAAATTCCGATATACATGCTAGAAGGAACAACTTACTTAAGTTTTGTCCATGAGTGTATCTTTCAGAGTTATTGCCTGAATCCCGATATACATGCTAAAAGGTACAACTTACTCAAGTTTTGTCCATGAGTGTATCTTTCAGAGTTATTGTCTAAATTCCGATATACATGCTAGAAGGTACAACTTCCTTAAGTTTTGTCCATGAGTGTATCTTTCAGAGTTATTGTCTAAATTCCGATATACATGCTAGAAGGTACAACTTCCTTAAGTTTTGTCCATGAGTGTATCTTTCAGAGTTATTGTCTAAATCCCGATATACATGCTAGAAGGTACAACTTCCTTAAGTTTTGTCCATGAGTGTATCTTTCAGAGTTATTGTCTGAATCCCGATATACATGCTAGAAGGAAAAACTTACTTAAGTTAGGTCCATGAGTGTACTTATTTTTCCAAAGAGATTGAAGATAATTTTTATTGTTGTTTCTAATAATAAAAGAGTTCAAGTCTTTATCCAACAATTGTTAATGATATACACAAAGTCCCAAGAAGAAAAATATAAAACAAACTGCATTGAAGAGAGAGAGAGAGTAATAATTGATTAATAATGGTATAATTAGCTAAATTAGAGATGGTAATTGGCATAGACGTTTAAAACATCTCAATAAGGAAACCGTGACAGGAATGAATATTGGGAGAAACACGGTATGTTAGCCAGTATGTTCTATATGTGGAATCGAATAGAGAGAAATTGCCTTTTCCTACTTCTAAAGATAAAATTAATGGGTTCCCTATTCCCTAGAGTTTGATACACTCTGATCTTATATCGGTCCAATAATTACAAAATCTAATGATGGGTCAAATTATTTCGTCACACTTGTTGACGATTTTCCCCACAAAACTATGATTTATTTTATGAATAAAACAAGAGCTTCCTAATTAAGAATTAGGAGTTTTACTCAATTCTTAAAAAAGGCCTTGAAAATTGAAGTAACTTCTCTGAATTGTCACAGAAATTAAACAAGCTTCATTTAGACGTTACACATTGTATAAATACAAGTATTTACCAGTAATTACTTGTATTAACGTAAAATGATAATAAGCATGCCAGAGAGAATGTATACAGAGTTATATTTGAGTCGCTAAAATTAAGTCGAGCTCTTTTTCTGTATCATATTCCTTATTAAAATCAACACCTTAGGTTGTATACAATAAGGTATTTAGTAATATATCCTTATTATATCACACATACACAAAGCTTACAAGATTTACCACAGGAAGAAAGGAAGCATAGATGGATCTTCTATACCTCAGGCAGCGCAGCACCCAACAACAGCCTATAGGTCCGACCTATGTCCGTCCAGTGGACACACATTCCTTCGTGCATCTTTCGAGATATTTACAACAACACAGCTTTATTAAGACCGGTCTTATACAGATTCACCACAGGAAGGAAGCATAGATAGAGCTCCTATACTCCAGGCAGCACATAACCCAACAATTGTTCTGAATATACACACACATACAGCTTTATTAAGACCACTGGTCTTATACAGATTCACCACAGGAAGAAAGGAAGCATAGATGGAGCTCCTATACTCCAGGCAACGCTGCACCCAACAACAGCCTCCAGGTCCAACGCATGTCCAATGGCCACAGTTTCCTTCGTGCATGCGTCATGGTTAAATCCTTAATTATATCAATTGCTTCTTTATTAAAAACTGCCTCGATCGAAAACGAAGTTTAATTATGTCTGATTTGTCACCAGAGTAAAGTCTTAGCAAAATTTGAGGAATAAAAACTTTTCAGAAAACTTTCATAAAAGAAGAAAAAAAAAAGATATTGCGATTTGATATTTGGAAATAAATTTGTAATTCGGAAACTGATGAATTCCATATCAAAAATGGAATTGAAAGACAGTTATCAGTTCAAAGAGCTCCTCAACTAAATGGGGTATCTGAAGGAATGAAAAGGCGATGCATTTGGTTAAAGTTATCAACCAGTATTAATCACGTCTAGAAAGATTCTAACTGACTACAATATCGCTCTGGGGAAAATTGAATGCATCGAGCTTCAGTGAGCATTTCTAGATAGCAGAATCTGGTATCCCAACTACTTTCTGGGAAGAAGTAATACCCACAGCGTTTTATTTGAGCAATAAGAGTCTAAGTAAAGAAGTTAGCAACAAATTTCCTTAAGAAATTTGTTCTGGAAAGGAATCCAAAATTGGAGATAACTTTAGGGATTTCGATGCAGATCATAGTGCAGCATTGATGGTGACATCGCAATCCAAAAATAGTCGAAATGTTGACGTCATTGAAAAGCAAAATATAGAAGTAATATATATATACACACACACACACACAAAAGCCCTTATTAAGACACACAGGTCTTACAGAGGATTCTCCTTGGGGTTACAAAACGGAGAAACCTATGAAAGTGGGAAATAAAAAAATAGAGAAAGATTATATACATTTGGTAAATATATACAGATTATAAGAAAGAATAAAAAAATAAGAAGAATAAAAAAATCAAAAAAAAAAAAAAGTTTTGGAAATATGGATGGGAGAAGTGGAGAGCGAAAAGAGGAAAGAAAACAGGTATTTACATATGGAACAATACAATTTAAGCTCTTCTGCTCACACAGCACAGGTGGGCCATGTATTTTTTAAGAAATCTTTAAGAGATTTCCCAGGAAAATCCGCGTGTTCAGGGTTGTAAGGTAAACACCGTTTTATCAGTGTGGGGGTTAACTTATCGTATCTGCCTAAACAAATAATTGGATGTTGGTTCTGTCTTTCTCATCAAACAGAAATTTTTGGTATGTTTGAATGTTCGGTTAAGTCTTTCTTTTTTACAGCATTTTTATGGGAGTTATATAGATTTAGAGCTACTGAACTATTGTCTATAAAGTTGGATGATAAAGAATATAATGTGAAGTGTGTATGGCCTATCTTAGAGAAGAGTATTTTTCTTTCCGTGTCAAGAGGCATGCATTCAAATATATAATGTTCTAAAATTCATTTTCGGTTCTATTTTTGCATAGTTGGCAATACAAGTCTTCTGTCCTTAGATATTTTATATGGTCTTCTCGATATAAAACAAATAGAATTCTCAATTGCGCAATGAGGCGTTTAGCCGGCAGTGGGAGTTCACTTAGTAGATAGTTCTCTGCTGCGAATGTTTTATGTAAATATTTGTAGTGTGTGTGTAGCTTCGAATTGGTTATTCTTGATTGATCGGTTTGGATAGACTGTTCTATAGTGATTCTGATAATTTGAGGTATTGCTTTCTGTAGAATATTGGGGTCTGAACAATTCTTTAACCACATGAATCCAGTTGAGTTAAGGATATTCATTAAATTTTCTGTAAAACCTATAAAGGTATTCGTCAGAGTGGACGTTTCCCATAATTGGGCTAGACAGATTGCGGGCAATCTGGATTTTTCCATTTTTAATATTCTTAACCAGAACTTTAGAATTAGTTTGGTTGCTGTGACTCCTAGTGAGAAGCGTCCGGTTTCCATGCGTAGTATGTAGCCTGGTGTGTTACTCGGCAAGTTCAATAGTCGTCAGAGATAGTTATTCTGAATTTGGTCCAAGATTTTGTACTTTTCGTTTGCCAAAATTGGAGCAGAATACAGCAGAGTTGACAGGATAATCGAGTCTAATAGTTTCATTGATGAACCAAATGAATTCAACCTGGATTTCTCCATAATTTTCCATACTTCGCCGGTAGCTGCAAGCGCTTTGCCTTTAAAGTATGAAGCCACTTGACTAAACGAGATTGTTGTTGTGAGGGGATAGCCAAGATAGAGATATTTCGATGTCACTGTCAACAGTTGGTCTCCCCAGAACCATTTGTCCGATTTTGCAGGGCGGCCACCATTTCGGAAAACCATTATCTTGGATTTTGATTCGTTCAGGGTTAGATGATTTGTTTCGAAGTATTTTTTCAACATGTTGATTTTTATTTGTAGATTGATTTTTGATTCTCCTATGAGAAGTAATATATATATATATATATTTATTATTTATTGCTAATACACGTGGTAAAGGCCATAATAATCATGTTGAATAGAAGTTGGTGACGGCTTTTACTGTAAGTGCACCACATATCTACACATGTGAAAAACAGTTCGACTTTTGCACTTACAAATTTGCCAGAGTCGTTTTTGGTTACTTGCACTCGCTGGTGGGGTTGGACTCTTGCATGAACCGAGGGATATTAGAGCTTTTTTTTTAATTGGAAAAAAAGTGCCTAAAGCGGGATTCGATCCCGGGTTGTAGCGGTCGAACGGTTCACACCATCCTTCTACTAACCCTCTATTCTAGATGAGTAATTATTATCTGACGTTAAAACCTTTCTTGAACTGTTTGTATGAAGTTTATTACTGGATACTCGGAATTAGCTGCCTCTTTGTAAGACTTGAGCAAAAAGGGACCATGTAACAATGGAACGATACACTGATGGTAGCGACATTGCAATATTGTCACAGTTGAATAATAGCACATTAGGTTTTATACTAATGAATTCAGAGATGCCGAGTTAAACTACAAAACTCTAAAGAAAAGTATTTTACAAAGTTATCCCAAAAGTTCGTAAACACTTGCAAAAAAATTGAAATACCAATATTATTCGCCGTTATGTATAATGTATTTGTATTATGTATAAAGTAATTGTATTGTGTATTATTAATACAAAGCAATAACGCGTCATCTATATATAACGAATGAAGACATTAAGACGCGAATGTTTCTTTTCACAAATAAATCAAACTTTTACTGTCCTTACTGTGATGAAAAAATATATTGGGAGAGCTTGGCTCATCAGTGGTGAACCCTCCCAGCAGTTTCGCCAATTTAATCTACCATATCTTTAGAGCTCTAATACTGTATTGGATCATTGGATTAAATGCAATTCTACTGTCCTAAAAGCTTATGTCCATAGTTTGCTAAAATACCACTAACATATAAAAGCAGAATGATCCAATACAGTATTAGAGCTCTAAAGAAGCGGTCTGGTAGATTAATTTAGTGAAACCACTGAGAGGGTTCACCACTGATGAACCAAGCTCTACCAATATATTTTTTTCATCGCAGTAAGGACAGTAGACGTTTGATTTATTTGTAAAAGAAACATTCGCGTATTAATGTCTTCATTCGTTGTATTATCTATTATTATATTCGCCGTAATAATATTATTCGCCAATATAGATGGAAATTTTGCCGAGAGGAAATTGATCTAAAGAGACAAGGGTCGCCTCTCCCTTTTAGCCATAGATTTGGCCCAGCCACTTTGCCAGCTAAACACCTCTTTGGCAGATTGTCAAGATTCCATTAGATCCCGTGTGGATCTCATGGAATAAAGTCCGCCCTAGACTGACGAGGGCCATCAGCCCGAAACCATGGTCTCTAGGTGGACGCTTTTCAGTTTGCCAAAGCTGGTGTTGTGGCTTTGCAACCGACCCGAGGCCGCTAGTTGCGGCGACTGTCAATAGATCGCGTCTGGTTTTAGACGTCTATTTTGACGGGAGAGGCGACCCTTGTCTCTTTGGATTATTCGCCAAGTAATAAGAAAAACAATTTTTTAAGAAAAACACGAACCTTTGGGACAACCTTATAATATGGCGCTTAATTGACTTTTACATCTATGGTCAGTAGGTGGAAATATACTGTGATCACAAACCGCAGCAATATCTTAAGTCGCTGGGGAATTGGAATCGACCTTGATGCTACAGTACAAGGATCTTAGATACAAGTTTCTTTCTATATAAATAAGAAGTAGAATACGACGCTCATTGTGCCGAGTTTGCTGGAGTCTTTGATGGTATGACTGACATTCCCAACTATGAGAAATCCATGACAATTGACAATCAAAATAATTTTATTGACATCTTGTCAATACATGCAAAAGTACTCAGTCTGCACTATTTTAAAATTATATATATATATCTGGGCCAGAGAGAGCGCCAGAGAAATCCATGATGAAATGCACTGTATGGAAAAACATCTACAAGAAGGAATTTTACGCTGATAGCGAGATTGAAGAGAGCTATAGAAGGTACATTTTAAACAAGATCATACGATATCTTGTCAAGTTCAGACAAGACTGTAGGCTTACTTGTAAGAGAAGATGGTAAAGCAAATCGTGATATCTTCTGCTCGCCGTGATACCATTCTAGGAGGTGCCATGACAGTACCATTAGTGGGCACGCCGCGCAGAGAATAATGGTAGGCTTAAGAAGTTTCCCAATATGCCCATCCAACTCGCTGATTGCCATTTAAGAGAGTATGCCTAGAGACTTCGTTGATACTTGTCTAGGAACAGGAATAGATAACTGCTCGTGGTCATTGATGTTATCACCAGATTCGCAGAAGTGCTATCTCCGCTACTGCAGTACCGTTGCATAAAGTTTGTTTATATTGCAACGTAGAACATTAGGAAAGACAAACTTCAGGATGACACGGTAATTTATTTAAGGCAAGAACAAATTCAACCTTCATAAGATACAAGATAAGCAATGAGGGAAGTTTCTAGAGTAGCAAAAATATAAATTAATATGAATATCGAAAATAATAATCTGTACATAAAATATAATAAATATTTTGATACAATAGGATAGTGAATAAATTTGAAGCGAAAGTGACTAGATCTTGATGACCGAACATCTCAGGGAGATATGCAACTTAAATGGCATTAGAAAGCAATTCACAACTTCTTATTGTCATACCTGTGACTCGATGGTGAAAAGAGTAAATGGTACCATTTGTTTTATTATGCGTCTCCATGCTAATAGCAGGATTTGTGAATATTCGGTACAGCAGTTGCACTCCTCGTTAGATGAACCCATTGCCTGCAAGAATGGAAATCTAATGCTGCACATGACTGGTACAGAGCAGGAGGGACAAGCACCAATTCTGTTCTCTAAAGGGAACAAGAGATTTTGATTTCCAGACTTAAGTCTGGTCATCTACTAACAATGAATTTCCAGAATGATTTCAAAGTTTTCCCACTATGTACTAAGTGCAATTCTCAGCCTGCAACCCCAAACCATATCATTGACTGTATTGGTCCATTCATTGATAAGCTCTACTCAACCCCAGCAGACACCATCAACAAGCTCTACAATCTCGATACCCTGATATGATTGAGTGGAGATAAGAAAGAAGAAGACAAATCCCCAGCAAACACCATCAACAAGCTCTACAATCTCGATACCCTGATATGATTGAGTGGAGATAATAAAGAAGAAGACTCATCTCCAGCAGACACCATCAACAAGCTCTACAATCTCGATACCCTGATATGATTGAGTGGAGATAAGAAAGAAGAAGACACATCCCCAGCAGACACCATCAACAAGCTCTACAATCTCGATACCCTGATATGATTGAGTGGAGATAAGAAAGAAGAAGACCGTTAGGTGAAAAACTTCATTACATGTTCTTTGGTTATGTGGCATTCAATCAGGATATTGGGATTAAAGATATGAGTAAGTTTAGGAAGTCGTCATGTCCTAGAGGCCTGAAGAAATAAATTATACCGAGCGTGGAAGTTGGAAAACTCTTGGCTGAGAGTTATGGCGATGATGTTAGTTGAAATAAAACTGTGAGAACCTTAGAGATGGTGATCTAGTATTGCTGGAAAGCCTTAAGAGCAAGAGGTTTGCCAAGTTCTCGTATGATTTCTATAGGCCTTTCTGCGTGATGGCAAAAGTATCTGCCATAATTGTCAAAGTGATTGAAGTCACTATGTATGATGAACAGGACGTGAAGATTGACAGGATGAAAGCATTCAGGAACTTGCGTCAAGGAAAGTCCAAAGCTGCCAGATGTGAATGCCATTCTCGGAGAAAGATGGTTTCGTTATTTCAAAAAATAGTAGTAGTTGTACTTCTTGGAAATGTCCCCGCTAGACACTAAGTCTGGGATGAGGTTGTTACACTGATTATACATTGGTTTGTTGAGGTTGTTACACTGGTTTGTTGGGGTTGTTGCACTGATTATACACTGGTTTGTTGAGGTTGTTACACTGATTATACACTGGTTTGTTGAGGTTGTTACACTGATTATACACTGGTTTGTTGAGGTTGTTACACTGATTTGTTGAGGTTGTTACACTAGTTTGTGGAGGTTGTTACACTGATTTGTTGAGGTTGTTACACTGGTTTGTTGAGATTGTTACACTGATTATTACTTGGTTTGTTGAGGTTGTTACACTGATTTGTTGACGTTATCACACTGGTTTGTGGAGGTTGTTACACTGGTTTGTTGAGGTTGTTACACTGGTTTGTGGAGGTTGTTACACTAATTTGTTGAGGTAGTTACACTGGTTTGTGGAGGTTGTTACACTGATTTGTTGAGGTTGTTACACTGGTTTGTGGAGGTTGTTACATTGATTTGTTGAGGTTGTTACACTAGTTTGTGGAGGTTGTTACACTGATTATACACCTGTTTGTGGAGGTTGTTACACCGATTATACACTGGTTTGTTGAAGTTGTTACACTGATTATACACTGGTTTGTTGAAGTTGTTACACTGATTATACACTGGTTTGTTGAGGTTGTTACATTGATTTGTTGAGGTTGTTACACTGGTTTGTGGAGTTTGTTACACTGATTATACACTAGTTTGTTGAGGTTGCTACACTAATTATACACTGGTTTGTTGAGGTTGTTACACTGGTTTGTGGAATTTGTTACACTGATTTGTTGAGGTTGTTACATTGATTATACACTGGTTTGTGGAGGTTGTTACACTGATTTGTTGAGGTTGTTACATTGATTTGTTGAGGTTGTTACACTAGTTTGTGGAGGTTGTTACACTGATTATACACCTGTTTGTGGAGGTTGTTACACTGATTAGACATTGGTTTGTTGAGGTTGTTACACTGATTATACACTGGTTTGTTGAGGTTGTTACACTGATTATACACTGGTTTGTTGAGGTTGTTACACTGATTATAGACTGGTTTGTTGAGGTTGTTACACTGGTTTGTGGAGGTTGTTACACTGATTTGTTGAGGTTGTTACACTGATTTGTTGAGGTTGCTACACTGAATATACACTGGTTTGTTGAGGTTGTTACACTGATTATACACTGGTTTGTTGAGGTTGTTACATTGATTTGTTGAGGTTGTTACACTAGTTTGTGGAGGTTGTTACACTGATTATACACCTGTTTGTGGAGGTTGTTACACTGATTATACACTGGTTTGTTGAGGTTGTTACACTGATTATACACTGATTTGTTGAGGTTATTACATTGATTTGTTGAGGTTGTTACACTAGTTTGTGGAGGTTGTTACACTGATTATACACCTGTTTGTGGAGGTTGTTACACTGATTATACACTGGTTTGTTGAGGTTGTTACACTGATTATACACTGGTTTGTTGAGGTTGTTACATTGATTTGTTGAGGTTGTTACACTGGTTTGTGGAGTTTGTTACACTGATTATACACTAGTTTGTTGAGGTTGTTACACTAATTATACACTGGTTTGTTGAGGTTGTTACACTGGTTTGTGGAATTTGTTACACTGATTTGTTGAGGTTGTTACACTGATTATACACTGGTTTGTGGAGGTTGTTAAACTGATTATACACTGGTTTGTTGAGGTTGTTACACTGATTTTACGCTGATTTGTTGAGGTTTTTACAGTGATTATACACTGGTTTGTTGAGGTTGTTACACTGAATTGTTGAGGTTGTTACACTGATTATACGCTGGTTTGTTGGGGTTGTCACACTGATTTTACACTGGTTTGTTGAGGTTTTTACAGTGATTATTCACTGGTTTGTTGAGGTTGTTAAACTGATTATACACTGGTCTGTTGAGGTTGTTACACTGATTATACACTGGTTTGAGGAGGTTGTTAAACTTATTATACACTAGTTTGTTGAGGTTGTTACACTGATTTGTTGAGGGTTTTACAGTGATTATACACTGGTTTGTTGAGGTTGTTAAACTGAATTGTTGAGGTTGTTACACTGATTATACGCTGGTTTGTTGGGGTTGTTACACTGATTTTACACTGGTTTGTTGAGGTTGTTACACTGTTTTGTGAGGTTACAGAGAATGCACACTGGGCTAGAGGAGTCGTTCCACTGAGTGTACACCGTTATATATGGAGTGGTACATTGACTTACAATGGTTTGTTGAGGTTGTTAAACTGATTATACACTGGTTTGTTGAGGTTGTTACACTGATTATACGCTGGTTTGTTGAGGTTGTTAAACTGATTATACACTGGTTTGTTGAGGTTGTTACACTGATTATACACTGTTTTTTGAGGTTGTTACACTGGTTTGTGAGGTTACAGAGATTGTACACTGGGCTAGAGGATTCGTTGCACTGAGTGTACACTCTTATATATGGAGTGGTACATTGACTTATACTGGTTTGTTGAGGTTGTTACACTGATTTGTTGAGGTTGTTGCACTGGTTTGTGGAGGTTGTTACACTGGTTTGTTGAGGTTGTTTCACTGGTTTGTGGAGGTTGTTACACTGGTTTGTTGAGGTTGTTACACTGGTTTGTGGAGGTTGTTACACTGGTTTGTTGAGGTTGTTACACTGGTTTGTTGAGGTTGTTACACTGGTTTGTGGAGGTTGTTACACTGGTTTGTTGAGGTTGTTACACTGGTTTGTGGAGGTTGTTACACTGATTTGTTGAGGTTGTTACACTGGTTTGTGGAGGTTGTTACACTGGTTTGTTGAGGTTGTTACACTGGTTTGTGGAGGTTGTTACACTGGTTTGTTGAGGTTGTTTCACTGATTATACACTGGTTTGTGAAGGTTGTTACACTAGTTTGTGAGGTTACAGAGATTGCACACTGGGCTAGAGGAGTCGTTGCACTGAGTGTACACCCTTATATATGGAGTGTGCAACGACTCCTCTAACCCAGTGTACAATCTCTGTAACCTCACAAACCAGTGAAACAACCTCAACAAACCAGTGTATAATCAGTGTAACAACCTCAACAAACCAATGTATAATCAGTGTAACAACCTCAACAAACCAGTGTATAATCAGTGTAACAACCTCAACAAACCAGTGTATAATCAGTGTAAC
Source organism: Cordylochernes scorpioides (assembly GCA_030710605.1). NCBI lineage: Eukaryota > Metazoa > Arthropoda > Arachnida > Pseudoscorpiones > Chernetidae > Cordylochernes > Cordylochernes scorpioides. Next base: position 60,677,679 of record CP092863.1, read on the forward strand.
AACCTCAACAAACCAGTGTATAATCAGTGTAACAACCTCAACAAACCAGTGTATAATCAGTGTAACAACCTCAACAAACCAGTGTATAATCAGTGTAACAACCTCAACAAACCAGTGTATAATCAGTGTAACAACCTCAACAAACCAGTGTATAATCAGTGTAAACCCTCAACAAACCAGTGTATAATCAGTGTAACAACCTCAACAAACCAGTGTATAATCAGTGTAACAACCTCAACAAACCAGTGTATAATCAGTGTAACAACCTCAACAAACCAGTGTATAATCAGTGTAACAACCTCAACAAACCAGTGTATAATCAGTGTAACAACCTCAACAAACCAGTGTATAATCAGTGTAACAACCTCAACAAACCAGTGTATAATCAGTGTAACAACCTCAACAAACCAGTGTATAATCAGTGTAACAACCTCAACAAACCAGTTTATAATCAGTGTAACAACCTCAACAAACCAGTGTATAATCAGTGTAACAACCTCAACAAACCAGTGTATAATCAGTGTAACAACCTCAACAAACCAGTGTATAATCAGTGTAACAACCTCAACAAACCAGTGTATAATCAGTGTAACAACCTCAACAAACCAGTGTATAATCAGTGTAACAACCTCAACAAACCAGTGTATAATCAATGTAACAACCTCAACAAACCAGTGTATAATCAGTGTAACAACCTCAACAAACCAGTGTATAATCAGTGTAACAACCTCAACAAACCAGTGTATAATCAGTGTAACAACCTCAACAAACCAGTGTATAATCAGTGTAACAACCTCAACAAACCAGTGTATAATCAATGTAACAACCTCAACAAACCAGTGTAAGTCAATGTACCACTCCATATACGAGGTGTGTTCAAAAAGTATCGCGACTTTTGAATTTTCGCAGGTTACGTATATTCGAATTTCGATCTTTTTGTGGCTTTATGTTGGTACTCATGTCTCTCACTTATGCCGACAAGCTCAGTCATTTTGAATGTTCACTTAATTGTTGACAGCTGCTTTGCTTGCAGGTGTTTTTGGATCGTCTTCGATTTTTACCTATTAAAAAATTGATCAAAGAACCTGTATCAAATTTTGTGTGAAAAACGAAATTTAGTGCGCGGATGCATTCCGAATGTTGACTGTGGCATGCGAAGAAGCTACCTTGGACCGAAGCAACGTTTATCGGTGGTACAAAATGTTCTCAGAAGGCCGAGAAGATGTGAACGACGAAGAGCGTGCTGGACGCCCGAGCACTTCAACAACAGACGAAAAAATTAATGAAGTGGAGAAAATTATATTGGCCAATCGTCGAATCACCGTTAGAGAAGTTGCTGAGGACCTAAACATATCGATTGGCTCGTGCCATTCGATTTTTATCAATGATTTGGGCATGAGACGGGTCGCCGCGAAATTCGTACCAAAATTGCTCAATTGCGACCAAAAACAGCATCGCATGAACATTGCTAATGAGATGTTGGACTCTGTCCGCGACGACCCAAATTTGCTCCAGAGGGTCATAACTGGTGACGAAGCGTGGGTTTATGATTATGACGTGGAAACCAAAGCTCAATCATCTCAATGGAAGCTGCCGCACGAACCAAGACCGAAAAAAGCGCGCCAAGTTCGGTCGAATGTGAAAGTTTTGCTGACAGTTTTCTTCGATTGCAGGGGCGTGGTGCATCATGAGTTCTTGCCACAGGGTAGAACGGTCAATAAGGAATATTACCTGCAATTTATACGCAATTTGCGCGAAGCAATCCGCCAGAAACGCCCGGATTTGTGGAAGAACAAAAATTGGCTTTTGCACCACGATAACGCCCCTGCTCACACATCGTTGCTTGTGCGCGACTTTTTGGCCAAAAACAACACATTAATGATGCCGTAGCCACCGTATTCCCCAGATCTGGCCCCTGTGTCTTTTTCTTGTTCCCTAAACTGAAAAGGCCCATGAAAGGACGACGTTACGCTACGCTTGACGAGATAAAGACGGCATCGAAGGAGGAGCTGAAAAATATTTTTAAAAATGATTTTTTGAAGTGCTTCGAAGATTGGAAAAACCGTTGGCACAAGTGTATAATATCTCATGGGGATTACATTGAAGGGGACAAAATAGGTATTCATGAATAAATAAATAATTTTTGAAAAACACAAAAGTCACAATACCTTTTGAACACACCTCGTATAAGGGTTTACACTCAGTGCAACGAATCCTCTAGCCCAGTGTACAATCTCTGTAACCTCACAAACCAGTGAAACAACCTCAACAAACCAGTGTATAATCAGTGTAACAACCTCAACAAACCAGTGTAAGTCAATGTACCACTCCATATATAAGGGTGTACACTCAGTGCAACGAATCCTCTAGCCCAGTGTGCATTCTCTGTAACCTCACAAACCAGTGAAACAACCTCAACAAACCAGTGTATAATCAGTGTAACAACCTCAACAAACCAGTGTAAGTCAATGTACCACTCCATATATAAGGGTGTACACTCAGTGCAACGAATCCTCTAGCCCAGTGTACAATCTCTGTAACCTCACAAACCAGTGAAACAACCTCAACAAACCAGTGTATAATCAGTGTAACAACCTCAACAAACCAGTGTAAGTCAATGTACCACTCCATATATAAGGGTGTACACTCAGTGCAACGAATCCTCTAGCCCAGTGTAAAATCTCTGTAACCTCACAAACGAGTGTAACAACCTCAACAAACCAGTGTATATAAAATAAAAGGATTTAAAAACGCGAATGTTTCTTTTATACATAAAAGGAACTTCTACTGTCCTTACTGCAATGAAAAAATATATTGGGAGGGCTTGGCTCATCAGTGGTGAACCCTCCCAGCGGTTTCGCCAACTTAATCCACCAGACCGCCTCTCAGAGCTCTAATACTGTATTGGATCATTCTGATTTTATATGCTACACTGAAGGCTGGAATCTTAGAAATGGTTTTCAAGTAAACTATGGACATAAGCTTATAGGACAGTAGAATTACATTCAAATATTTGCTTCGAGCAATGCTCTTCAGCAAATTATAAAGACAAGGCCTGTTAGGCATAAATTAACACAAAGCAATAACGCGCCATCTATATATATAAAATAAAATAAAAGGATTTAAAAAACGCGAATGTTTCTTTTATACATAAAACGAACTTCTACTGTCCTTACTGCAATGAAAAATATATAAAGAAACATTCGCGTTTTTAAATCCTTTTATTTTATATATATAGATGGCGCGTTATTGCTTTGTGTTAAAAACCAGTGTATAATCAGTGTAACAAACTCAACAAACCAGTGTAACAACCTCAACAAACCAGTGTATAATCAGTGCAACAACCTCAACAAACCAGTGTTTAATCAGTGTAACAACCTCAACAAACCAGTGTATAATCAGTGTAACAACCTCAACAAACCAGTGTATAATCAGTGTAACAACCCCAACAAACCAGTGTATAATCAGTGTAACAACCTCAACAAACCAGTGTATAATCAGTGTAACAACCCCAACAAACCAGTGTATAATCAGTGTAACAACCTCAACAAACCAGTGTATAATCAGTGCAACAACCTCAACAAACCAGTGTATAATCAGTGTAACAACCTCAACAAACCAGTGTATAATCAGTGTAACAACCTCAACAAACCAGTGTATAATCAGTGTAACAACCTCAACAAACCAGTGTATAATCAGTGTAACAACCTCAACAAACCAGTGTATAATCAGTGTAACAACCTCAACAAACCAGTGTATAATCAGTGTAACAACCCCAACAAACCAGTGTATAATCAGTGCAACAACCTCAACAAACCAGTGTATAATCAGTGTAACAACCTCAACAAACCAGTGTATAATCAGTGTAACAACCCCAACAAACCAGTGTATAATCAGTGCAACAACCTCAACAAACCAGTGTATAATCAGTGTAACAACCTCAACAAACCAGTGTATAATCAGTGTAACAACCTCAACAAACCAGTGTATAATCAGTGTAACAACCCCAACAAACCAGTGTATAATCAGTGTAACAACCTCAACAAACCAGTGTATAATCAGTGTAACAACCTCAACAAACCAGTGTATAATCAGTGTAACAACCTCAACAAACCAGTGTAACAACCTCAACAAACCAGTGTATAATCAGTGTAAAAACCTCAACAAACCAGTGTATAATCAGTGTAACAACCTCAACAAACCAGTGTATAATCAGTGTAACAACCTCAACAAACCAGTGTATAATCAGTGTAACAACCCCAACAAACCAGTGTAAGTTAATGCACCACTCCATATATAAGAATGTACACTCAGTTCAACGACTGCCCCAGTGTACAATAACCCACGAGACAACCAACCATCCAAACTGGGGCAGTGGATCAACACCCAACCATCAATAAACCAGCCACCCCGCTCAAGTCGGCGACTATAGGCGCCGGTTATAAAACAGGGCAGCAGCAAGGACGCATGCGCGCAGAGTGCACGTGCACCCAGGGCACGTGCGGCCTTGTCCCCCTAGCGGCCGTCGGCCTAAGTATTTCAAGCCGGGCTCTGGCCCCGACATAGCTATAATTGGAAGCCTTCCTTCATTCTCAGCCCGCCCAACATCTTAGCCTTCCTGAATGCCTTTATAGCTTCTCTTGTGGGTCCTCTCATATATAATGAACATCTTTCTTTCTTCTATAGTTTTTCTATGTTCTTGTACTCTTTTCTCTCACATCACCTTACACTCTCTTTCCATATTTTAAATACCTACGATATATATCTATATATGGCCTAATTATATTATAAAAAAAAAAAAATACATGTATATATTCTATATCTATATTATTAATAAATAATTGTTTGTAAATTTTTATTGAGATAACTGAATTTTTTTTTCTGGGTGCCTAAACCTCTATGAAATTGGTGATGTTATCTAGACTAAACTGGTTTAAAATTCCTTTGTATGCAACTTGGGTAGTATGTAAATATGGTAGTTGACGAATGCGGTATGCAAGGGGGAAGTTGGGAAACCAATCAATATGACATCTTTTGAAGTCTGGTGTGGTGAAGTGAAGATACTTGTGAGACTAGATGGATTATCATTCTTACACTAGGTACTGACTTGTTGGTATTTACATATTGTAGCTGTGTCTTATTAATTAAATACATAACTATGTGTGTAGAGAGAGGTATTTATAACCCAGGTAGCGCAGAACACCAATTACCCGGGGAGTCCAGCTCACTAGTATGGAATAGTACTCACTATACTATACTCACTAGTATGGACTAGTGCTAAGCGACCTACCTTACCTGAATACTGTTTTGATTGCTGAGTTTAACCAGTTGACCAGGAAGTTCCATGCTTCAGAGAGATATATTTATAACCCAGGGAGCACAGAACACTAACTACCCGGGGATTCCAGCTCACTAGTATGGAATAGTACTTACTATACTATACTATTCGATAAAATAATCCCTTGAATTAATATTAAAATAAAAACATAAAGCCTCCAGGGAAAAGTTTCTTTTGAAAATAAATTTTATTTAAAAAATATCTAGAGCTTTCGGGCAAGTACGCCCTTCTACGGGAGAAAATGCTTTATATGAATAATACGCCAATAAAATATGATTTAAAATTAAATAAAGTCCATTCACTGTTTACATTTGTTTTAAGGCATGATCAACGCGGGCTTTGTTGCGCGTGCTTTGCTTAAGGGTTATGGGCTGGGCTCAGGGAATATAATGTTATAAATTTCCAGAATATCTATTCCTCTGTTAATGCTATTGTTCTTTCTGGATATGATGGATTCTATTATAAGTCTCTGTAGTCTATTGGGGATGTTGGAGTAAAGGGTCTTTGGTTCTGATAGGGAGAAGGAATGGCCTGTTTCTCTTATATGTTGGTATACTAAAGATCTACTGTCTTGATTATTAATATTTCGTTTATGTGTGTTCTGATACTCTTATATTTAAATGTCTGCCAGTTTCGCCAACATATTTGGTTTTGCATTCGTTGCATTCTATGAAGTATATGGCATTCTTAATATTCGAAGGATAATCAATGGTATTGTTCTTTGTTATGGGGTTTCTTAGTAACGAATTTAAATTAGGTGAGTTTCTGAAAAAGGTTTTGATTCCAAATTTCTTCAGATGACGGGCTATAGAAACATATACTGGGGAATAGGGAATACTGCTAATAGATTTATAGATTGGGGAATTCCGAATTTCAGAGGGGTTATAGAAATGTCTTAGAATAAATGATAAAGGATATTGACAAGTCTTTAAATTTCTTATAATATTCCGAGTTTCTTCTGTTTTAAAGGTTTGAAGTGAGCAATGGCTATGGATACGTTTAGTTAAGGTCTTTACGGTATTGATTTTATAGCTGAGTGGGCAGTAAGAGGAAAAACGGATATAGTCGGGGTTGAAGGATGGCTTATAATAAACAGTTGTTTGGAATTGATTCTGTATGCGAATAATTTTTATATCTAGAAAAGGCAGGCTATTGTTTGTTTCTTTTTCAAATGTGAAATTCAGGTTAGGATGGTAACTGTTGAGTCTTTCTAGAATGTTTTTGGTTTAATTTTCGGGGCATATACAGAATATGTCGTCAATATAACGACGCCATAAAATTATATCTGACGGGAATAGGGATGTTATCCAATTGTCTATGCGACGCATGACTATTTCGGCTACTGAGGTTGAAAGAGAGCTCCCCATGGGAGAACCTTTAATCTGTTCGTAAGTTTTGGAATCGTATGTTAGAATATTTGTTTCGAGGCATAGGGCTATAAGTTTAGTTATTTTCCTGACAGTGATCTGATCAACCTGATTTTCTCTCAAGAATTCTTCGGTGCTGCTTAGTATCAGCTGGTGTGGGAGACTTGGGTAAAGGGATTCTACGTCGAATGAGATCATGATCTTGTTTGGTTGAGGTTGGTACTTGAGTAGTTCATCTATGAAGGTGGTGGTGTTGGAAATGGAGAACGGGGAGTTTTGCTGCTTGATTATGGGCTTGAGAAAAGTTTAGATGAACTTGGAGAGAGGTGCTGTTGGGGAATGGTAGAAAGCCACTATGGGTCTTAAGGGGACATTTGGTTTATGTATTTTAGGGAGACCATATATGAAGGCATCTGTTTGCATATTAGACAAAAAGTCTTTCAATTCTTCATTCGAAATATTACGTTCTTTATGTATTTTTCTGAGTTCTTTTTTGAAATAAGAGTATGTTCGGGTTTTTTCTTTTTGGAAATATGTTTGAAGGTAGTTTGATCTTCAAGGATGCTCAGCATTTTACTATGGTAATCAGTTTTGTCGAGAATCACTGTTTGGCCGCCTTTATCTGAATGGGTGATGATTATTTCTTTTTTGTTTCTTAAGTCTTTAATCAATCGGTTCTCATGGGGGTTGCTTGGGGGAAGGGTTATTGATTCACTTAGAAGATTAGTTACATGATGTCTAATGATATTCTTTTCTTGGTGGTTAAGTTTTGATATGGCTGCTTCGACTCCACTTACTATTCTGATGGGATCTGGTTTTTGCATATTCCTGAATTTCATACTTTTGGATAAGAAAGCTAATTCTTCTTGGGTTAAGGTAGCTTTTGACAGGTTGACTATTTTATTGAGGTTATTGTTTCTATTTAGATTTGGATTATTAAATTTCAGTGCCCAATATTCCAGTTTTTTACTCTGCCTTCTCTCTATTTCTGTTCTTACTTTCGTGATTTCAGATGTGGTTCGGACTATTAGTTCGTACATTTGTTTTTCTGGTACAATACGGGAAGTGATGCATAAGAGTTCTTTGATTGTTTTCGATAACAATCGAATGTTGGAATAGCAGCCCTGTGTTCTGGTCCTCAACAACCTATATTGAGTTTCCTTTATTACTGTTGGAATAGCGATCAAAATTGGCGTGGAGCATTGGGGGATCGACCAATCAACGGCCGCGGCGGCGCTGCGGTCGACGTCAATATATATAGTCCTTGTCTCTCGCCTTCCTACATGTACTTGCCTTTAAAATTTTGCTACTTTAACATCTTGTTTTAAGTTACTTTGTTTAATAAATAATCCTTTTATTCCTTGATTCAATCTCAAACTTCAACAGGTTATGGGCCCAGCACGCTTCCACTGCGCCTAAAAGGATTAACCGCCAGCAGTGAGTAAGCCTTTGTTTTGCTTGAAGTTTAGGCGTCAACCGCCAACCATAACCCTAGTTTCTTTTTGTCGTTGGCCGATTCCAAGACAAAGAAGATGAGCGAAGATTGTCTTTCAAGGATTAAAGTTTTTAATGGTGAAAACTTTTCACTATGGAAATTCCAATTCAGGCTTCTTTTGGAACAACAAAAATTACTAGAATTATTGGAAGGCTTAGAAATAAAGCCGAATGTTGTTTCCTCCGACAGTAACTCTGAAAGTTCACTACAGAATTGGAAATCAAAGGACGTTAAGGCAAGGATGTTGTTATCACAGGCAATCGAATTAAGGTTTCTTCAGCCCCTGATGAACTGTACTTCCGCTTCACAAATGTGGCAGAAATTACTTGCTATTCATGAACAAAAATCCGAATTTACTATTGGCCTACTTTGGCAACAATTCTTCGATGCACGATTGACATCGGAAACAATAAGTGATTACATAGCAAAAATTGAAAATATTTCTGCACAAATTTCACAAATGGGCGGAACCATAACGGAAGATCAAAAGGTAGCAAAAATTTTAAATACTTTGCCTTCGAGTATGCGCTACTTTGTTGCAGCGTGGGAATCGTTAGATCCGAAAGCTCAAACTCTTAACAATTTAACTGCAAGACTTTTGATTGAAGAAACAAGGAATCAACAAAGCGGTTCTTCTAAACAATATGAGGCCTTATTACACAGGCAAGCACGAACGAAGCCTAAAGATACACAACGTTCTTTTCAAGATGCCAAGAAGAACACTAAATGCCACTATTGTCACAAAATTGGACATTGGAGCCGCGAATGTAGAAAAAGATTAGCTAATGAGAAAAATAAATCCAAAAATCTTCATGATTCAAAAGGAAGTTCAAGTGATTATGGACTTATTTTGTGCGATAATCAAGTAGAGCCCAATGATATTTGGTATGCTGACAGCGGTGCAAGCTGCAGCATGACATTTCGACGAGAGTGGTTCAAGACCTACACGCCGTTCACCAGTGATCATCCAATCTACTTGGGAGACAACTCGACACTACTTGCAGAAGGCATGGGAGACATCGAGATTCAAGCCTACGTCGACGGTGGATGGTACAATACGTACATAAGAAATGTGCTCTACTCGCCGCAACTAAAGAAAAATTTGTATAGCCTTTCTACGTCCACAAGAAGAGGATTCAACGTCATTATCAAACATGACAAGCTACAGATCTTCATGGATAATGACCTAAGAGCCGTAGGAGTGCGTCATGACGGCCTCTACAGGATGCTCTTCAAGGTTACGTCATCATCACAAGGATACATCACCAGCGAGAACAAGCTTCAGTTGTGGCACGAAAGACTTGCGCATCTTCCAGTTGCTACACTTCGAGAGATGGCGACCAAAGGATTGGTGGATGGTCTGCAGCCTCAAGATTTAGAGGGAGAATTTTTCTTCTGTGAAGGATGCCAACTTGGAAAAGCCCATAGAAAGTCGTGCTATCCCTCAGATGGCAAAAACTACCAGCTAGGTGAGTTTATTTATGCTGATATTTGTGGCCCAATGCAGACTCAATCATTAAGTAAATATCTGTATTTCTGCTTATTTAAAGATTACTTTAGTGGTTATCGCCATATATTTATTTTATTAAAAACAAATCAGATGTGCTAGATATATTCAAAGAATATGCTACTCTAATCTATACTCAAACTGGAAATAAGATAAAAGTTCTTAGGACTGATAATGCGCTAGAATTCAAAAGCGATAATTTTGCAGATTTATGTAAAAGATTTGGGATAATTCACGAGTTCACTGCACCTTATGTGCACGAACAGATAGGACGTATAGAAAGAGACAATCGTACGATTGTGGAAGCAGCCAGGTCCATGCTAAATTCACGAAATCTTCCAGGATTTTTTTGGGCTGAGGCATGTAACACAGCAACTTATATTCTAAATAGAAGTGCGACTAAGCAAACCCCTGGAACGACACCTTATGAACCTTTCTTTGGCACAAAGCCTAATGTAGCTAACTATAAAATATTTGGCTGTAATGCTTATATGCATATTCCCAAAGAAAACCGTAAAAAGTGGGATAATAAATCGATAAAACTTATGTTTTTAGGTTATGAGAATACAAGCAAAAATTTTAGATTATGGGATTGGAAAACTAGAAAAATAAGAATTTCTAAAGATGTCACATTCGATGAGAAAGCTACTCCACATTCAGATAGAGAATCTACCAAACCGAAAGAAATAATATTTCAGATTAACAGCGCTCCGGATGAATCACCAGTTGCAACAACAAACTTCCCAGTGCAGGAAATGCTGCCAGTATCCGATATCAGTTCGCATCCAATGATAACACGCTCTAAAGTTTCGGATAGCCAATGTAACTTTGCGCTCGCTGATGAACCCAGTAACTATATAGATGCAATAACAAGATCAGATTCAGAAAGATGGAAATTAGCCATGGATGAAGAGATTGATGCATTAAATAAAAATAAAACATGGACTTTAGAACGTCTGGCAGATGGTCATAAACCTATCGGTTGTAAATGGGTTTATAATATTAAAACGGAGTCCGATGGTACAATTCAACGGTTCAAAGCCAGATTATTGCAAAAGGCTATTCTCAAATAAAAAATGTTGACTATTTCGATACGTTTAGCCCAGTAGTCAGGTATGATTCGTTACGCATTCTTTTATCACACGCTGCTTCTGAAAGGATGTTTCTTAAGCAATTCGATGTAAAGACAGCCTTTTTCAATGGCGAATTAGAGGAACTTGTTTATCTTGAACAACCAGAAGGCTACAAGAGAGATGATAATAGCTGCTATAGATTACATAAAAGTCTGTATGGTCTGAGACAATCTTCTAGAAATTGGAATAAGAAATTTACCAATTTTTTGTATAGCCATAATTTCAAAACATCAGACGCCGACCCGTGCATTTTCATTGGAACACACAATGATTCAAATGTTATCTTAGCTCTCTATGTTGATGATGGAATTATTCTATCTAAAGATAAAGAGGCAATAGCTATTATAATGGATGAGTTAGAACACGCATTTGATATTACATCTGGAAGTGTTAACTTTTTTGTTGGGCTACAAATAGAGCAGTCAGAAGATAGGGCAAGTATTTTCATTCACCAGTCATCATATATTGACAAAATTTTGAGTAAATTTAATATGGCTGACTGTATTCCTGCTTCGGTGCCTATGGATCCTTCTATCATCTTAACAAAGCAGGACTGTCATACTCCAGAACAAAAGGAAAAGATGCCTAAATTCCCTTTTCGAGAAGCTGTTGGATCCCTTATGTTTGCATCATGTGTTTCACGTCCAGATATCACTTATGCAGTTTCACAAGTGAGTAAATTCCTAGAATATCCAGGACCTGCACATTGTACAACAGTGAAGAATATTTTCCGTTATCTGAAAGGCACTCCACACATGGGAATTCTCTTCACTGGACAAGACCAACTTGTTGGCTACTCTGATAGTGATTTTGCTCGTGATGTTGACTCCAGAAAAAGTACGACTGGTTATGCCTTCATGATGAACGGAGGAACTGTTTCTTGGGCAAGCCAACGACAAACAATTATCGCACTTTCAACCACCGAAAGTGAATACATCGCTGCCTGCAGTGCTGCCAAGGAATTGATTTGGATCAGAAGACTTCTACAGGGCATCGGCTGTGATATTACTAAAGAAACTGAACTTTATATCGACAACCAAGCAGCAATAAAACTTGTTGAAAATCCAGTATTCCACAAACGAACGAAACATATTGATGTTCGCTACCACTTCATTAGGTCCAAACATGAAGAAGGTGAACTTAAAGTGCATCATGTTTGCAGCTCAGAACAGCTAGCTGATATAATGACTAAACCTCTTCCACGAAACAAATTCCACTACTTAAGAGGTCTACTGAACATTTTGGATCGAGAGGGAGTGTTGGAATAGCGATCAAAATTGGCGTGGAGCATTGGGGGATCGACCAATCAACGGCCGCGGCGGCGCTGCGGTCGACGTCAATATATATATTCCTTGTCTCTCGCCTTCCTACATGTACTTGCCTTTAAAATTTTGCTACTTTAACATCTTGTTTTAAGTTACTTTGTTTAATAAATAATCCTTTTATTCTTTGATTCAATCTCAAACTTCAACAATTACTTTAGCTGAGAAAGGGTTTTTGACAGGATCTTTTATTCTTAAGGATGGGGGGACAAAGTTCACCTCTTCACAGAAACGATTGAAACCCAGATGACATCTCCACTTCGCTAGTTGCAATGATTTTTTGTGAATCTGGTTTAAATAAAAATTGATTTGATATGGCGATAAATTCATGACTTAACTTTAGTTCACAATTCGATAAAATAATCCCTTGAATTAATATTAAAATAAAAACATAAAGCCTCCAGGGAAAAGTTTCTTTTAAAAATAAATTTTATTTAAAAAATATCTCGAGCTTTCGGGCAAGTACGCCCTTCTACGGGAGAAAATGCTTTATATGAATAATACGCCAATAAAATATGATTTAAAATTAAATAATGTCCATTCACTGTTTACATTTGTTTTAAGGCATGATCAACGCGGGCTTCTGTTGCGCGTGCTTAGCTTGAGGGTTATGGGCTGGGCTCAGGGAATAAGGAAGTTCCATGCTTCAGAGAGAGATATTTATAACCCAGGGAGCACAGAACACCAACTACCCGGGGAGTCCAGCTCACTAGTATGGAATAGTGCTAACCGTTTTTACTCGTGTACTGTTTGATTGCTGAGTTGAACCAGTTGACCAGGAAGTTCCATGCTTCAGAGAGAGATATTTATAACCCAGGGAGCGCAGAACACCAACTACCCCGGGAGTCCAGCTCACTAGTATGGACTAGTGCTAACCGCTTTTACTCGTGTACTGTTTGATTGCTGAGTTGAACCAGTTGACCAGGAAGTTCCATGCTTCAAAGAGAGATATTTATAACCCAGGGAGCGCAGAACACCAACTACCCCGGGAGTCCAGCTCACTAGTATGGACTAGTGTTAAGCGCTTTTACTCGCGTCCCGTTTGATTGCTGAGTTGAACCAGTTGACCAGGAAGTTCCATGCTTCAGAGAGAGATATTTATAACCCAGGGAGCGCAGAACACCAACTACCCTGGGAGTCCAGCTCACTAGTATGGACTAGTGCTAAGCACTTTTACTCGCGTCCTGTTTGTTTTCTGAGTTGAACCAGTTGACCAGGAAGTTCCATGCTTCAGAAAGAGATATTTATAACCCAGTGAGCGCAGAACACCAACTACCCTGGGAGTCCAGCTCACTAGTATGGACTAGTGCTAAGCACTTTTACTCGCGTCCTGTTTGTTTTCTGAGTTGAACCAGTTGACCAGGAAGTTACATGCTTCAGAGAAAGATATCTATAACCCAGTGAGCACAGAACACCAACTACACCGGGAGTCCAGCTCACTAGTATGGACTAGTGCTAACCGCTTTTACTCGCGTCCTGTTTTGATTGCTGAGTTGAACCAGTGGACCAGGAAGTTCCATGCTTTAGAGAGAGATATTTATAACCCAGGGAGCGCAGAACACCAACTACCCGGGGAGTCCAGCTCACTAGTATGGACTAGTGCTAACCGTTTTTACTCGTGTCCTGTTTTGATTGCTGAGTTGAACCAGTTGACCAGGAAGTTCCGTGCTTCAGAGAGAGACATTTATAACCCAGGGAGCGCAGAACGCCAACTACCCGGGGAGTCCAGCTCACTAGTATGGACTAGTGCTAAGCACTTTTACTCGTGTCCTGTTTGTTTTCTGAGTTGAACCAGTTGACCAGGAAGTTCCATGCTTCAGAGAGATATTTATAACCCAGGGAGCGCAGAACGCCAACTACCCTGGGAGTCCAGCTCACTAGTATGGAATAGTGCTAGGCGCTTTTACTCGCGTCCCGTTTGATTGCTGAGTTGAACCAGTTGACCAGGAAGTTCCATGCTTCAGAGAGATATTTATAACCCAGGGAGCGCAGAACGCCAACTACCCTGGGAGTCCAGCTCACTAGTATGGAATAGTGCTAACCGTTTTTACTCGTGTCCTGTTTGATTGCGGAGTTGAACCAGTTGACCAAGAAGTGCTTCAGAGAGAGATATTTATAACCCAGTGAGCACAGAACACCAACTACCCTGGGAGTCCAGCTCACTAGTATGGAATAGTGCTAACCGTTTTTACTCGTGTCCTGTTTGATTGCTGAGTTGAACCAGTTGACCAAGAAGTGCTTCAGAGAGAGATATTTATAACCCAGTGAGCACAGAACACCAACTACCCTGGGAGTCCAGCTCACTAGTATGGAATAGTGCTAACCGTTTTTACTCGTGTCCTGTTTGATTGCTGAGTTGAACCAGTTGACCAAGAAGTGCTTCAGAGAGAGATATTTATAACCCAGTGAGCACAGAACACCAACTACCCTGGGAGTCCAGCTCACTAGTATGGAATAGTGCTAACCGTTTTTACTCGTGTCCTGTTTGATTGCTGAGTTGAACCAGTTGACCAAGAAGTGCTTCAGAGAGAGATATTTATAACCCAGTGAGCACAGAACACCAACTACCCTGGGAGTCCAGCTCACTAGTATGGAATAGTGCTAACCGTTTTTACTCGTGTCCTGTTTGATTGCTGAGTTGAACCAGTTGACCAAGAAGTGCTTCAGAGAGAGATATTTATAACCCAGTGAGCACAGAACACCAACTACCCTGGGAGTCCAGCTCACTAGTATGGAATAGTGCTAACCGTTTTTACTCGTGTCCTGTTTGATTGCTGAGTTGAACCAGTTGACCAAGAAGTGCTTCAGAGAGAGATATTTATAACCCAGTGAGCACAGAACACCAACTACCCTGGGAGTCCAGCTCACTAGTATGGAATAGTGCTAACCGTTTTTACTCGTGTCCTGTTTGATTGCTGAGTTGAACCAGTTGACCAAGAAGTGCTTCAGAGAGAGATATTTATAACCCAGTGAGCACAGAACACCAACTACCCTGGGAGTCCAGCTCACTAGTATGGAATAGTGCTAACCGTTTTTACTCGTGTCCTGTTTGATTGCTGAGTTGAACCAGTTGACCAAGAAGTGCTTCAGAGAGAGATATTTATAACCCAGTGAGCACAGAACACCAACTACCCTGGGAGTCCAGCTCACTAGTATGGAATAGTGCTAACCGTTTTTACTCGTGTCCTGTTTGATTGCTGAGTTGAACCAGTTGACCAAGAAGTGCTTCAGAGAGAGATATTTATAACCCAGTGAGCACAGAACACCAACTACCCTGGGAGTCCAACTCACTAGTATGGACTAGTGCTAACCGTTTTTACTCGTGTCCTGTTTGATTGCTGAGTTGAACCAGTTGACCAAGAAGTGCTTCAGAGAGAGATATTTATAACCCAGTGAGCACAGAACACCAACTACCCTGGGAGTCCAGCTCACTAGTATGGAATAGTGCTAACCGTTTTTACTCGTGTCCTGTTTGATTGCTGAGTTGAACCAGTTGACCAAGAAGTGCTTCAGAGAGAGATATTTATAACCCAGTGAGCACAGAACACCAACTACCCTGGGAGTCCAGCTCACTAGTATGGAATAGTGCTAACCGTTTTTACTCGTGTCCTGTTTGATTGCTGAGTTGAACCAGTTGACCAAGAAGTGCTTCAGAGAGAGATATTTATAACCCAGTGAGCACAGAACACCAACTACCCTGGGAGTCCAGCTCACTAGTATGGAATAGTGCTAACCGTTTTTACTCGTGTCCTGTTTGATTGCTGAGTTGAACCAGTTGACCAAGAAGTGCTTCAGAGAGAGATATTTATAACCCAGTGAGCACAGAACACCAACTACCCTGGGAGTCCAGCTCACTAGTATGGAATAGTGCTAACCGTTTTTACTCGTGTCCTGTTTGATTGCTGAGTTGAACCAGTTGACCAAGAAGTGCTTCAGAGAGAGATATTTATAACCCAGTGAGCACAGAACACCAACTACCCGGGGAGTCCAGCTCACCAGTATGGACTAGTGCTAACCGTTTTTACTCGAGTCCTGTTTTGATTGCTGAGTTGAACCAGTTGACCAGGAAGTTCCATGCTTCAAAGAGAGATATTTATAACCCAGGGAGCGCAGAACACCAACTACCCGGGGAGTCCAGCTCACCAGTATGGACTAGTGTTAGCCGCTTTTACTCGTGTACTGTTTGATTGCTGAGTTGAACCAGTTGACCAGGAAGTTCCATGCTTCAGAGAGAAATATTCATAACCCAGGGAGCACAGAACACCAACTATATTTCTTCTTTTTCTCCAAGCGTATTTGAATATAATTATATAATTGTATAAATCTGTATATAATTATATAAATATGGGGTACTTTCGACGCCTATGGTTCTTTTTGAAATAAAACCACTTTCTACTGCCCTTACTGCAATGATAAAATAATGGGAGGGCCTGGCTAATGCATTATATTATAATAATTACTAAACAGCCTGCACTACGCTAACGAAGGCCAACAGCCCAAAACGCGTTCGTGTGGTTGGCTTTATTCATCATAAACGCTATAGTTAATCTAAAATACCCATTTCAAGAATCTAGCATCAGTATCATTATAAAAGGAAGATATAAAATTGCAATATAACAGCTGTGTGGTAAATTAAACTGGTGAAAACGCTGGGAGGGTTCACCACTGATGAGCCAGGCCCTTCCATTATTTTATCATTGCAGTAAAGGCAGTAGATAAAATTCATAAATTAAAAATAAAAGGAATCATACGCATGAAAAATAGTGGAAATTTCTTATAACCGTTTCTTTAAGTGGTTACACAGTTGATTTCACTTCTATCCATATATAGTTTGCTATTGAATACATTTCTAAGATTCCACCCTTCAATGTAGCATATATAAGCAGAATCATTCAATACAGTATTAGAGCTCTAAGAAGTGGTCTGGTAGATTAAATTGGCGAAACCACTGGGAGGGTTCACCACTGATAAGCCAGGCCCTCCCAATAATTTTTCCATTGCAGTAAGGACAGTAGATATTTGATTTTAAAAAAAAATTCATACGCGTCTATAGTCTAATAATTTCGAATTTTCATAAACATAACTGTTTATAATATGGAAGGATATAAAATATAATTGAACACAGCAAAAAAAAAAAAGACTTTAATTAAGACAGTTTGCTTTATCTATATTCATTATATTGTAACAAAGTATTTATGATTTTATTAGCAGTGTATTATTTTTATGTTTATATTTTGTTATAAAGAAAGAAAAATCAAAGATAAGGAGGATAAGTTTCTTTTATGAACAAATGATCAAGCTTTCGGTGCCCGAAAGCTTGATCATTTGTTCATAAAAGAAACTTATCCTCCTTATCTTTGATTTTTCTTTCTTTATCAAGTTACTCCAGAGGATTTTAATTTATTTAAATATTTTGTTATACTCTGTACACTTCCCTCCTTTGCTTATCTTTTGTTTAGCACGCATAGTTTGTTCTTGCCTGAAATAAATTGTTGTCTCATCCCGAAGTTGGTCTTCCCTAATTTTCCACGTGGCAATATAATCCGAGTAGGAAAAAAGCAAAGCAAGCAATGATAGAAAGATCAATGTTTTTCTGGGATATCTAAATTTGAGATTCATTTTTGCAAAACTGGCATTTTAATGTGGAATATAATCCATGTAATCATGCAAATACAGCCTCTTTAAACGATGCATTAGTGCGCTATCTGAAACATATTGCCATGTAGAAAATTAGGAAAGACAAACTTCAGAATGAGACAGCAATTTATTTAAGGCAAGAACAAACTATGAATGATAAACAAAAGATAAGGAATGAGGGAAGTTTACAGAGTAGTCAAATATTAACATAAAAAATGATACTCTGTTAATACTAGTGTAAAATAATTAATACTTCGCTACAAAGCTCCTTCCCTATGGGAGCTGTGACCCACAGCTTGCAATTATTGTAGTTACTGACATGGATCTGAGGTGCTTCTGTCAAGGATTCCATCGAAGTCTTGGAACTTTGTCCCTAGTACCTTTGCGTCCTTTTTCTTGCGGCGTAAAAAGCGGATTTGCGTCGTATCGTCTATAGGGACATTGTCATCTTGGAGGGAGTCTTGGCTTTGACACGGCGGTGGAATCCTGGAGCCAGTCTCTAAAAATGTAGATCACAGCACCCATGGCTTCTAGGTCTTCTTGGCGATCTTCAGTTTGTCTTCCCTAACTTACCCAGCATCTCCACCAAAATGCCACGTGAAAAATTAGGGAAGACAAACTTCAGAATGAGACAGCAATTTATTTAAAACAAGAACAAACTATGAAGGATAAACAAAAGATAAGGAATGAGGGAAGTTTACAGAGTAGTAAAATATAAACATAAAAAATGATACTCTGTTAATACTAGTGTAAAATAATAAATACTTCCCTACAATATTATATATTTATTATTATATGTATTTCTATTTTATTTTTTGCATATCCCTAGTACACGTGGTACAGGCCATGATAATCATGGTGGGTAGAAGAAGGCGACTGCTTTCACTGTAAGTGCACCACATGTCTACACACGTGAAAAGCAGATATGTATTTCTACTGTCCTCAAAACTTATGTCCATATTTCATTTAAATATACCCCTTACAAGAGTCTAACATCAGTATCAGTATAAAATTTAAATCGAAAACTACAATATAACAGCGGTATGGTAGATTAAACTGGCGAAACCGCTGGGAGGGTTCACCACTGATGAGCCAGGCCCTCCTATTATTTTATCATGGCAGTAAGGGCAGTAGAAATTGTTTATTTAAAAAAGAAAAATAATCATACGCATAAAAAATAGTTAAAATTCCTTTAACAGTTTCTTTAAGTGGTTACACAGTTGATTTCACTTCTAACGACAGTTCTGACCCCGGTCCCCGTCGTTAATTGACGCATATATCTGTGGCTCGCCATAAGAGAGATTAATATTGTTCTGTGGTTAGTGTATTCATCCACAAAAGGTACAAAAACTGCGAAAAACGTATAAAACATATTCATACACACACACACAAAGCTTTATTAAGACCACCAGTCTTATACAGATTCACCACAGGAAGAAATAATAGATGGAACTCCTATACTCCAGGCAGCGCAGCACCCAACAACAGCCTCCTGGTCCGACACATGTCCAATGGCCACACGTTTCTTCGTACATACGTCATGGTTAGCGAATCACTGAACAGGCTAGTGTGGAATCAGCCGCGTTCTAGTCTTCGCTTTCCTCGTTCAAATGGACCGTGGCAATCGGCGATTTTATTAATCTCCTCCGAACGGTGACTGCGGCCTTGTAGAATTTATATAAACCAAAAAAAAAGACATTGATCATTGCATTCATCCAGTTATAAATGTATAAAACATATTCGAGTAGTTCTGTATCAGAGTTGTTAACGAGGCCAAAGCCCTTTTGTTCTAAAAAAAGTCGCCAACCTTGGCACTCGCTCAACTTGTCTCCAGTTCCTGTGTGCAGATTCTCTTTTTCTGTATTTCTTGGTAACTTCACGTGTAAACTTTCTTCAACCTAGGGTGTATCTTCCCCATCTCACGGTTTTTCTGTATTTTTCGGTAACTAGCATTTCAAGTGAAAGATTTTTCCAACTTGCAGCTGTCAAATATATTGTCAGAATGAATCACATTCACCTTTTCAAATCGTATTTTGGAAACGTTCTCGAAATTTTTCTAATAGGCATTTTCATAAAAAAATCTAAATATCAGAAATAAATTGTAACGTTACTTTTTGGAATCAAACCTGCAGCATTAAATTGCTTTCTATCTTTATGGATCGGTGTCCCTACCTACCTTAATTGTACCCTGAGGAAACAGCAAACAGTCTTTGACCAAATAATTTTTTAATTAAAAAAACTCGAATATCATATATGTTTCTCTTGTGGCCAAACAAAAGATAATATTGTTTTTAAATTCATTTTGATCACTAATAGAATAAAGGATAGGCAGAGGGATGTTTGCGAAGGTTTTCCGAATGGAGTCCAGAGGTCCGAGCTAAATATAGGCTGGGCGGATTGAATGGACTCTCTGTAGGTTTGAAATAGCCCGGGGCAGGGACCTGGTAGCCCTGGTGTTCCAGATGTGGCTCCTATACTTCTTGTGAGCCTTACAACTACTGCAGTAGATAGGATTACGAGAAGATAAGCATGGTCCCTGTGATACCTGTGTTGGGCGATACAACTACAACGTGTAATCAATAATTTCTAGGAATGAGACTAGATCAGTTAAAAACATTCAAAATAATGAAATAATTTTATAAAGACCTTATAGATAAAACATTTATCAACACGTAGAAAAAAAATGATCACACAGACGCACGCACTCACGTTTTTTCGAATATATAAGCTCGAGTATATCGGAACATTTTTCTAACTTCCGTATGGACTGTATTGAAAAACAGCGAGTCTGCATAGAGTTTTGCTTTAAATTAGGGAAAACAGCTTCCGAATCATTTCAAATGTTGAAGCAGGCTTTTAAAGAAGATGCCCTATCACAATCGAGGACATTTAAATGATTTTCACGATTTAAAGCTGGTCGTATAAGCGTCAAAGATGATCTACACACTGGCAGACCTTTATCGATAAGAAACCCCGAAAATGCACTCAAAATCAAGTCATCGATCAAAGAAAACCCAAGAATAACTATCAGAGAGCTATCAGAAGACTTGGATATCTAGTTTGGAACATGTCAAACCATCATAAAGAATGATCTGCATCTTAAACGATCCCCGGCTAAATTTGTCCCACATATCTTAACGAATGAGCAGAAAAAGCATCGCATAGAAACGTGCAAAAACATGGTCGAAATGTTTAATTCTGATCCCCATTGGCTCAAAAATGTTATCACGGGAGATGAAACATGGGTGTACGGATATGATCCCGAGACTAAGAGGCAATCAAGCCAGTGGCTAGAGCCTGAAGAACCAAGATTCAAGAAAGCAAGGATAATCGAATTGCAGCTTAAGTGTCTTCTTATCACTTTCTTTGATGTAAAGGGATTGGTACACTATGAATTCTTGCCCGAGGGTCAGACCATTAATCAACATTACTATATTTATGTATTGCGACGTTTAAGGGAGGCTGTGCGTCAGAAACGACCCGAAAATTGGCATCAGAAAAATTGGCTCTTGCATTATGACAACGCACGGCCACATACGGCCGTCACTGTACAACTTTATTTGGCTAAACACGGAATTGCTTTACTACCCCAGCCACCCTATTCTCCCGACCTTGCTCCCAACGACCTTTTCCTTTACCCTAAAATTAAAAAAGTCTTAAAAGGACGTCGATTTGACTCAATACCTGAAATAAAGGAGAATACGAAGAATATTTTGAAAAGCCTGAAAGATGAGGATTTTCAGAGGTGTTTTGATATCTGGATAAAAAGATGGAACAAGTGTATAGATAGTGACGGTGATTATTTTGAGAAATTTTAAATAAAACTTTATAATACTTTTGTATTTATTTGAATATTTAGCATTCCTGGAAATTATTGATCACACTATGTACAATAGGAAGGATTACAAGAAGATTAGCATGGCCCCTGTGATTCCTCTCATCAACGAACCGTTGCAGAAACTCTAAGCCAATCTGATTTCGACCAAGAATTTTTACTGCTATCATTTTTCTTTCTTTCTTTTTTTTTTTGCGAAGCTCTAAAGCAACGAGACCCCTATAGGTATATGATTTGTTACGTAGTTTTAGGCAACCATTATTTCTATGGAACCTTCATAAACAAGAGCATCGTCTTCTATAGCCTGCAGCCAAATGGAACGCTTTCTTTCAATGACCACTGACATGCTTTGATACTCCAGAATTCCCCAAGTCTCCAAGCAATGTTCTTTCTAGATCGAATTTCCAACACCATTCGTATATGTACAATGGGGACATTTGGGACTATGAAAATTCACTGGTATTGTTCATTCTCTTTTAAAATTTTTCGTACATCTTTCTAACCATTAAAACTGTTTCATAGCCTTCGAAACTTTTCTTAACGGAATATCAATACGGCGCGTTATTTCGAACGAAGCAACTTTACATACAGGAGCACATTTTAGCATTAAACTACGTCTAACAATAGACGAGAACAACTATTGTTCGAATTCCATGCGCAAGACTTGTGGATATTTGAAGAGCTAGGTAGTGAACTCCCTTATTGACCCCTGCACCAAGTATACACTCATGGACAAAACTTAAGGAAGTTGTACCTTTTAGCATGTATTTCGGGATTAAGACAATAACTCTGAAAGATATTACAGTGACCTTTATTGAAGACACACGAGATAACCAAGTGTGAACAAAATTACCTTTATCGTAAATATAGAGGCTTCCTGGCCGGAATTCATAGTTCTTCAAATTAAAGATACTTCGACCAGTAAATAAAATAAAATAAAAAATATTTATTGGCCGAAGTATCTTTAATTTGAAGAAAAAATTACCTTTGTCTCTCTAAAAAATAGACAACAGCGATATAAAAGGCTTTCCACTAAGTTTTGTTCATAAATGTAATAGGTAATCCTACTTGTTGGTTGTTTAATCTCATGGATAGGAAGAAATCAAAGAAGATGAACGGTGAGCTACCTACTACAATCTGTTTCCCAGAAATAAAATATTTCCCCTCCATTTGAAACTTCCACATTCTCAATTGTACATTATATCGTTATTTGATTACTGATATCTGGAATGAAAATAACTACGAATACATTATATATCAATACATCATCACCATTAACATATTGTTACATCATGTTTGATGCACCCTCCATTTATACAAAATACTCTATGATATTTTAATTTTATTTTAAACAGATTATATACAATGGTATCATTCCTTCTGTAACATTGCTATTGTTTATATCAAGCCTGTTCTGTGATACGCTAACCTTGACGTATGCACGAAGGAACGTATGGTCACTAGACATGCGCCGTACCTGGAAGCTGTTGTTGGGTGCTGCGCTGTCTGGAGTATAGAACCTCCATCTATGTTTCCTTTCTGTGGTGAATCTATATAAGACCGGTGGTCTTAATAAAGCTTTGTGTGTGTGTATATATTGATTATTTATTTTGGAGAGAGAAGAGCTAGACCTAGACTCAGGATCACAAACAATGAGGAAGAAAACGAATAAATAAACATAATAACTTTAATTTATGAAAAAGGCATCTCCTTATCGTGCAACTGAAAGTTGCTGATGGCCTGCGCCATCTATCGGAATAAATATCAACTATTCTGGTTGATTTCTAATTTTCCAGAATTGGCTCTCGTTGATTTCTAATTATTCCAGAATAGAAATCAACGAGAATAGTTGATATTTATTCCGATAGATGGCGCAAGCCATCAGCAACTTTCAGTTGCACGATAAGGAGATGCCTTTTTCTTAATTTATGTACCTTATCCCAGTACAATATCACATTGCTTTTTATTTACTTTTATTTGCATCTTATATGTTTTAATTATGCAAGAAACCTGCTCGGTGTATAAGAAGAAAGAATCCAAGGTAGATGACCCAGTGGCAACAACATGTAACAATATAAATGGCAAAAAAATAAATCATATCCTGATCGCTCACATGATCATTTTTATATGGCAGAGAGCTATCTATTGGAACAATAGAAAACTAAACGTTATAAATTTAACTTGTTCCCTGATATTTGACTAACCTAATTTTGGATAAATCAAGAAAAATCAACCACGTATGCGCTTGGGCTGTTTGCCTTCATCAGTGCGGTGCATTCTGTACTTCTACAATCAAATATTTGGTCCTAGAGGTTTCCTGAAATATCAATAAATGGGTATTTAAGGTAGGGTTTGAGTAAATTTACACATATAAAGACAGAGGTCACCTCTCCCGTCAAAATAGACGCCATCTATTGAGCGTCGCCGCAAACTAGCGAACTCAGGTCGGTGAAAAAGCCACAACACCAGCTTTGGAAAACTCAGAAGCGTCCACCTTCGCCGGCTTCTGGGTGAAATTATATTTATAAATTGTAACAATTCTTAAAATGTGTTCCAAATATAATAAATTTAATTTGAGAATTTAGTAATATAATATTCCAATGACGTAAAAAAAATTTGGCATTTTAATATTAATATATATTTAAAGAAAATATTGTAACGTTTTTGTGTTAAATGTTAAAATGTAATGAAACCATGGTTTTGGGCTAATGGCCCTCGTCAGCCTAGGGCGGACTTCATTCCATGAGATCCACAAGGGATCCAATGGAATCCTCACAATCTGCCAAAGAGATGTTTAGCTGGCAAAGTGACTGGGCCAAATAAGGGAGAGGTGACCTTTGTCTTTAAAGATCAATAACCTCCCGGCAAAATTTCCATCAATATATATATACACGCAAGTTTGGCCTCGAATACTCATTTCTTGGTTTCTCAGGAAACCTCTGAGACCAAAATATTTTCGGTCGTAGAGGTACAGTCTGTACCACGCTGACAAGGGCCAACAGCCAGAAACGCGTTTGTGGTTGACTTTTCTTGATTTATCAAGAAATTGGGTAGGCCAAATATCAGGGAACAGGCTAAATCAATGTTTAGTTGATTTCTGTTCCACTAGATGACACTCTACTATCTAGAAATGCTCATGTGAGCCTCGTCAGGATATGCCTTTTTTGATTTTAATATATATATATATTCTGAATATAGAGCAATCCATAATACATTTATATTTAAAAAAAATCACTCAGTTTAGAACCTCTTAGATGATTATGCTATTTACATGGTTATTTTATTCCATTTTAATCGGATATCTATTACTACTATTTGTATATTTATTTCACAGTTATTTCAATTTTTATGATATTTTATTTGTTTAATTAATTCGATATCTCTTAATTTTCAATAGTCATTTACATATATCACTTTTTTATTTTGATTATATTTACTCTGTTTAGATTGTATATATTAGATGGTTTATCGCCCAATAAGCTTAGAAGACGTCTAGTGGCTCACCTGGGGCGCGCGACCTGCTGCGTGCTTCACTGCAAAACACCTCGTAAAAGATGGAAGATTGATCCATCGAAATATCGGTAAATAAATAATCGTATTTAAATCCAAAATAGGCCTTATTTTTTAAATATATATATATATAGATAGATGGAAATTTTTCCGGGAGGAAATTGATCTAAAGAGACAAGGGTCGCCTCTCCCGTCAAAATATGTCGTGGCTTTGTCACCGACCCGAGGCCGCTAGTTGCGGCGACGGTCAGTAGATGGCGTCTGGTTTTAGACGTCTATTTTGACTGGAGAGGCGACCCTTGTCTATTTAGATATATACATATTTTTAAAATAAGGCCTATTTCGGATTTTAATACGATTATTTATTAATCCGATATTTCGATGGATCAATCTTCCATCTTTTACGAGGTGTTTTGCCGTGAAGCACGCAGCTTTAAAAGCATAAAAGATGGAAGATTGATCCATCGAAATATCGGACTAATAAATAATCGTATTAAAATCCAAAATAGGCCTTATTTTAAAAATATAAATGTATTATGGATTACTCTATATTCAAAATATATACATATGTGAGAAAATTTAAAAGTTAATTTATAAATGTAAAAATATTTGTGAATTACATTAACTTGCACAACAAAATATGATGGAAAACAAAGAAATAGTAACGAATGAAGAAATAACGGGTGGATAGATGTTTCTAACAACAAATGTGAAAGTTTTAAAAGATATTCATTAACACAGATTTGAGGATTTCGTCAAATTACAAAAAAAGCCATAAGACACCCCAACTTTATATATTGATGTTTAAAGTAACTTCCGGGCAAGTTCTTATTCAACAAAGCTACTTTAATAAATTAATAAAAGAGTTGCAGTATCTTATGCCCATTTTGTAGTTTAAAATAAAGTTTTACATTCAGACGATATTTTAAAAATATGAATGATATGTTCTATTTGTAAAAAAAATGTGAATATTCTGTTTCGACTTAATATTGCAATCGATATAACTTTTGCAAATCTTAATACTATTTCAACAGTTTTTACTTAATATTTTGTTCAAACTGCTCTTATACACTGATCTATCTTTACAGCCAAGAACTTCTTCTTCTTCTTTCTTATCTCCACTCAATCATATTAAGGTATCAAGCTTGTAAAGCTTGACAACCATCATGACTGGGTGAAGTAGTATGCGTCTGCCTTTGTCATTAAGACTGGGAGCACTACTCAGTGGCAGGCCGACTTTGCTCCAAAAGAAATGGCTGCCTCTGACATGAGGAACAGACGCCATGTGCAGCCGCTCCTAACAAGGAGTACAAACGCTGTTCATTCTGTATCCCTGGATTAGGAGCCCTTACAGGGTACTATCAGCCGGGCCAGCTGAACCCAGGTTTTTTAGTGAGCTTGTTACTGCTCCCCCTCTTCCTTTTTTATCTGGGCTTGGGACCGGCAAAGGCGGAGTTGTTGTTATAGCCAAGAACTGAAAATATCTAGTGAATGGGCAGTTTTTATACACAAACGACCCATTCAAACATAAGTTTACTTTGCTGTCTGCAGGCACTTTTAACACCTTGTTCTTCAACAGTCTCCTATTGTTGATTGTCACAACCATTTGTTTTTCATTATGCTCTGTTCGAAGGCTTTTGTATAAATAATTCGGTTGTCAAAGAATTTAGTTCAGGATTTCCTTTATAATGTGACCATTATATAAATGCCCTACTCTTATACACTTTGATGCCAAGTTAATACTTGTATTCTTAAACGCAAAAGAAAAGGATTTTCGAACTAACTAAATAATAATTCTCTATTTGAATGTTTTGAAAATAGAGCAATCCATAAATAAATCTTTAATTAAAAAGATTGAGATTGGATCAAAATATAATTTATTTTACCAATATTTCAGTTGGCTGAACGCCAACCTTTATCAAGGTGTTATAACATTTTAAAGTGTGTCAACAACAAAAGATGTGGCGCTGAGTTTGTTGTTGACACAAATTAAAACCTAGAGTAGCCTAGTGGACATGGCATCTGCCCGGTAAGCGGAACATTGTGGGTTCGATTCCCATCCCTGGACACTTTTATTTTCCGTTCATCATTACTCTTCATAATTCACCCTTTCATACCTCATCCAAAAAGGTTAGAAATAGTCAATATTTCACCTTGAAATTAAATTTAGATTTTTCATTGAAAAGAAACTCATGCGGTGTAACTTCAAGTGTCGTTTACAAATTAAATATGTTATAACACCTTGATAAAGGTTGGCGTTCAACCAACTGAAATATTGGTAAAATAAATGATATTTTGATCCAATATATGCCTTTTTAATTAAATATTTGAATGTGTAATGTAAGGAGATATGAATGAATGTTAGATGAAAAAGTCGTTATACCCGTAGCAGACGAAAGTTGTAAAGAATCGTTTGGGGCAAGTAATAAGGCAGACAGGTTTGGAGGGGCCCAGTGGAAGGCAGGTAGTCGTCTGCAGGTTTCTAGACCAGTCTGGACACGTCCCATGTCAACCCACTCAAACACTTCTCTCTCAAGACACGGATGCAATAAACCTATTTACATAGGTGTTCCTATTTATGCAAATTATGCATTTAAATATTAGCGCTATTATAAATTGTGACTTTTATACACTCAATCTAATAAAAATATATCTTCTTTATTTATTATTTGTATTATATAATTGTATTATTTTATGGTAAAGATAGAGGCTGCCTGGCCGGCATTTATAGTTTTTGATGAGGTTTATTAGCAAGATAACTGAAGGAACAGTGATTTTCGTGCGTCGCTGGTGTAATGATATCATGCAGAATTCCCATTCTTGCAATCCGGGTTTGATTCCCGAGCGACGTAGTTTTACCTACAGCCATACTAAATTGAAAACACCGGTTCTCGTCCGATCACCCAAGTTAAGCAATGTTGGGCCTGGTCAGTATTTGGGAGGGTGACCACCTGGGAACACCGGGTACTGTAGGCTATATCGTTTTTCTCTTAAGTTATGTCCATGAGTTTATGCTTGGTTCAGGGTTCAATAAGGGAATTCACTACCTAGTTCTTCCAATAATCACAAGTCTTGCGCATGGAATGTGCTCATGTATGTAAAATCGCTTTGTTAAAAATAACACACCTTATTGATATTCCGTTTTAAAAAAAGCTTAGAAAGCTATGAAACAGTGTACACACATACTTTATATACTGGGGCTCAAAAATAATCTATTCTGGTTAGCAGCCCCGTAAATGAAGATATTTCCAGAATGGTGATAGGAACAATGTATATATTACTAAATTATCATAATAATATTAATAAATACAATCATATAATTGGTTTAAAAGTGAAATGTAAGATGAAAATACTTACATGATTCTATGAAGAAAGTGACTATATATTTTATAAAAATGAGATTTCTGTTGATTTTTGCTTATCTTAAGGATTATACTATGGTAATTCAGTCGTAGTTAAAATCTTGAAAGTATAATAATAAAAGTAGTGAAGATTTGAAATATCTTTAATTGAGCTTATGGAATATATATAAAAAACATAATTTGATAAAAATATTGCCCGAATTAAGGCGTGAGAATTTAAAAAAAAATAAAACTTATTTACATAATTTACAAAAATATCTGAGCCGGCCATCGGGAAACAACAAATGGTTATATAAACAGAAAGCGTGACCTCTGACGGTCGACTTAACAGAGTATTTGAATCTATGAAATATATTTAAAATAAAATTTTAAATAATACCTTTATATAACACTAGAAGAATGACCCGGCTTCGCCCGAGAAATCCCCCGAGTGAAGTATCCTTCATACTGAAAGTACATCCATAATAAATAGTAGAAGTGCCATAGAATAGCAATACAGAAGAAACACATAAACTACAGGAAAAAAGTGTGTAATGGCAAAAATTGTATTATATTAGTGTTTAGGTATTTGATTTAATTATTTTTTGCAATCCATTTAGTTGTTTCAAAATTAATATAGTTTAAATAGACGGCAGCTTTTCCACCAAACCCCCATTAACCTTTGAAATTGCCTGAGTTGAGTGACTGACTGTAAAGAATCCTGACTGCGATGCCCATCTTCTCAGTAAGAATTTAAAAAAAAAGGCTTATAAAAAAAAATTAATCTAAAATACTGGCATGTAAATATTTTTCTGTATAAAAAAAATAAAAGAGCATATGGAAATATTAAGAAAACATATGTGTTCACTAATGATTGCGACTGCATTTTAAACGATTTTAAAAAAGAGATTTAAAGAAATAAAGGCCAGAACAAAAATTAATAAAAAATATGAAATCCATTATTTACATACATTCACAAAAGCAAACGATGACAGAATTGATGACTCTGATCCTTGTATATTTTAATATATATATGTCGTGATCGAATGGAAGGGTGCAACCGTTATGCACGCAATCTTCAAGAATTAGTTCCAGCCAAGTGAGCAGCGCACCCGCAACGTGCCGTAGCATTCGCCCGCGATGTCTGCAACGTTTATTTTTGTACAGTTTTATAGATGGATGAATTTGCATATTTATATTTTAACACAAGCTTAACATATTTACATACTTATTTTGGCGAAATTATACATCTTGGATATTATGCAAATTATAACATATACGAGGCGTGTTCAAAAGGTTTCGCGACTTTTGTGTTTTTTCAAAAATTATTTATTTATTCATGAATACCTATTTTGTCCCCTTCAAAGTAATCCCCATTAGATATTATACACTTGTGCCAACGGTTTTTCTAATCTTAGAAGCACTTCAAAAAATCATTTAAAAAAAATTCTTTTCAGCTCCTCCCTCGATGCCGTCTTTATCTCGTCAAGCGTAGCGTAACGTCGTCCTTTCATGGGCCTCTTCAGTTTAGGGAACAAGAAAAAGTCACAGGGGGCCAGATCTGGGGAAAACGGTGGCTGCGGCATCATTAGTGTGTTGTTTTTGGCCAAAAAGTCGCGCACAAGCAACGATGTGTGAGCAGGGGCGTTATCGTGGTGCAAAAGCCTATTTTTGTTCTTCCACAAATCCAGGCGTTTCTAGCGGATTGCTTCGCGCAATATTTCTTATTGACCGTTCTACCCTGTGGCAAGAACTCATTATGCACCACGCCCCTGCAATCGAAGAAAACTGTCAGCAAAACTTTCACATTCGACCGAACTTGGCGCGCTTTTTTCGGTCTTGGTTCGCGCGGCAGCTTCCATTGAGATGATTGAGCTTTGGTTTCCACGTCATAACCATAAACCCACGCTTCGTCACCAGTTATGACCCTCTGGAGCAAATTTGGGTCGTCGCGGACAGAGTCCAACATCTCTTTAGCAATGTTCATGCGATGCTGTTTATGGTCGCAATTGAGCAATTTTGGTACGAATTTCGCGGCGACCCATCTCATGCCCAAATCATTGATAAAAATCGAATGGCACGAGCCAATCGATATGTTTAGGTCCTCAGCAACTTCTCTAACGGTGATTCGACGATTGGCCAATATCATTTTCTCCACTTCATTAAATTTTTCGTCTGTTGTTGAAGTGCACGCTCTTCGTCGTTCACATCTTCTCGGCCTTCTGAGAACATTTTGTACCACCGATAAACGTTGCTTCGGTCCAAGGTAGCTTCTCCGTTTGCCACAGTCAAGATTCGGAATGCATCCGCGCACTTAATTTCGTTTTTCAAACAAAATTTGATACAGGTTCTTTGATCCATTTTTTTAATAGGTAAAAATCGAAGACGATCCAAAACACCTGCAAGCAAAGCAGCTGTCAACAATTAAGTGAACATTCAAAATGGCCGAGCTTGTCGGCATAAGTGAGAGACATGAGTACCAACATAAAGCCACAAAATGATCGAAATTCGAATATACGTAACCCGCGAAAATTCAAAAATTCGATACTTTTTGAACACACCTCGTACATACGCATTATGTTCATCACCCTTGTAAAATACTTTACTAAGAGTAGTAAAAGAATAGGCCACAATGCCAGTTTTGACAAATTCAGACAAAAATGTTTCTATTTTACCTAATTCTAAATTTATTCTAAGCTACAAAGGGGGATCAATAAATAAGGTGAATTATCTTATTTCTTAAAAATTAAAAAAGCAAAAATAATTTACACCACAGAATAGTAAAATATAACATCGAGAGACTATTTAAGGTGTTCTGTTCTTTTTTCCCACGCGCGGCGCGAGACTTATAAATAAACTAAAATGGAAGCTCCCTTGAAGGATTGCACCACGCTTGATCAACGCGCAGTTATTCGTTTCTTGAATGCAGAAGGTATTCAAACATCTCAAATATGCCAAAGAATGAAAAATATCTTTGGTGAGTCTTGTTTGTCTAAAAAAAAAAAATTATAAATGGGTTAACGAGTTCAAAAATGGACGAATTACATGTTCCTCAGGTCTCAACGTTCGGCCGGTAAAGTTCTGTTAACAATTTTTTGGGATGTTGATGGACCAATCTGTCTTGATTTTTTATCCTCAAGGCAACGTATGAACAGCGACCTTTATTGTGACATTCTTGTAAATAAGCTAAAGCCCGGTATAAGAAACAAAAGAAGAGGGAAGCTTAGTAAAGGTGTTCTCTTCCTTCATGATAATGCAAGGCCGCATACATCATGTAAAACTGTATCTACAATCATTAAATTAGGTTTTGAAGTTTTAGAACATCCTGCATATAGTCCAGACCTAGCCCCATCTGACTATTTTCTTTTTGGACTACTAAAGAAGGAGTTAAAGGAAAAGCGATTTGACTCGGATGAAGATGTCCAGAAAGTGGTGCAAGATTCTTTTCACACGCTTCCTAAGAGTGCCTATAAAGAGGATATTTACAAGTTCCCAGAACGATGGAGACGATGTATATAGAAAGCCAAGGTGATTATTTTGAATAAATCAAGTCCTAATTTTTAATATCGTTCTTATTTTTTAAATAAATTATAATTCACATTATTTATTGATCCCACCTTGTATTATACTAAATCTATTATACAAAGTGTGAAAAGATTGATAGAATAGGTAGAACAAATAAATAAGGAACGTGTGGCCACTGGACATGGTCGGACTTGTAGGGTGTGGTTGGGTGCTGCGCTGCCTGGAGTATAGGAGCTCCATCTATGCTTCCTTTCTTCTTGTGGTGAATCTGTATAAGACCGGTGGTCTTAATAAAGCTGTGTTGTTGTTGTAAATATATTGAAAGATGCACGAAGAAATGTGTGGCCATTGGACATGGTCGGACCTGGAGGCTGTTGTTGGGTGCTGCGCTACCTGGAGTACTGGATCTCCATCTATGCTTCCTTTCTTCCTGCGGTGAATCTGTATAAGACCGGTGGTCTTAATAAAGCTGTGTTGTTGTAAATATCTTTAAAGATGCACGAATGAATGTGTGGCCATTGGATATGGTCGGACTTGAAGGCTGTTGTTGGGTGCTGCGCTACCTGTAGTACTGGAGCTCCATCTATGCTTCTTTTCTGCTTGTGGTGAATCTTTATAAGACCGATGGTCTTAATGGGTGTTATTTTAAATTGCGATAGCTCCACGATTTAGGAGTTAGTACAAATAAATATGTAAATTCAACCATATACTATGAAAGGAGGGAAAAAAGGTAAAAAAAATCCAATAAAGTAATATAGCTTTGAAAACTTTATAGTTATGTAAAAAATGAAAATGTTCGTGAAAGTGTATATATATAGTTACAACATGTTTCTGCTTTAAAAGGTCTTCTCTCATGTCTTTACACTTGTTGATTATCTTTCTCGAGCGGGTTTCCATTATCAGGTACAAGGAAATAAGATAATAATAATTTTTGATCAAAGTCTTCTCTTTGGTTTATATAAATTCTACAAGACCGCAGTCACCGTTCGGAGGAGATTAATAGAATCGCCGAATGTCGTGGTCCATTTGGATGAGGAAAGTGAAGACTAGAATGTGGCTGATTTCACACTCGCCTTTTCGGTGATACGCTAACCTATACACGGTGGATTCTGTGGCCACTGGACATGCGTTGAACCTGGAGGCTGTTGAGTTCTGCGCTGCCTGGAATATAGGAGCTCCATCTGTGCTTCTTTCCTGCGGTGAATCTGTATAAGACCGATGGTCTTAATAAAGCTGTATGTGTCTGACTTTTCAGAAACCTCAAAGAACAGCATTTTTGGTCGCTGAAGTACAGCTTTTACCACACTGAAAAGGGCCAGTAGCTTAAACGCTTACGTGTTTGGCTTTTCATGATCAACCATAAAAGGATATTCGGCTTATATTCTGTATTAATTGCTAATCATCAGAATTAATACAAAGTTGGGTGTTGGGTTCTGTGCTTCCTGGAGTATAGGAGCTCTATCTATGCTTCCTTCCTGTGGTGAATCTGTATAAGACTGGTTGTCTTAATAAGCTGTATGTGTGTGTATTCAGAACAATTGTTGGGTTCTGTGCTACCTGGAGTATAGTAGCTCTATCTATGCTTCCTTCCTGTGGTGAATCTGTATAAGACCGGTGGTCTTAATAAAGCTGTATGTATGTGTATATTCAGAACAATTGTTGGGTTCTGTGCTGCCTGGAGTATAGTAGCTCTATCTATGCTTCCTTCCTGTGGTGAATCTGTATAAGACTGGTGGTCTTAATAAAGCTGTATGTGTATATTCAGAACAATTGTTGGGTTCTGTGCTGCCTGGAGTATAGTAGCTCTATCTATGCTTCCTTCCTGTGGTGAATCTGTATAAGACTGGTGGTCTTAATAAAGCTGTATGTGTGTGTATTCAGAACAATTGTTGGGTTCTGTGCTGCCTGGAGTATAGGAGCTCCATCTATGCTTCCTTCCTGTGGTGAATCTGTATAAGACTGGTGGTCTTAATAAAGCTGTATGTATGTGTATATTCAGAACAATTGTTGGGTTCTGTGCTGCCTGGAGTATAGTAGCTCTATCTATGCTTCCTTCCTGTGGTGAATCTGTATAAGACTGGTGGTCTTAATAAAGCTGTATGTGTGTGTATTCAGAACAATTGTTGGGTTCTGTGCTGCCTGGAGTATAGGAGCTTCATCTATGCTTCCTTTCTTCCTGTGGTAAATCTGTTTAAGACTGATGGTCTTAATAATGCTGTGTGTGTATGCAGAACTCTTGTTGGGTTCTGTGCTGCCTGAAGTATAGGAGCTCCATCTATGCTTCTTTCCTTAGGTGAATCTATATAAAACCGGTGGTCTTAATAAAGCTGTATGTGTGTATATTCAGAACAATTGTTGGGTTCTGTGCTGCCTGGAGTATAGGAGCTCCATCTATGCTTCTTTCCTGTGATGAATCTGTATAAGACCGTTGGTCTTAATAACGCTGTGTGTGTATTCAGAACTATTGTTGGGTTCTGTGCTGCCTGGAGTATAGGAGCTCCATCTATGCTTCCTTTCTTCCTGTGGTAAATCTGTATAAGACTGATGGTCTTAATAAAGCTGTATGTGTGTATATTCAGAGCAATTGTTGGGTTCTGTGCTGCCTGGATTATAGGAGCTCCATCTATGCTTCCTTCCTGTGGTAAATCTGTATACAACTTATGGTCTTAATAAAGCTGTATGTATGTGTATTCAGAATAATTGTTGTGTTCTGTGCTGCCTGGATTATTGGAGCTCCATCTATGCTTCCCTACTTCCTGTGGTAAATCTGTATAAGACCGGTGGTCTTAATAAAGCTGTATGTATGTGATAATAATAAAAACAATTATCTTGCAAAATATTTATTCTATTTATTTTCTTGAAGAATACAATCTGGTACAGCGTTCTTCATTTACTCCTGTCAACAATTGTCCTCTCTCCTCGCCAACCTTCCAAGAGACGTGAAATCGTGACTAGCACATTGCCGAATATAAATAATAATTACAAGAGAAGGAATCGCCAGACAACATCTTGAAGAAGGAATCAAAGGTGACGTGTTTCTTTCATTTGTGCTGTATAATCGGCAAGCTTTCGGACTTTGACGTCCTTCTACAGGCAACTATCCAATCTAGTTTCTTGGATAGTTGCCTGTAGAAGGACGTCACAGTCCGAAAGCTTGCCGATTATACAGCACAAATAGAAGAAACTCGTCACCTTTGATTCCTTCTTCAAGATGAATAATAATATACTCTATCAAATATTTAGATACAGTAAAACCTCCATTAGATGACACTCACGCTAGAGGAAATCTCTCTATAAAGGACAGTTTATATATTTGCAAAATTACCATTTTTACTATTTAGCAACTCTCCAGTAAGAGGACACGTTTCCCTAAAGGACACTTTGGCCCTACAATTAGGTGTTGTCCTTTACAGGGAGGTTCTACTGTATTCAGTAACTCTCCGGTAAGAGGACACCTCCTCCTAAAGGACACTTTGGCTCTACAATTAGGTGTTGTCCTTTACAGGGAGGTTCTACTGTATTCAGTAACTCTCCGGTAAGAGGACACCTCTCCCTAAGGGACAATTTGGCCCTACAATTAGTTGGGTCGATAGATGGTAAATTGCTAATAGCTGAAAGAAGAAATACAGATCGGAGAGAAGAGCTTCTTTTATAAGAGGACAATGGTACAAGCTTTCAGGTAAGATGTCCGTCTACGGGTACAGAATGACACGAGTGGCAATGGTTTATATATATTCCTTTATCATGTTTATTTACGTGATATAGGATTATTCTATCTTAGAATTTTTAAAAGTTATTTAATCATTGTGAAAATTAGTAGTAAAATATTTTTTTCACTGATACAGTAGAACCTCCCTGTAAAGGACAACACCTAATTGTAGGGCCAAAGTGTCCTTTAGGGAGAGGTGTCCTCTTACCGGAGAGTTACCGAATACAGTAGAACCTCCCTGTAAAGGACAACACCTAATTGTAGGGCCAAGGTGTCCTTTAGGGAGAGGTGTCCTCTTACCGGAGAGTTACCGAATACACTAGAACCTCCCTGTAAAGGACAGCACCTAATTGTAGAGGCAAAGTGTCCTTTAAGGAGAGGTATCCTCTTATCGACCATCTATCGACCCAACTAAGAAATACAGAACTTCAAATACTTTACTTTCAAATATTTTGAGAAGTAAAAAATTCTGAGTTTAATAACACCCACAGAGTCTGCTCTGAATCCAAAATAAATATTCGTAAAGATTTGGTAACACGGTAACCTAGAAATTAATTACATCCAACGTCACACTCTGTGAAAATATTTATTTTAAATTACTTTTTGATAAAAGGCAGAGTGGTTGAATGTAATTTTTGTCGTTTAAACCTTGTCGAGATACACTCGCAAAAGAAAATAAGCCAGTTTTAATTAGAAAAGACACACTAGTGAAAATAGAAGAAAGTTAAACTCTTTTTGACGTGTAATATTCTATTTAAAATAACCAATTTTCTACTGCCCTTACTGCAATTGGTTAATTAGTTTAAAATTTCGTTATATAAATATATACTGAAAAGATTATCTTCGTGTTCTTGTTCTTGTTCCAAAATCACTTTATTAGGTACCGCTCAAAAAGAACAACCTAGTTTATGATAATTGCAACAATGAATACTATGTGTGAATGTTATTCACATTTTAAACAAAATGATAACGTGGGATTCAATCCCGGTTAATGGATGTTTGCTCTTTAAAAATCCTGAGTTCAACTGACCCGGTTGATATAGAGACCTCAGCAAGGGTTCCTCTCCAGGGATATGGAGGAACTACTTTCTTTATTCATGTTAAAGTCGGCAGCAAAGGCTTCCATGTTAGGAACAGCCTCAAATTACAGGCAAAGTCAGACTTCCACCAAAGTGTGCCTGGATCATGGTGCCATGATCAGTGTGAGCTGCACCCCTACATCCCATACCATGAGATCATAAACTCATGGAATTCGAGTAATCTTTACACAAGGGGATAAGAAATATGGCTGTCGGGAATCGAAGGTGTTACCTACTCGTCCACTGATCTTCTTTAATGAAAAGATTAGTGAAATTTTAGCTCTCCGAAAATATATGAAATAGGAAATATATTGATATATATTTATTCTTTTATTTCAACAATTAAAATTATATTTGATCTTTAATTATCTGTCGGTGGGGTTTGGATAATACGGATTATTGGATTGTTTTGGTATTGGTGGTGGGGTATAGAACATATTAGTAGGTACTGTAACAGGACAGTTTACATATACTGTAAAAATATAACGAAACGGCCGGATTGGCAGAATCTGTGTTATAGATTAAGAATTTAAGTTTCCATTACAGGCTAAAATACATGTTACATCTCCCTTGAAAAGGAAGAGTACATTTTTGCATATACATTTATCCTTCTAGTGAATTCTGGCAAAGTTGATCTCAAATATAAAACGTGTGTGACAA
Organism: Cordylochernes scorpioides; assembly: GCA_030710605.1. Lineage (NCBI taxonomy): Eukaryota > Metazoa > Arthropoda > Arachnida > Pseudoscorpiones > Chernetidae > Cordylochernes > Cordylochernes scorpioides. The sequence goes on from CP092863.1 coordinate 60,715,137, forward strand.
ATAGGGAAAGTATTTTACTATTATCCCTAGTATACGTGGTACAGGCCATGATAATCATGGTGGGTAGAAGTTTACGACTGCTTTTACTGTAAGTGCACCACATATCTACACACGTGAAAAGCAGTTCGACTTTTGCACTAACAAATATGCCAGAGCTCCCGTCTGCTTACTTGCACTCGATGCTGGGGTTGGACTTTGGCAAGAATCGAGGGAAATTGGAGCATTTTTTTAATTAGAAAAAAGTGTCCAATGCGGGATTCGATCCCGGGTCGTAGCAGTCGAAAACCAACGGTTTAGACCATACTCTACCGACTCCTGGTAGAGAAAGATATAATTTTACACAAAACCAACGGTTTAGACCATCCTTCCACCGACTCCTGGTAGAGAAAGATATAATTTTACACAAAACCAACGGTTTAGACCATCCTTCCACCGACTCCTGGTAGAGAAAGATATAATTTTACACAAAACCAACGGTTTAGACCATCCTTCCACCGACTCCTGGTAGAGAAAGATATAATTTTACACAAAATCCATAGACAAAGTCCCTTGTTCTGTATACTCCAGAAATGACAGATGTCTTTAACTCTTTTTATACCCGAATTAAGCAAAGGTGATTGGCCTGAACACGTGACTATTTCCCACCAATAAGAAGCCGCCTCAAAACTCAATTAATGAGTTAGGAATATTGATTGGGGTTTGAGAGACTGATTTAGGAACCGATTTCAATATTGATCTTTGGTAGTTTTTGAATAGCTTTATCTCTTGTTTATTTACAACAATGATCGTTTATTCTCTTTTGAGGAATACATTTCTTTTACATTTTCATATTAAAAATATATTTAATTGTTTTTAACTAAGTACTAGACATGAATACTTATTTATTTACCCGTTGCAAACAAGACACGCTATATCCGATCTGGATAATTGCGCGTGAAACTATTGACAATGATTGTAGTAGAGTAGGTAACAGAATTATCAAAAAGAAAATAAACAATTAAGAAAAAGAGCATTGAATAAACATATCCATTAAACAAATAAGCAGATAGAACAAATCGCAAGGTAGTTATTTACAATATGTTAAGCAATGATGGAAGTTGATTTAATGAAGTTATCTGTAATAATTAGTAACGTGGAGAGAGACATAAATACTTCGAAACTATTATAGACGCGTATGATTATTTTAAAAATTAAACAATTTCAACTGCCCTTTCTGCAATGGAAAAATTAATGGGAGGGCATGGCTCATCAGTGGCGAACCCTTCCAGCCGTTTCGCCAGTTTAATCTGCCATGGGAGGGTTCACCACTAAATATTATTCGCCGTTTTGTATAATGTATTTGTATTATGTACGAGGTGTGTTCAAAAAGTATCGCGACTTTTGTGTTTTTTCAAAAATTATTTATTTATTCATGAATACCTATTTTGTCCCCTTCAAAGTAATCCTCATGAGATATTATACACTTGTGCCAACGGTTTTTCCAATCTTCGAAGCACTTCAAAAAATCATTTTTAAAAATCTTTTTCAGCTCCTCCTTCGATGCCGTCTTTATCTCGTCAAGCGTAGCGTAACGTCGTCCTTTCATGGGCCTCTTCAGTTTAGGGAACAAGAAAAAGTCACAGGGGGCCAGATCTGGGGAATACGGTGGCTGCTGCATCATTAGTGTGTTGTTTTTGGCCAAAAAGTCGCGCACAAGCAACGATGTGTGAGCAGGGGCGTTATCGTGGTGCAAAAGCCAATTTTTGTTCTTCCACAAATCCGGGCGTTTCTGGCGGATTGCTTCGCGCAAATTGCGCATAACTTGCAGGTAATATTCCTTATTGACCGTTCTACCCTGTGGCAAGAACTCATGATGCACCACGACCCTTCAATAGAAGAAAACTGTCAGCAAAACTTTCACATTCGACCGAACTTGGCGCGCTTTTTTCGGTCTTGGTTCGTGCGGCAGCTTCCATTGAGATGATTGAGCTTTGGTTTCCACGTCATAACCATAAACACACGCTTCGTCACCAGTTATGACCCTCTGGAGCCAATTTGGGTCGTCGCGGACAGAGTCCAACATCTCATTAGCAATGTTCATGCGATGCTGTTTTTGGTCGCAATTGAGCAATTTTGGTACGAATTTCGCGGCGACCCGTCTCATGCCCAAATCATTGATAAAAATCGAATGGCACGAGCCAATCGATATGTTTAGGTCCTCAGCAACTTCTCTAACGGTGATTCGACGATTGGCCAATATCATTTTCTCCACTTCAATAATATTTTCGTCTGTTGTTGAAGTGCTCGGGCGTCCGGCACGCTCTTCGTCGTTCACATCTTCTCGGCCTTCTGAGAACATTTTGTACCACCGATAAACGTTGCTTCGGTCCAAGGTAGCTTCTCCGTATGCCACAGTCAACATTCGGAATGCACCCGCGCACTTAATTTCGTTTTTCACACAAAATTTGATACAGGTTCTTTGATACATTTTTTTTAATAGGTAAAAATCGAAGACGATCCTAAACACCTGCAAGCAAAGCAGCTGTCAACAATTAAGTGAACATTCAAAATGGCCGAGCTTGTCGGCATAAGTGAGAGACATGAGTACCAACATAAAGCCACAAAAAGATCGAAATTCGAATATACGTAGCCCGCGAAAATTCAAAAATCGCGATACCTTTTGAAGACACCTCGTATATAGTAATTGTATTATTATGTATTCGCCGTAATAATATTATTCGCCTTTGTGTATAATGTCTTTGTATTATGTAACCAATTAAACAGATTTTATTGACTGCACAGTCAATTAGTACACTCCGGAGAGAAAGCCTAAATATTTACAATTATTTTACAATTATTTCAACAGGAGGTCGGACGGCAAGGCTGCCCTAAGCTCAGATAGGTCCCTGAGAGTAAGGGAGTGTAAGTCCCGAGTGTGCTCGGAAAGCTTGTCCAGGATTTGGATGATGGCTTTCCTGTCCTCCGGGAAAAGTCTCCTGAGGAAGCCCTTCCTATCCTCAGGGCATAGCACCGCTTCCACGAGGTCAGGGTATAGAGTGTCCAGTTGTGGCCAGAGGTTGAGTTCCTTCATCAATTGGATGGTTAAAAGCCGCAATTCATCGCAACGTGTGGCCATGGCCGGCGTCGACTCCCTCTCTTGGGGAGCGGATGGTGCTGGCTCGGCAGGCCAAGGCGCAGGCAGTGGGGGTGTTGGAGGCACTGCCGCCGGTCCTTTTTTCAATTCGGATTTGACCTGGTGCAAGATCTTGTATACATTGGTATTGCCTGCGGGCTTCAGGCCAAGGATTTGTTTAATCAGACCGGCAAGAGCATCGGTCTGCGGAGGTGTCAGGAGCCAGCGCTTTCTTTGGGCCTTGGTCCTCGAGGAGAGGAGGTCCAAGACCTCCTCGCGCCCAAGACCAAGAGCGTCCGTCCCAGTAAAGGACACGGTGGGGCTTCTTTGGATGAACGCCACGAGGTCATCTCTCATGGATGTCCTGCTCGATGATGTAGAGGAGGCGGAGGACTCCTCGATGACGGTCATTTCAATGTCCTGAGCGGGGGGTCCCGACTTCGTTGATTGGGGGCTCACGGAACCCCCAGGAGCCCGCAAGGACGGAGCTGGTATCACAGGTGGAGGGGCAGGAGACGTGTCCTCCACAGGTAAGGCCAAAGGCGCTGGTGGTGGTGGCCGGGGTGCAGCAGGTGGAGGGAGCGCGGCACGGCTCGCGGGAGGCACGTCGGAGAGCTCCATGGTTGGACTGGGGGACGCCGAAGGTGGAGGCTGGGCGGATGGCTGGTGAGGCAGCCCAGGCGCAGTCGCTGGTGGGACGCTGGTGGGAGAGGTAGGTGTGGCCGGTCCAGGAGCGTTGGTTCGCCCTGCAAGCAGGGGGCAGTTGGCCCGGCGATGTCCTTGGCCTCGGCACCTGGAGCACCTAATCCCGGAGGACAGGTATGCGGGCCAGGCCTCGCCTTTGATAGTGATGTTGAGACGGGTGGGCAGTCTCTCGATGGTCATTCCTTCGCGGAGGATGATAAACGCCTCTCGGCGGCCGTCGTTATAGATGTACGGGCCAGCCTTCATCAGCTTGGGGGCGATAGATGTTACTCGCCCGAAAGGTGAAAGGGCACTGATGATGGTTGCATCCCCCACGAAGAAGGGGAGGTTTCCCACCGTAATTCTCTCCGCCCTCTTGCGGAACGGGAAGGCCCTGTGGAGTGTTCCCTCCACCTCGAGGCCCTCGTTGACGAGGCGCTCGGCCATGCCTCTGTTTGCCAGTCCCACCAGGAAGTGGCCGTTCATTTTGGTCACCTGGAAGACCTCCCTGGTGCTCCCAAACATCCTTTCAATGGCCCTCATGTAGTGAAAGGGCTCCAGTTCAGGGCTGCGCTCTACGTAAACGCAGTGGTCCTCGGTGGAAGACGCCTGCCGCGCCCTGGCCTCCGCGATGTGCGCTCGGGTGGTCCTAATTTCCTCCGCCCGCGGTGCCCATCCCGTGGATGATCGTGGCCGGCGAATGGCTCCTGCGCCTCTGATGTTAGAGGAAGGTGCAGCCGCCGCAGGTGATTCCGCCGAGCCACGGCGTCTTCTCTTTCTTTGGACAGTGATGTAGTTGTCCTCGTGTTCAGGATTGTTGTTCTCTGCTAAATCTGCCCAGCTTCTATTGGCTTGGGCAGCGGCCTCGGAAAACGAAGCAGTATCAAAGTTGGTCGGCGCGGCCGGATTTGCATGTTGTCCGCCGGCGGGCGGATTTACATATTTTTGAAATTCGTCTGAAGAAATTGAAATTTTCTTCTGTATGTTTTCTTTCGCTGATAAATCAGCACATGGTTGAGCTTGAAAGCCGAGCCTTACAGGCTTCTTTTCAGCTTTCGATGGGCTTTCCGCCCGCATCATACTCGGCGTACCGCCGGGATCCATACACTCGCCAGAGGCGAAAAACGCGGAGCTCGCGCGACGCGTGGCCGCACGGTCTTTGTATTATGTATAAAGTAATTGTATTATGTATTATTATGTATTCGCCGTAATAATATTATTCGCCGTTGTGTATAATGTATTTGTATTATGTATAAAGTAATTGTATTATGTATTTTATGTATTCGCCGTAATAATATTATTCACCAAATAATAAGAAAAAAACGTTTTAAGAAAAACACGAACTTTTGGGACAATCTTCTAGTGAAATGGGCACAAAATAACTCTTTGCCTCCTCTTAGGAGCGGCAACATATGAGACAGTATACACAGTCATACAAGGAACGTGACCAATAAATTGGGAATGCGACAATCAGATACATGCATTCGAAATCCGAGCCAGGCCCTCCCATTAATTTTTCCATATTGCAGTAAGGGCAGTAGAAATTGTTTAATTTTTATAAAGAATCATACGCATCTATAATAGTTTCGAATTTTGATTCTTTAACAAGTTCATTGAATAACCTAATCATCTTAATATCCGAAACTCCTCAATCAGCTAGGGTTTGCCGATCTGGAGTTTTTACCTAAAAGAATACCATCTTTAAAAACCTAAAATAATACATAGTTCTTCAAATTAAAGATACTTCGGCCAGTAAATATTTTTTTTATTGTCTCGACGTTTCGACAAATGTGTATAATAGTTTCGAATTTTGATAACAGATGGCGCGCTAATGCATCATAAATACTTATTTATAAATTATATTAATTATAACCCGTCCTTCTGTTCCAAAATCACTTTACTAGGTACCGCTCAAAAAGAGCAATCTAGCTTATGGTATTTACAATGAAAAATATGAACAGGTTCTTCACAGAAAAAAAAAGTGTACAATACGGGATTCGATCCTGGTTCATGACTGTCGGGAATTGAGGGTTTTAACCACTTGTCACTGACTTCTATTTAACTATAAGATGATATCGTGCCATCTATATATCAGAAATACAAGCATTAAACCATGAATGCTTTTTTTAAACATAAAACAAACTTATACTGTCCTTACTGCGATGAAAAATATAGTTGACCTCCCATGATTACCCCTCTGTAACTGGCCTGTGGTGTAGTGGACAATGTTCGGAGGTACAGTAAACCTTCTTCAAGATCGTATCAAGTCTTGTTCTGGTATATTTGATGCTGTAACCAGGAGGGGACACTCCCTCTTTAAAAATCCTGAGTTCAACTGACCCAGTTGATGGATATCAGCAATGGTCCCACTCCAGGAATATGGAGGAGCTGTGTTTGTGCTCATGTTAGAGTCAGCAGCAAAGACTTCCATGTTAGGAACATCCTCAAATTACAGGCAATGTCAGACTTTCACCAAAGTGTGCCTGGATCATGGTGCCATGATAAACGAAATTTGCACCCCTATACCCCATTCCATGAGATCATGAACTCATGGAATTCGTGTAATCTTTACATAAGGGGATAAGAAACAACAAAATATAGTAAGGACAGTAGAAGTTTGTTTTATGTTTAAAAAGAAACATTCATGGTTTAATGCTTCCATGTCTTATATATAGATAACATGTTATCACCTTATAATTAACTATACCTAACTGGTCTTGTACTTATTGTTTGTGGAAGAGCATTGCTTGATGTAAATATTTATATGTAATTCTACTGTCCTAAAAGCTTATTCCATAGTTGCTTGAATACCATTTCTAAGATTCCACACTTCAGTGCAGCATATATAAGCAGAATGATCCAATACAGTATTAGAGCTCTAAAGAAGCGGTCTGGTAGATTTAATTGGCAACCACTGGGAGGATTCACCACTGTTGAACCAAGCCTCCCAATATTTTTTTATTACAGTAAGGACAGTAGAAGTTTATTCAAAAGAAATATTCTTGTTTTGATGCTTCCATTTCTTATGAATTTAATTTCCATCTATCGATACAATTTATAACATTTAAAATTTTGGAAATGTGTCTCTTTTTAATATTATCTTCAAATATAATATCTGCAGACCTTACTGTAATGATAAAAGTTATTGAATGAGAGGGCTTGTCTCATTCAGTTATGAACCAAGCCCTCTCATTCAGTTATGAACCAAGCCCTCTCATTCAGTTATGAACCAAGCCCTCTCATTCAGTTATGAACCAAGCCCTCTCATTCAGTTATGAACCAAGCCCTCTCATTCAGTTATGAACCAAGCATTCAATAACTTTTATCATTACAGTAAGGTCTGTAGATATTATATTTGAAGGTATTGTCGTGCGTGACTCTCCAGTTCTTAGCGACGACGCCGCTTCCTCCTTCGTGGATCACCTACCCCGGGCTCTTCCTCTGCATCTCTACCCTGCAGAGCACCCAAAGACCTCCGAGAACCACCACTAAAGTGAAACTCCTTTCCTTTGTCAGTATCTCTCGGCCTTACCACTGGCGGGGGGACACGAGAGACTTACCAGAAGAGTAGCAGCAGCGATTTTAGTGAGAGAGTCATGACAGCAACCGGCAACAAGACTTCAAACACTCCTCCTTTTATTGTCACTTCTACTACACATTACATATAACTAGAATAACATTCAACGGGTATTTACATTACGTTACCTCCTAGGACCAATATAAACGTGTATCTACAAACATTTGCCCCAGGAAACAGGACTACAGCAGTCGGCGATTCCCACACCAGTTTCAGATCGTAAAAAGGCGAAAGCGCTATCTATTGGCGGAGGTTTGGAGGTAGTTTCAGGTCTTATACACGATAGTATTATTTAAAAAGAGATCCATTGTCAAAATTTTAAATATTATAAATTTTATAAATAAGTTATTTTATTGTCATAAAATTATTATGACAATATTGCTGTATCATGTTTGATTGTCAGAAACGAAATTCTTGAGTATTTACTAAAGCAGACCATGGACGTAGCTCGATCATCATTCTGGAGAAATGCACAGTAAAAAGATGTAACACAGAAGAGGTAACCAACTTAAGGAAAGATTGATGTTATTCTACACTTTCTATAGATAACTGTTCTGTTTACCCAACTAGGATGTATGGGACCAAGGTCCCTAATAAAGGCTTTTACTGTTATTAATATATTTGATGGTTTTAATAATAGAATTTTATAATATTTTCTCTATGTGGATATACAGTAGAAGCCCATCAACTAAGTTAATAATTCATACAAAAACACAGTTTTTATTTTAATTTAATCTCAACCTATAACACTATATTAGCGGGAAACTCTATAGGAAAACTGTGGCGAAGACATAAAGTTTTCAGAATCTGGTCTTAGGATTTACAGAAACAGCGAAAGATATCAGGAATAGAGGATTCGGCTAAGCAGAACAAATTAATAGGTACATTTGTTAGAGTTTTCAGAAAGCCATGTTAAAAAAATTGTATAGAAATAGTTTTATTTCAATATAGATATTTAGAAACTTTTTTTTATTTCTAAATGTTCATATACATCCTAGTCCTTATGTTCCAAAATAACTTTATTAGATACCGCTCAAAAAGAGCAATCTAGTTTATGTTATTTACATGAGAAATTTGAACAGGTTCTTCACAGAAAACTGTGTACAATGCGGGATTAAATCCTGGTTCATGGCTGTCGGGAATCGAGAGTTTCAACCACTCGTTCACCGAATCTTTGAATTCCAGCCTGTTCCAGTTCCAAAATAACTTTATTAGGTACCGCTCAAAAAGAGCAACCTAGCTTATGTTATTTACAAGTAATAATATGAACAGATTTTTCACCGAAAAAAGTGTACAATGCGGGATTATATCCTGGTTTATGGTTGTCGGGAATCGAGAGTTTAAACCACTCGTCCCTTTCATATACCTGCATAGAATAAAAACGAGATTTCACGGGAAAATGTATGGAAATTTGGCATATAGTAAATGTGACTATTATATTTGTCAAAAAAAACATCAGAGAGTTGGTCAAACAATCACACGGGCCGAACTAAAACCGCAGATTTAGCTGCTAAAGAGATCAACCAGATTTCGACCAATGAGGTGACTCGACCTTCGGCGAAGAACTCCAATCTAAATAGACGCTAGAACTTAAGTGCCATCTATTGACCGTCTCTGCAAACTAGCTACCTCAGGTCGGTGACAAAGCCACAACACCAACTTTGGCAAACTGAGAAGCGCCAACCTGGAGACCGTGGTTTTAGGCTAATGGTCCTTTGTCATATTGTGAAGATTCCATTAGATCCTTTGTGGATCTCATGAAATAAAGTCCGCCCTAAACCGACGATGGCCTGAAACCATGGTCTCCGGGTGAACACTTCTCACTTTACCAAAGCTGGTGTTGTCACGAGTCGGCTAGTTTGCTGCGAAGGAACGGAGGTGCTAATTTTGTGGTTGAAACTTGACTCCCCCACCGTGGAGAATGTCATTTTTTCCACGGAACCACCGCGCCCCGTATAAACTGTTTCATTTATCACCCCTCTCCATTCCAGAATATATTCTAGTTTTGATGTCTATTTTGACTAGAGAGGCGACTTTTGTCTTTTATAGATCAATATACTTCCATCAAAAATTTCAATCTATATTTATCAGCCATAGATTTTGGCTAGACACTTTTCTAGATAAGCATCTCTTTGACTGATTGTGAAGAATCCGTTAGAACCCGTGTGGATCTCATGGAATAAAGTCCATCCTAAACTGACGAGGGTCATTAGCCTGAAACCACGGTCACCAGGTGAATACTTCTCAGTGTACCAAAGCTGGTGTTGTGGCTTTATAACAGACACGGGTCGGCTAGTTTGCGGCGACGGTCAATAGATGGCGCCTAGTTTTGACCTCTATTTTGACGAAAGAGGTGACCTTTGTCTTTATAGAACAACATTTAGATTTATTCTGGAGATTTGTTATTACTATAGTAACAATTATATTGTACCTCTGGATGCTGTCGAAGTTTCCTAGGAAATAGAGAAGCTTTGGAAAACTTACTATTTCATAATCAAAATTGTTACACCGAAAGGAATTACGGTTGTTTAAAACGAGTTTCAGATTTTGGTATTTTTTTTATATAGAAAGGAGAGAGACTGTTTGTTCTGAGGTTATTTTTTTGTCAGCAGTTTAAACAACAATATCTACATCTCCTCTAACCATTGTTCCCTCCGTCAACTTGGCAGAAGTCTCCTTATCTCTAGACCATTCTTCATCGCCTTTGTTTTCCCAACAACCTCCACCTCGGCCTTAGCAGGTTCCATATTCCACCTTGTGCAAATCATTTTTAAAAGAACAATTTATTGATAAAATCTTGAGATAGAGTAGGCGTGGTTGGTTCAGTTGGTATTCATTATTATGTTTTGTAACGTATTGTTACGTCGTACCCAGACACTATTCGTGTACTTTGTCTACTCAGTATGACACAAAGATACACATGTGAGTTCAAAGGGATGCAGCTAAAGTTATCGCTTTATTGTATCTCACTTAACAGAAGGAATACAACAGTGGGACTTGTCTTCAACCTCCCCGTCAGAAGAATCCTTGGCGCCATGGATGTCCTCTTGTGAAGCGTTCCGTTCCACACTATACACGTGCAGCCTGGACTACACCGCCTTGTAGGTCGCTCCGATGTCAGGCTCTCCTGGCACCGCCTTGCAGGATCATCCACACGCCCCGGTGGTTACTCTCCGCCGTCTTATCCTTGCCGCAGATCTCGATGTCACAAGACTGACTTCTCCCCCCAGACTGCCATGTCCTCTCGGCGCACAAACCCCCTTCAGGCCGACTGCTATCTCGGCTCCTTCCTTCACTACGGCACCAGCTGGACTGTCTGTCTGCCCCTTCTTCTCTGGAATCTGTCAATAAACACTTCCTTGTGGAGGGGGGCCTGTATACTTTCTTTACCGTCTTTGCTAGCATCTTCTCTTCATCTTCTTTGCTGCACCGTTTCAGTATGGTTGGCTAGATTCCAGAAGGTATAAGATTATCACAAAAGTTCGCAAACACATGTAACAAATGATTTATTTGGCATGTGTTTACGAACTTTCGAGACAACCTTGTATATATTTTATATTTAATAATAAAAAACTTCTCTCTCTCTCCTTCTGTATACATGCCTCTTTAACGACCACGTTAGGTTAGCGACCATATATAAAGAATCTGATATCCTCTTTTTATTGTGTCCTAAAAGGGACCCGGCCAGAGACCACTGTAATTCGTTCTCATACATATAGAGCCAGGCCCTCCCATTAAGTTTTCCATTGCAGTAAGGGCAGTAGAATTTTTTTATTTTAAAAAAGAATCATACGTGTCTATAATAGTTTCGAATTTTTATAATAGATGGCGTGCTAATGTATCTTTCTATATATATATATATATATATATATAATTTTTTTTTATCAATGTAGTCAGAAATATAACGGTAACCACATTTCTGTCTTACATAACATTGTTTAATATGAATGAGTGTTCAAGTGATGTTATTTTTTGTGTTGTAATATAGTTGAGCCTTTAAATTTGCTTCTTCTTCTTTCTTATCTCCACTCAATCAAATTAGGGTATCAGTTGTGACACTTGATGGTGTCTGTTTGACAATCATCATGACTGTGTGAATTAGAATGCGTCTGCCTTTGTCATTAAGACTGGGAGCACTACTCAGTGGCAGGCCGACTTAGCTCCAAAAGAAATGGCCGCCTCTGATATGAGAAACAGATACAGTGTGCAGCCGCTCCTAACATGGAATACAAACGCTGCTCATCCTATATCCCTGGATTAGGAGTCCTTACAGGGTACTATCAGCCGGGCCAGCTGAACCCAGGTTTTTTAGCGAGCTTGTTACTGCTCCCCACATCCTCCTTTTTCATCCGGGCTTTAAATTTGCTTCAGTTTTTGAGTCAGCAATGATTATTAGGGAGGTGATTTAAGGATTATCTGGGTATCTCCAGGTTGGATAGTTTATTCAAATTGTTTTATATTTGCACGAATAGCGCTGAAGACCTGGAGCTAAACTACGAACCATTGTAAAAGGTTGCATATTCAAAATTTTAGAGGAAGTGAAGACCGGGAATGTATCTCTGACTTTAGAAGACTGGACTTAATTATGACAGCACCTTTCCGACTTTTCGTGGGAATTGTGTCAAATATATCAAATGTACATAGTTACTAAATGATCATTTTATAACCATTGTTCAACTACACTCATGCACAAAACTTAAGGAAGTTGTACCTTTTAGCATGTATATCGGGATTCAGACAATAACTCTGAAAGATACGCTCAAGGACAAAACTAAAGGAAGTTGTACTTTCTAGCATGTATATCGAGATTCAGACAATAACCCTGAAAGACACACTCAAGGACAAAACTTAAGGAAGTTGTACCTTCTAGCATGTATATCGGGATTCAGACAATAACTCTGAAAGATACGCTCAAGGACAAAACTAAAGGAAGTTGTACTTTCTAGCATGTATATCGAGATTCAGACAATAACTCTGAAAGATACACTCATGGACAAAACTTAAGGAAGTTGTACCTTCTAGTATGTATATAGGGATTTAGGCAATAACTCTGAAAGATACACTCATAGACAAAACTTAAAGAAGTTGTACCTTCTAGCATGTATATAGGGATTCAGACAATAACTCTGAAAGATACACTCATGGACAAAACTTAAGGAAGTTGTACCTTCTAGCATGTATATCGGGATTCAGACAATAACTCTGAAAGATACACTCATGGACAAAACTTAAGAAAGTTGTACCTTCTAAGATGTATATAGGGATTCAGACAATAACTCTGAAAGATACACTCATGGACAAACTTAAGGAAGTTGTACCTTTTAGCATGTATATCGGGATTCAGACAATAACTCTGTATGATACTACATGTGTAGACACGCGGTGTACTCACAGTACCAGCAGTCACCACGCAATACAACCATTGTATGATACTACATGTGTAGACACGCGGTGTACTCACAGTACCAGCAGTCACCATGTAATATAACCATTGTATGATACTACAGGTTTAGACACGCGGTGTACTCACAGTACCAGCAGTCACCACGTAATACTACATTGTATGACACTACATGTGTAGACACGCGGTGTACTCACAGTACCAGCAGTCACCATGTAATATAACCATTGTATGATACTACAGGTTTAGACACGCGGTGTACTCACAGTACCAGCAGTCACCATGTAATATAACCATTGTATGACACTACATGTGTAGACACGCGGTGTACTCACAGTACCAGCAGTCACCATGCAATATAACCATTGTATGATACTACAGGTTTAGACACGCGGTGTACTCACAGTACCAGCAGTCACCACGTAATACTACATTGTATGACACTACATGTGTAGACACGCGGTGTACTCACAGTACCAGCAGTCACCACGCAATACAACCATTGTATGATACTACAGGTTTAGACACGCGGCGTACTCACAGTACCAGCAGTCACCATGCAATATAACCATTGTATGATACTACATGTGTGGACACGCGGTGTACTCACAGTACCAGCAGTCACCACGCAATACCACCATTGTATGATACTACATGTGTAGACACGAAGTGTACTCACAGTACCAGCAGTCACCACGCAATACAACCATTGTATGATACTACAGGTTTAGACACGCGGTGTACTCACAGTACCAGCAGTCACCATGCAATACAACCATTGTATGATACTACATGTGTAGACACGAAGTGTACTCACAGTACCAGCAGTCACCACGCAATACAACCATTGTATGATACTACAGGTTTAGACACGCGGTGTACTCACAGTACCAGCAGTCACCATGCAATACAACCATTGTATGATACTACAGGTTTAGACACGCGGTGTACTCACAGTACCAGCAGTCACCATGCAATACAACCATTGTATGATACTACATGTGTAGACACGAAGTGTACTCACAGTACCAGAAGTCACCACGTAATACCACATTGTATGATACTACATGTGTAGACACGAAATGTACTCACAGTACCAGCAGTCACCATGCAATATAACCATTGTATGATACTACATGTGTAGACACGCGGTGTACTCACAGTACCAGCATTCACCACGTAATACCACATTGTATGATACTACATGTGTAGACACGAAGTGTACTCACAGTACCAGAAGTCACCACGTAATACCACATTGTATGATACTACATGTGTAGACACGAAGTGTACTCACAGTACCAGAAGTCACCACGTAATACCACATTGTATGATACTACATGTGTAGACACGAAGTGTACTCACAGTACCAGCAGTCACCACATAATACCACCATTGTATGATACTACATGTGTAGACACGAAGTGTACTCACAGTACCAGCAGTCACCACGTAGTACCACCATTGTATGATACTACATGTGTAGACACGAAGTGTACTCACAGTACCAGCAGTCATCACGTAATACCACCATTGTATGATACTACATGTGCAGACACGAAGTGTACTCACAGTACCAGTAGTCACAACGTAATACCACATTGTATGATACTACATGTGTAGACACGAAGTGTACTTACAGTACCAGCATTCACCACGTAATACCACATTGTATGATACTACATGTGTAGACACGAAATGTACTCACAGTACCAGCAGTCACCACGTAATACCACCATTGTATGCTACTACATGTGCAGACACGAAGTGTACTCACAGTACCAGCATTCACCACATAATACCACCATTGTATGATACTACATGTGTAGACACGAAATGTACTCACAGCACCAGCAGTCACCACATAATACCACATTGTATGATACTACATGTGTAGACACGAAGTGTACTCACAGTACCAGCATTCACCACGTAATACCACATTGTATGATACTACATGTGTAGACACGAAGTGTACTCACAGTACCAGCAGTCACCACGTAATACCACATTGTATGATACTACATGTGTAGACACGAAGTGTACTCACAGTACCAGCAGTCACCACATAATACCACCATTGTATGATACTACATGTGTAGACACGAAGTGTACTCACAGTACCAGCAGTCACCACGCAATACAACCATTGTATGATACTACATGTGTAGACACGCGGTGTACTCACAGTACCAGCAGTCACCACGTAATACCACATTGTATGATACTACATGTTTAGACACGAAGTGTACTCACAGTACCAGAAGTCACCACGTAATACCACATTGTATGATACTACATGTGTAGACACGAAGTGTACTCACAGTACCAGCAGTCACCACGTAATACCACATTGTATGATACTACATGTGTAGACACGAAGTGTACTCACAGTACCAGCAGTCACCACATAATACCACATTGTATGATACTACATGTGTAGACACGAAGTGTACTCACAGTACCAGCAGTCACCACGTAATACCACATTGTATGATACTACATGTGTAGACACGAAGTGTACTCACAGTACCAGCAGTCACCATGTAATATCACCATTGTAAGATTACTACATGTGTAGACACGAAGTGTACTCACAGTACCAGCATTCACCACGTAATACCACCATTGTATGATACTACATGTGTAGACACGAAGTGTACTCACAGTACCAGCAGTCACCACGTAATACCACATTGTATGATACTACATGTGTAGACACGAAGTGTACTTACAGTACCAGCATTCACCACGTAAAACCACATTGTATGATACTACATGTGTAGACATGAAGTGTACTCACAGCTATGTGTACCAAGCCGTGTACTAACAAAGGTGAGAGATCCATCCCGCCGTGGTGACATAACAGATCGATGGAGTCAACGCCCGGGACTGACCCACTTGCGGCAGAAGGTCGGTAGCTCCACGGACAACCCGACATTATCTCCGGGACAGCTGAGCCTGCCAATCATCGTCTTCGCTCAGAGTCAGGATAGAGACACAAACAGCTGTGTAACATAAATAGAAACCTTCATTTTAACACAGTTTATATATAACTTTTTTCAACTTCTCATTTGCCGGTCACAAGCCCGGATGAAAAAGGAGGAGGGGAGCAGTAAACAAGCTCACTAAAAAACCTGGATTCAGCTGGCCCGGCTGATAGTACCCTGTAAGCGCTCCTGATCTAGGGATACAGGATGAGTCTGTACTCCATGTTAGGAGCGGCTGCACATGACGTCTGTTCCTCATGTCAGAGGCGGGCATTTCTTTTGGAGCTAAGTCGGCCTGCCACTGAGTAGTGCTCCCAGTCTTAATGATAAAGGCAGACACATTCTACCTCACTCAGTCATGATGGTTGTCAAGCTTTACAAACTTGATACCCTAATATGATAGAGTGGAGATAAGAAAGAAGAAGAAGAAGAATATATATAGGTTTTGGTAATTCATAAATTCTTAAAAATCAAGTTAAATGGTTTCTTTGTCTCTATACAACTTTTACAAAGCAGTAAATAGGAAAAAAAAAACCAAATGATTTTAATCGTCAACATTAGGTAATAAGACCAAATCCAAATAAATAAATAGTGTATGACGTTTGGTAACAGCGTTTTTACTATCTTCAGACAAAAGTACTGAATGAGAAATTTTACCACAGCAAGGTTTAAATAGTTACTGTTATCAAGTGTGTGAACAAGATAGCAGATAAGAAGAAGATTAATCGTTTTATTCTTCACTACATGATGGTGATTGATCATCGTGAGGGTATCGTTGCAATAAGAGAGGAGAATCTGTATTAGACTAGTGTCTTAATAAAGTCTTTGTGTGTGTGATAATTCGTAAATTTTAAAAGGGCAAATCAAATATATAAGTAGAGCTAGTATATTGAAAGTTTTCATACACTTCTTCTTTTTTTTTTTTTTTTTCAATTTAAAGCCCTATGTCTCCCTTGGGACACTTGCGCTGTCATACATGTATGCCTTTACATTTGTCTATACATATTTACGTTAATTTTTGGCACTAAAGAATAGCCATATGATATTAACAGGGAGAAATAGAAAATGGTTAAGAAAATTTCATTAAATATTTACATCAAAACTGTTCATTTATCTGAGGTGCCTTGTCCGTATGGATGTCCTCTTCTGGATTGATGTCTGCCATATAGAGGGCTGCAAGGATGGCACTGCAACTGTATATATGGTCCGGATTGAGTTGGGTGTTGTGACTTCGGGACTCCATTTCAGTACAATCCAATAAAAGATATATTGAGGTTTATTCCTCACATGTCCACAAAAACAACTCAAGTCTTCTACTGCTTTATTTCCTTTTAGCAGAGATGCCCGAAAGATTGAAACTACATTAATGAAATGAAAAGAAATGCATCTCCAGAAACCTGTTATAATCTTATTTACATATATCCAGGAAATTCAAATCAAGTAAGTTGTAGAGCTGTTAGATGCAACCATAGTCTATATTGACTCCCATTTCTTGGAATTATGAGCTGCATTCATTTTGTGCTCATTTGAAATAATACAATTGTATAAATACCTCATGCCTTATATTCATTTTATTATCCATAGGGCTTGATTGATTATCCATGGAATAAATAATTTGTATCAAATTCGATCGTCTTTTTAAAGATCATTAGTTTAAAACTTAATATTTGTGTGTTTGTTAATCCCAGTGTACAATAAAATAATCATAGATAAAAATAACTAAATTAAAGTAACGTAAAGATAGAGGTTGCCTGGCCGGCATTCATAATTTTTCAAATTAAAGATACTTTGGCCGGTATAAATCTTTTTTTATTATCTCGAAGTTTCGACAAAAAAATTTTGTCCTCGTAATTTTTGTTCGCTCTTGACGAGGACCAAAGATTTTTGTCGAAACGTCAAGATAATAAAAAGATTTACTGGTCAAAGTATCTTTAATTTTAAGAACTATATGAAAGTATATCAATAAAATAGGTGGAAACGAATGCCTCTACGCTGTTTCCTACCTGACTGGCAAGAACTGGCACGCCATGTTTGGCCCACAGGGACGACAGAAAACTTTATCGGTCCATTTGGTCTTTCAGACTTCACCTGCGTTTTGTCATAATAAAATCATAATATTGGAAAATTCATAGTTAGTTGTTATAAAATACATCAATTTCTCTGTTAGAAGAAGATAGGGGGAACAAGATATAATATATATCTCCTTCTCACGAGGGATACTTGATTTGCTTCCAATTCCTGGGTTCTAGAAAAATAGAAGCTCTCAGAATGAAAAAAGACGTTTTTTAAGAATCTTTTTCTTTAGTTTTTTCCCTCTTTTCGCTCTCCACTTCTTCCATCCATACAGTGGTACCTCGACATACGAGTTTAATTCGTTCCGCAACCTTGCTCATATCTTGAATTACTCGTATCTCGAAGCAAATTTCCCCATACAAAACAATTGAACTACCATTAATCCGTTCCAACCTCCAAAATGTCACCCCAGTTATTTTTGTTACGTGGTTTTAAATAATAAAAATGTATTTATAAATATCAAATATTTATTGCACAAAAACAAAAAAGAGAATGTAAAGAAATAAATTAGATATCCTCACTGGTCTTTGCCTTTTTCGCTACATTTTTCTCGCTTTTACCTGTAGGCCGTTTAGAAAAAACATGTCCAATACTCATCATCTTTTTCTTAGCACTTGACTTTTTACAAACTTTCTTCCGATCCATGGTTATAAAAATAAATGAACTAAAACTGTAAATGTACTGTCTTGTGTAATGTCTTGTAACCCCAAGGAGAATCCTCTGTAAGACCAGTGTGTCTTAATAAAAGTTTTTGTGTGTGTGTGTGAATCTTTTTCTTTATTCAGAATGAGACATCTTGAGGGAAGGAGATGATGGGAGGTAGATTCATGTTTATTATCATTTAATCATCATCACATTATTTAATATTGTCACGTTTAAAATTAGGGAAGACCAACTTCGGGATGAGACAACAATTTATTTCAGGCAAGAACAAACTATGAATGGTAAAGAAAAGATAATCCACGAGGGAAATTTACAGAGTAGTAAAATATAAACATAAAAATGATCACTCTGTTAATAAAAATAATAAAATTAATAAATACTTTGTTACAATATAATACACCTATCCCCCGATTTACACGGTAGATACGTTTCTGAGAAAAACGTGTAAATCGAAAATTATTATTTTTTTTAAATTATAAATACAGACACAGTGTACGTGTGCAGCAAGTCAGCACATAAGCTCGGGATTCCTCGTGAGATGTACGATATACACAGCGCATGTGTTCAATCACAGTAGCATTTAGTATAGTGCGATAAAAACAAAAAAAAACTTATTTGGAAAACCGTGTAAAAGCGAAAACGTGTAAAACAAGTACCGTGTAAATCGGGGGATAGGTGTATAAAGTTACGGGAGAATTATATTCATGTACCAAAATCGGCATCTCTTCCTTTAAGTATGCATTATATAACGATGGTACTATACATCACCCTAGTCAAAATCTTTGCTGGTGATGATAAATAATGAGCATCAACACAATTTTTGGCAAATTCAAAACAAAATCCAATATTTATATCATCGTGGGCCACTTGGGCCGTTGTGGGCCACAACGTTCGATCGCGAATAAAATTATATTTATATCATGGTTTTTTCGGGCTTTGGCTTTAATCAGTACAGGGGCGGCTTCGATTTCATAACATCTTATGAGAGGGGTTATGAAATCGGTCGAATTTACAAACAGGTGTTTAAGCTGGTGAAGTGACAAGGGCTGATTTTCAGGTAAGAATACAATATAAAGTTGAGGAAGGATGATATTCATGTACCAAAAAAGGCATCTCTCTTTAATTTTGCATCAGAACGATGCACTGTTCATCACCTCAGTAGAAAGCTTTACTAGTGATGATAAAGAATGAGCATCAACACAAATTTTGGCAAATTTAGACAAAATTTCAATCAGTATACCATGGTTTCGGGCTTTAGCCCTCATCAGTACAGGGGCGGCATCGATTTCATTATTATTATTTATTTTATTCTAAGCGTTACCCTGGACTCCTGGAGTAATTTCATAATATCCTACGAGAGAGGTTGTGAAATCGGTCAAATTTACCAAACAGGTTTTTTAAGCTGGTGAAGTGGCAAGGGCCGATTTTCAGGCAAGAATACAATGATATTCATGTACCAAAAAGGCATCTCATCTTTTAATTATTCATCAGAACGATGCACTGTTCATCATCTCAGTAAAAAGCCTTACAAAAGATGCACTCGACTTTTTAGATAGATTACACCGTCTATAAGAACTGGAGATAGTCGAGCGAGTTTCTCCTGCTTCATTGCCTTTCCTCTGGACAGTACTGAGAGCTCTTTTGCATACACTTCACTTCTACGCTGCATCATACTCTCCTGGGTTTACTATGAAACTACCTTTCATAATAAAGAATGAGCAACAACACAATTTTTGGCAAATTCGTCGGAACAAAATCAAATTATATATTTTTTTGTTTAAAATCGACAATTTATAGCAAAACAACTAGAGCTAGTGAATATTTTCTTGGTTTAACAAAGAAATCGTGGGGATTGGATAGTAGGCGATCATTAACAATATATAAGACCTTATTTAGAAGCACAATAATTTATGGTTCAACAATCTGGTACCCATATATAAACACGAGATCTGAAAACAAAATAGATTCACTACAGTATAAAATTCTTAAACACTGTATACATGCTTATAATACAAAATCTTCGAATTGTGCACATGTTCTCGCAAGAATACCTAAAATTACGGATTTCATTTTGTCAAACATACTTAAAGTTGAAATAGATTATAATAGAAATGATCCAGCAAAAAGAATGATATTATCTAACTTTATAAATGAAAAACTGCAAAAACACAATGAAAATTCTAATGATAATTTCAGAGAATATATTTTTGAAAATTCAATATTACACCAAATGTTAACCATACACACGCACACAACCAATTTTTTTAAATTTGCAACAATTAACGGGGCATGGATACTTTAACACATACATAATTATACAGAATTGGTAGAATTGATTCTTCAATCTGCTTATGTGACCAAGAAGATCACAACCCTGAGCATATTTTAATCCGGTACCAACTTGTTGCAGATTTGAGAGTACATGTCAAATGAACAGTTTCAGTTTAAGCCAAATGGTTTCCAGTAGAGAATATATCAATTTTAACAAGTTCTGCAGACTCTTTCTCAACTACTGTGGATCTAAATTATACTAATTAATTGAAAATTAAAACTCTAATTCGTGTAATATATTATTTTTATATAATCTATATTTCTCTCTTTATTTTTAGTGGTTAATTATTATAATATATTAACTATTATTGATTGAACAAATGAGATCTAATATGTAAATAAAAACTCAATTTCTTGTATAAATATTGTTGCTCTAAAATTTAATTGTTAATAATTTTTCACTCTCTCTAATCTATATATATAAAATTGAATGACTGTCTGTCTGTGTGTACTCTATAGATTCAAAAACCATACATCCAATCGCCGTGAAATTTTGGGATATTATTAGGTATATCCCCGGGAGGTTTTTTGAAAAATAATATCTTGAATATCTTGAATATCCTTAGAGTTATTTGCAGATTTGTAGATTTAACTCGCAAGCAGCGCCACCATTGCGACGATGATAACAAGTTTTTTTATCTATAAGTTTTATTAACACTAAGTTTATTATCTTAAAGATTATTTATCAAAAGTAAGATTATCTAAGGATGACACGGCAATTTATTTGAGACAAGAATAATGATACAATTCCAAGGCGAAGATACTATTCCTTTAACTTCCAATTACCGAGGGAACCAATTAATATTGATTTTATTCAACTTATCGAGTATTTTTTCAAGGGACCGGGGGAAAATGTTCACTAGATAAAACGATGATTTTGTAATGTAGAAAATTAGGAAAGACAAAATTCAGGATGACACGGCACACAGGGACCGGGAAAAAATGTTCACTTTATCGAGAGATTCAAATTTACGAGTTTCAAATTATCAAAATATATCTTCTTTTTTTAATAAGTTTATAGAGAATTGTTTTAACAAATGTTCGTTATACAAACCTTTACTCGGGTAAAACCCCGGGCGAAGCCGGGTACATCCGCTAGTACACTATAAATGTTTATTCATGATAAAATTGTGAAAAAAGTTTTTAAAATTACAAAATATTTTCTCACAATGAGTTTTTTTTTATTACAAAACGTTAGCTTTCAAGCGAAAATCGCGCTTCAACGGGCTTAATAAAACATCGAATATATATATATATATTTTAAAAAAGATGCATATATTGGATTTATAATGAATTTATTGTTCCAATATTTCGAGGGGCAACTCGCCTCTCTTTATCGAGGATGTTTGTGTTTTCACTAAAGCATGCGCGCACGTGTACACCACTCTCGTTCTACAAGGCCAATGAAAGAATTGTATCCTTGATTTAAACATTACATTCAGTATATATATACAGCTAATAATTATATACATTATTACAGATAAATACCATTATTATTATTTTGTCTACACATTGTGCTTGAAATAGAGATTTATATATAACAGTGTAACCGCAAATAATTGTGTGCATACACATTAATTCTAAATTAATGATAAAATTTTAAGGGTAATAAATGAGTAAATTAAAAGCATATACATAGCTATTTACAATCAATTAGGATATGAATTCTTTATAAATTTCTGGAAAATCAATTTTTCTGTTTATACTGTGTTTGTCTTCGGCAGAAGCCCAACTTTCTAAAAACAGTCTACAATGCTTTTCTGTAATATTTTTGTATATAATTGATGCTTGTTTGAAATCAGGTATATGGCTATTATTTATGGAGTGGTCAACTAGGAGGGATAATGGTTTGTAGTTTTTTAAAGCTGCTTTATGTTGATTAATACGATCTTTAAGTGATTTACCTGTTTCTCCAATGTATGTAGCTTGACATGTTTGTTTATATATATCGCGATTATCACTTGAAAGCTAGCGTTTTGTAATAAAAATAAACTCATTGTGATAAAATATTTTGCAATTCTAACACTAGAAATGCTTTATATATATATATATGATGCACTATATATATATGTTGTGATGTGTTTTGTCCTGTTGGATGAATGCCGTGATGAGTTGGTTAGATGAAGTCGTTGTGGCCTCAATGTCCAGAGTGGTTTCAGGCATGAATGTATTGTACCAGAGAACGAGACATGGGAACACAGGGAACTCTGAAATGGGGCTGACTAACGGGGCAATGGCACCCACCTTTCCATGGAGAAACAATACAGACAAGACACCTCAGTTGGTCGGTATTATGATTAGGGTGCACGGACCGATCTGATCTGTTTCATGAACAAGTCACATGGACAAAATCAGAAATTGACTGGACAAGACACTGCCACCACCAATTCTTCTGCTAGTTTTTTAGTCTTTATCTTGTATTCTTATGTGAGCAATAGTGATCCAGACATATTCGAATAAAGCAAAAAATAGAGCAAAGAGTTTCTTTTGAGGTGTTGCAAACTTTCTAGAAAAACCTGCTCTTTAACGGACAAATCCAAAAACAAAAAGAGATTTTATCAGACGTGGAGAAAAAAAAAATTATTTGATATAATTTTTTTTTCTTATTCGAATATTGTATTCTTAAAGAACATAGTGTAGCTTATTGTATCTCAATAGACGTTTTTGATTATCAACGTTTGCAAGTTCCAAAATAACTTTATTTGTTCTCACTCGAGAAGAACAAACTAGTTCATCGTATTTACAATGGGGGAAACCTTCATAATCATATCATGCTCAGAACTGACAATAGAGGACCTATTTTCCAGGCCTATAACTACCATCACAAAATTGAAGAGGAGTGGACTTCAGGAATTGGTTTAACCATGGAGATAAGCACCACCACTGATAAGCCAGGACTATATAGTAATACTTGAAATGTAATAGTGCGGAAGCTTCTCCGGAACATATCATGCTCAGAACTGACAATAGAGGACCTATTTTCCAGGCCTATAACTACCATCACAAAATTGAAGAGGAGTGGACTTCGGGAATTGGTTTAACCATGGAGATATGCAGCACCACTGATAAGCCAGGACTATATAGTAATACTTGAAATGTAATAGTGCGGAAGCTTCTCCGGAACATATCATGCTCAGAACTGACAATAGAGGACCTATTTTCCAGGCCTATAACTACCATCGCAAAATTGAAGAGGAGTGGACTTCGGGAATTGGTTTAACCATGGAGATATGCAGCACCACTGATAAGCCAGGACTATATAGTAATACTTGAAATGTAATAGTGCGGAAGCTTCTCCGGAACATATCATGCTCAGAACTGACAATAGAGGACCTATTTTCCAGGCCTAAAACTACCATCACAAAATTGAAGAGGAGTGGACTTCGGGAATTGGTTTAACCATGGAGAAATGCAGCACCACTGATAAGCCAGGACTATATAGTAATACTTGAAATGTAATAGTGCGGAAGCTTCTCCGGAACATATCATGCTCAGAACTGACAATAAAGGACCTATTTTCCAGGCCTATAACTACCATCGCAAAATTGGATAAAAGTAGACTTCAGGAATTGGTTTAACCATGGAGATAAGCACCACCACCACCACAATGGGGGATATGGTTATATATATACAAGGGTACATTTTAAATTATATTTTATATTGGAATTCTCAGATATTCCAAACTCTCATTCGGATATTTAAGAGCTTCTATAGAATATCTAAAGATTCTATTTGAAATTTTAGAGCACGTTGATTGGAGTATTTTGTCTTTCTATGGGCACATCTCCCTGCATATGTTATAATACACTTATCAGCGTCATAATCAAGCAACAATTCTTAATCAATTCTGTCACCGTTTGCTTTTGTTAATGGAATAAATACCCAAATATGGCCATTTCTCATAACCATCGGTGGTTCAGTGGTAGAATGCTCGCCTGCCACGCGGGCGGCCCGGGTTCGATTCCCGGCCGATGCATTTTTTTTTACAATTTTTAAAACTCATTTATATATTATACAAGAATGACATCCACGGCGCCAATTTATAATTGTAACGAATAGTATTTGAATAAAAGCATTTAATCGGGTAAAACCCGGGCGTTGCCCGGGTCATTCGGCTAGTATGTTATAATATTGAATTCTACCATTATAATTGTCAGTGACTTCTATGTATAGCTATATAATGTGTGGAGGCAATGTGATTTATGCGAAGATGAGAATGAGTTGAAATGATTCTTGAATATATTGACATTGGAATTACCTTAGATATAGGTAAAGTGCACAAATTCCTTTCTTATTCTTTTGAATATCCATGAAAATTCCGCTTTAAGTATATACTACTCTGATCAAAAAGTTTCGACACTTTGCTCATAAAATCCTAACATCTCAATATATTTTCTCCCGGTTTCTGGCAAACGCAAGCGTCGCCCTTGGCTTGGAGACCTGCCAATTTTCAAAAATCACGCGCCACAACAGCGCGAGCAGCGGCTGTTCGAAGTGAAGTCAGTTTGCCCGTGCTTCGATTTCGATAGTCACCGAAATGGAGGATCAACGAATTTGCATCAAGTTCTGTGTGAAAAACGGATTCAAGGGTGCCGAAATTTTTTGGATGTTGCAAACAGCTTACGGGGATGCCGTCATGAGCCGAAGACGAGTTTTCGAGTGGTACAAGCGCTTCAAGGAGGGTCGGGAAGAGACCGCCGACAACGAGCGTTCCGGGAGACCGTCCACATCAACCACGCCTGAAAAGTGGACATGGTGTTAGGACTGGTGCGTGAAGACCGACGAATAACTGTCAGGGAGGTCGCCGAAGAAGCAGGGATATCATTCGGGTCGACTCAATCGATAATGAAGGACATTTTGGGAGTAAGAAGACTCAACGCCGTTCTCGTTCCCAAAGATTTGACTTTTGATCAAAAGAACGCCCGGAAAGAAACGGCCAGTCTCAATCTCGAAGCGACAACCGACGACCCCGAATTGCTGAAGAGAGTCATTATTGGAGACGAAACATGGATTTACGGCTTTGATTCGGAAACTACCCAACAGGCATCGGAGTGGCGCTTCAAAAATGAGCCGAGACCAAAGAAAGCGAAGAAGGCGGCTCCCAGCAAAGTCAAGGTCATATTGACGGTGTTCTTCGACTACCAGGTCATCGTTCATCAGGAATTTCAACAACAAGGCTCTACAATAACTGCTGACTCCTTCCTGGGAGTTTTGAGGCGACTGAAGGAAGCGATCAGGCAGAAACGGCCGGAGCTGGGGAGGAGCAAGTCGTGGATCCTCCACCACGATAACGCGCCGGCGCACACATTTCAAAATCTCGAAGTTCCTGCAGGACCCCTCAACCTCCCTACAGTCCCAATTTGGCCCCCTGCGACTTCTTCCTTTTTGGAAAGCTAAAAAAAGGTTAAAGGGTCGGAAATTTCAGAGCATAGAAGAGATCAAAGTGGAATCGAAGAAGTCCATGAAGGCGATCCCGAAAACAGACTATCAGAGGTGTTTTGCCGACTGGAAAAAAAGGTGGCAGAAGTGCATCGCGGCCAACGGGGACTACTTTGAAGGGGACAATTTGAATTTGGTAGAATAATAAAGTTTTTTAAACTTATGAGCAAAGTGTCAAAACCTTTTGATCAGAGTAGTAGGTTGGTTTTATACCTAAAAACGTCCACCAGAATACGTAAAAAGGTTTAAAGTTCATTTTCTCAAGTCTCACCTTATCGAGAAACGCAAGACCTGCAGCAGGGCCCTTTATGAAAAGTACCTGGCAGGTGAAAAAATGGAAGAATGTTGTTACACTGGACGAGGCATGGGTTTACCTCAATGACAGCAACCAACCCCGTGCCATTTACTACGCTAACTCTCAAATAAACTCTTTCAGAACTGGATCAAGCAATGAAAGGAAGGAAAGATTTTCCAACGGCTTCGTGATCTTTTCAAGTTTCTGCTACAATGGAAAGCTTCCAATAAAGAAGGTAGGCCCAAATGTCAAGATAAATTCACAAATCTACCAAAGACTTATCATAGACCCATTATTCAACAATAAAATCCTATTTTTGTATCCAAGTGACTCAAGATCCGTGTGGCTGCACCAGGATAAAGCCACGAGTCATACATCACGTTCAACACGTCAATACCTGGACGAAAAGATGGATGAAACCGGCATTTCGTCCATTTCTTTTAAGCACTTCCCTGCCAAATCCCCAAACTTAGCCGTTATGGATTTTGTGTTTTTGGCTTGCTAAAACTGTTCTTAAATCTAGAAAATTCGAAGACGCTAGGAGATCTTTGTAGAGTCGTTAAGGATTGTTGGAATGCTCTTGATCAGAATATTCTAAGACGAAGCCTTATTTCTTGGAAACATCGATGCAGAACTGTTGCTAAACATCAAGGCTTACACATAGAAAAGAATAAGTTGTACAAAAACATTTGTAAATTATTTTTCAATGAAGCACTAAAATACGTTCTTTTAAAAATGGAACACCCACCGTAGTTATCTATATTCCTACGTGGAAAATTAAGAAAAACAAACTTCAGGATGACACAGCTCTCTCTCTCTAACCCGGATTCCTGGAGCAACGTACTAATCAATGACACAACAATTCATTTAAGGCAAGAACAAACTATGCATGATAAAAAAAAGATAAGCAATGAGGGAAGTTTACAGAGTATCAAAATATAAATATCAAAAATGATACTCTGTTAATAAAACAATACTTTGCTACAATAGAAACAAGACAGAACTCTAGGGAACGCAAGACCTGCAGCAGGGCCCTTTATGAAAAGTACCTGGCAGGTGAAAAATGGAAGAATGTTGTTACACTGGACGAGGCATGGGTTTACCTCAATGACAGCAACCAACCCCGTGCCATTTACTACGCTAACTCTCAAATAAACTCTTTCAGAACTGGGTCAAGCAATGAAAGGAAGGAAAGATTTTCCAACGGCTTCGTGATCTTTTCAAGTTTCTGCTACAATGGAAAGCTTCCAATAAAGATGGTAGGCCCAAATGTCAAGATAAATTCACAAATCTACCAAAGACTTATCATAGACCCATTATTCAACAATAAAATCCTATTTTGTATCCAAGTGACTCAAGATCCGTGTGGTTGCACCATGATAAAACCACGAGTCATACATCACGTTCAACACTTCAATACTTCAATATTTCCACATTGGCATTATAACGATAAGACTCTACAAAAAAAAAAAGAATTACTGTACATGTGACATTGGTAGTTCATGAAGCTAAAACACAATTGTTTTATAGAGATATATACGTATCGCTGTTTCAACTACAATATTGTGTAGATAGACATCAGTGGGGTGTAATACTCTACCAACACACCGACCTACATCGATCCTAGAGAAGAGTGTTTGTTTTCTCTCATGTTGCCCCTAACAACAACACATCTTCCAGCAATTCTTTACATAGAGATTGCCTTCATATAACATCGTGGTTAGTCACCTCGCATTTGTTTATCTTTCACGCATGTTCAATTGATGACTGTAACCTTGAGTATTTATTAGATGGATTGAGAGATTTTTATCCAATTATATATCACATGTATAGAATATATTTATATCGATCTAGCTGGAAAAATATAAGAATAAATTCTTGGGAATCGAATCAAGCAGATGTGTTTGTAATACCATTGTTATACTCGACCATGGTGGGAAGACGGCTGTCACTGCTTGTACAAATGCAAGTATATATACCACATGGCTACATATGTAGTACCAGGCCACGGTGGGTAGAAGCTTGAGACTGCTTATACAAGTGAACATGGCTACATATGTAGTACCAGGCCACGGTGGGTAGAAGCTTGAGACTGCTTATACAAGTGAACATGGCTACATATGTAGTAACAGGCCACGGTGGGTAGAAGCTTGAGACTGCTTATACAAGTGAACATGGCTACATATGTAGTAACAGGCCACGGTGGGTAGAAGCTTGAGATTGCTTATACAAGTGAACATGGCTACATAAGTAGTACCAGGCCACGGTGGGTAGAAGCTTGAGACTGCTTATACAAGTGAACATGGCTACATATGTAGTACCAGGCCACGGTGGGTAGAAGCTTGAGATTGCTTATACAAGTGAACATGGCTACATAAGTAGTACCAAGCCACGGTGGGTAGAAGCTTGAGACTGCTTGTACAAGTGAACATGGCTACATATGTAGTACCAGGCCACGGTGGGTAGAAACTTGAGACTGCTTGTACAAGTGAACATGGCTACATATGTAGTAACAGGCCACGGTGGGTAGAAGCTTGAGACTGCTTATACAAGTGAACATTGCTACATATGTAGTACCAGGCCACGGTGGGTAGAAACTTGAGACTGCTTGTACAATTGCAAGTATACACCACATGGCTACATAATATAAACAAACCTGAAAGGCATATCTAAATAGCCTAATTTTTATTCTCTCATTTATAAATAGATAGTTTTTATAAATATATAATTCACATTATGTCGCTTCAACTTGTAAACAAATTTAAAATAATTTCAAGGTTTCCGCTATTAAGGGGAGTTACCTCCTGCAGAACACTCAACACGACCCAGAAGCAACCTGAGATTTCAGACCTCGAACCACCAGAGGAGAAGAAGTACCAAGTAGAGGCCTATAACCAACCCAAGGGTAACATCTACGATAACAAGCCGTTCAAGGTCCGGGTGGAGGCAGGGAAGGAGTACTTATGGTGTTCCTGCGGCTGGAGTAAGACCCAGCCTTTCTGCGATGGGACACATAAATTTTGGTACTACAGGATCAAGACCAAGCCCCTCTACTTTGTGGCCAAGGAGACCAAGGATGTTTGGCTCTGTAACTGCAAGCAATCGAACCACAGACCGTTCTGCGATGGCACGCACAAGAAGGAAGAGATACAGAATGCTCCTGTCAGGTGTATGACAAAGAGTTAGAATAGAATACATATGTAGTGCCAGGCCACGGTGGGTAGAAGCTTGAGACTGCTTGTACAAGTGCAAGTATACACCACATGGCTACATATGTAGTTCCAGTCCACGATGGATAGAAACTTGAGACTGCTTGTACAAGTGCAAGTATACACCACAAGGCTACATATGTAGTACCAGGCCACGGTGGGTAGAAGCTTGAGTCTGCTTGTACAAGTGCAAGTATACACCACATATGTAGTACCAGGCCACGGTGGGTAGAAGCTTGAGTCTGCTTGTACAAGTGCAAGTATACACCACATATGTAGTACCAGGCCACGGTGGGTAGAAGCTTGAGACTGCTTGTACAAGTGCAAGTATACACCACAAGGCTACATATGTAGTACCAGGCCACGGTGGGTAGAAGCTTGAGTCTGCTTGTACAAGTGCAAGTATACACCACATATGTAGTACCAGGCCACGATGGGTAGAAGCTTGAGTCTGCTTGTACAAGTGCAAGTATACACCACATATGTAGTACCAGGCCACACGGTGGGTAGAAACTTGAGACTGCTTGTACAAGTGCAAGTATACACCACATATGTAGTACCAGGCCACACGGTGGGTAGAAACTTGAGTCTGCTTGTACAAGTGCAAGTATACACCACATATGTAGTACCAGGCCACGATGGGTAGAAGCTTGAGTCTGCTTGTACAAGTGCAAGTATACACCACATATGTAGTACCAGGCCACACGGTGGGTAGAAACTTGAGACTGCTTGTACAAGTGCAAGTATACACCACATATGTAGTACCAGGCCATAGTGAAGGAGGGTTGTCACGGCTTGTACAAGTTGGTGGAATGTCTTTGTAACATGATACTTGCAGCAGGTGGCTGCGATGTCGTACGCCAATTACTTATAACATTTCCACTGTGATGACGCACTCAGAAAATTAAGGTTTTGACTGAATAATTTATATTCATTATTCTAATACAGTTTAGAAGTTTTCCACTTCAAAAACTTTCTTGTCGAAGAAGTATGTTTTTTTTCTATGTCTATTAAAGATGTGAAGAACATCTCGGCTACAAGCCTATCGTGGTCCGACATTGAATATGGCACAACAGAGCAATATCTGAAGACATGAGTAAGATTTGCCGTAATCCGGTCAATTCGGGTTTTAAAGATCGTGTTTTCTTCTGTGGATACGCGCCGTCTTCATTAGGGTTGAGGAGTCTATAGATGTCTATAACATTTATAATATTATTAAAAATCAACGAATAGTTGTTATTTATTCCGATATATGGCGCAAGCCATCAGCAACTTTCAGTTGCCCTATAAGGAGAAGCCTTTTTTTCTTAATTTATTTCCCTGTTAAATTCTTTTAGAATATTCAATTTTGATATATTTTTCGAATCGCTAAGCGGATTTTGTCTTTACTGTTAAAGTCGCCAAGAATGATCACGTTGTGTGAGAACTTATCAATAAATATTTGTGTATTCGTTAGATCGGCTTCTAAATAGATCGCAGGGTTCGCGTTTTATATGAACGTTTAGTAAATCGATAAGGTTGTTGAAAATATTTCGAGAGAACATGTTATTAAGAAGACAAAAAGGCATTGTAAGCTTGAAAGGTTGTGGCATGATATCTGAAAATTGTCCATTAATTGAATTATAAATGAGAGATATGTATGATAAATATATAAAAGGCAAAATTTTAAAACAAAAAAACATAAGTAAAAGTGACTTGAAAGTTAAAATAAATTTTGAAATTTGAAAAAAGTGTGTGTGGTGGGGATTAAATTAAAGGAGATTTTAAAATTAACAATAAATAATAATAAAAGATAAAAGTTGGTCGAGGTGAAATTGAAATTATTTTGGAGTTAATAAAAGGTTGAGGGGGGGGGGGGGGGGGGGAATATATAAAAATAAAAGACTAAATACATATTGGTTAACATGTTTGAACAAAAAAATTGAAATAATTTTTATGTAAAAAGATTGATATGCCCCATGCCCATTTAAAGTCGCATATATAATGTATGTTGACGAGAGAGTATTTTTTAAACTGATATTCAAATACAGTAGATATATTGTTTATGATAGTTTCAGCTAGAAATGGTACTACAGCGTGGACACGATTTTAAGAGAGAAAAAAAATTGGTTACAGGTGAATGAAAAATGGGATAATTTGGTTGAGTTGATTAAAAAAAAGTTCACGCTATGCCATGATGTGATAGTACTACACATAAGTTGTTGTAAATTTGGGGTTACTCTCTGGTCACCAGTTTGATTAAGGGGACATTAATAGTAAATATTACTTTTTAAAAATGTGTAACTCTTTAAAGTTAAGCAATTTAAGGAATTGAATTATAGTTAAATAAATGAAGTAAATTTAAACATAAAATGGGCATACAGTATTATGGTTTTAAAATTGATATGAGATAAGTTATTTAGAGCATGAATTGTGCTAAAAGTGGGCTAACATGGATGTGATATATATAACAATTTCGTTTCTCAACTTATTTGGATATTTCTGCCTATAGTTTCCTATCTTTTTCAAATCTCAATCTAAAGATGAATTAAAGATTCCAATATCTTGGTAAAATTTATATATAAATAAATAATAAAATTCACACTCAAAGAAGTAAATAGGTATTGAAATCTATAAATAGAGAGAGAGATTAATCTAACGTAAATGAGAAGTAATCGAGGACGATTTGAAACAAGAAAAAGACATCAAATGCCACGTGGAAAATTAGGGAAGACAAACTTCAGAATGAGACAGCAATTTTTTTAGACAAGAACAAACTATGAATGATAAACAAAAGATAAGAAATGAGAGAAGTTTACAGAGTAGTAAAATATAAACATAAAAAATGATACTCTGTTAATATTAGTGTAAAATAATACAGGCTTGTGCAAAATAATAAATGCTTCGCTACATAGCTCCTTCCCTATGGGAGCTGTGACCCACAGCTTGCAATTATTGTAGTTACTGACATGGATCTGACGTGTTTCTGCCAAGGATTCCATCGAAGTCTTGGAACTTTGTCCCTAGTACCTTTGCGTCCTTTTTCTTGCGGCGTGAAGAGCGGCTTTGCGTCGTATCGGCTATAGGGACATCGTCATCTTGGAGGGAAGTCTTTGCTTTTTGACACGGCGGTGGAATCCAGGAGTCAGACTCTGAAAATGTAGATCACAGCACCCATGGCTTCTAGGTCTTCTTGGCGATCTTCAGTTTGTCTTCCCTAATTTACACAGCATTTTCACCAAAATTCCAAGTGGAAAATTAGGGAAGACAAACTTCAGAATGAGACAGCAATTTATTTAAGGCAAGAACAAACTATGAATGATAAAAAATATATATATAAGGAATGAGAGAAGTTTACAGAGTAGTAAAATATAAAAATAAAAAATGATACTCTGTTAATACTAGTGTAAAATAATAAATACTTCGCTACAACATTATTATGAAATAGATAAGTACAAGGCAACATACAACAATTTAATTATGATCAACACTTTTGTACAATGCATTTTTTAAGCTATAGATTGGATTGATGTAAATAGATAAGTAGGGGTGAAATAAAAGTGAATCATTTTATCCCCCTTAAAGATATGGATATTTGGTGACTTCAGTAAATGGCTCCATGAAGAGTCAGTGGACGAGTGGGTATGTAGGATCATTAATCACCATAGACACGGTTAGCCATTAAAAGTTGTTTTTATTTCAAAAAGTCTCTCGACTTATTTAGGCATACACTTTTTAGTTAAATGGTATTCTAACTAAAAAGAAATATAACATATTGTTTACAATAAAATATAAAATAATTTTAAAAAGAATAATTAAATATTTACATTTACAAAATGTAACTTTTATAACTCACAAAGTTTAACACAGCGCCATCTAGGTGTGGCAATTGGAATTATTTCACCCTACATTCACTCCCCCTCCAGTGACCGAGGTCACGTTATGTTAAAAATCTTTCGGGAGGATGAATCACTCTACCACTACGAGTCCTTTGGGGTTCCTCAAAATGGACTCTCTGGGTACGGATACTGGCCTTGGAAGGTTTCAGGTCCTGTTGGATCCCTGGTTGCTGGCGCCGGTCATCATCTTCAGGGTATGACTCCTTCAGAAGATAAACTGGTTTCAAACGGTCGAGGGAAACATTGTCTTCTTTTCCTTTAACCATTACTGTAAAATATTTTACAGTCCTCTTCAAAACCTTAAATGGGCCTTCATAAGCCGGTTCGAGAGGTTTTTTAACTCTGTCCTTTCTAATAAATACGTGGGAGCAACTTTGCAGGTCCTTATGAATGAAAACATTAGGATTCCGGTTGATCCTTGATTTCAGGGGTTGGAGGGAAGACATGTCTTTTTGCAAGTTTTTGATTAGATCATCTCTATCTCTCGTTGGTAGAGAGTCCTGGAAAAATTCTCCTGGAAGTCTTATGGTCTTGCCAAATACCATTTGTGCTATGGAAAAATCAGAAGAACCATAGATTGAGAATCTTAATTCTAAGAGTACTTAAGGCAGCCTCTCAGTCCACCTGATGTAGTTGTGAGAACTTATTGCGGTTTTCAAAGTTCGATGGAACCTTTCAATTTTGCCATTGCTCTGGGGGTGGTATGAAGTCGTATGCTTCAACTGGATTCCGCACATTTTGGCAAATTCCTTAAGTTTCTGAGACATGAATTGCATGCCTCTATCAGTTATTAGGTGGCATGGGGTTCCATATCTGCTGATCCATTCCTTGTAGAAGGATTTGATTATGGTATCTGCTTTTATGTCTTCCAATGGCAGAACTTCCACCCAATTGGTGAAACGGTCGATAAGGGTCAGGCAATAGGTTTTTCCTTCCGATGGTGGTAGAGGTCCAATTAAGTCGATGTGGACGGTTCCAAACCGCTCATCAGGTTTCCCGAATTCACCATACTCAGTTTTGGTATGACGAGTTATTTTACTCTTCTGGCAGTTTATGCATCCCTTAGTCCAATTCCTAATGTCTTTGTTGATATTAAGCCATATATAACGCGAGGTCACTTCTCTGACTGTAGTCTTAATTCCTGGATGAGACAGTCCATGAATTGATGTGAAGACGTTCATCCTTAATTCTTCTGGAATATATGGCCTTATTCTGGAAGTGGAGATATCGCACCAAAGGGTTTTTCCTGAAGGCAAGCGATGCTCTTTAAAAATCAGCGACTTTTTTTGTGACCGAAGATTCGATAATTCAGTATCGTCTTGTTGTTTCTCAGCAATGATGTCGTAATCAATTGAGATGATTTCAGATATTCTTGTCTACGTATCGGCCACCATGTTGTCCTTGCCGCTGACGTGCCGAATCGAAGTCGTGAATTGGGAGATGTATTGCAACTGTCTAACTTGACGGGGAGAAGCTTTTTCGAGGTTTTGTTGGAAGGCGTAGATCAGTGGTTTCTGATCAGTAAAAATGGTAAAATCTCGACCCTCCAAGAAAAATTTAAAATGTTTGATTGCCGAAAAAAATAGCTAGTAATTCGCGATCATAAGTGCTATATTTGGTCTGGCTTTCGCTCAATTTCTTTGAAAAGAACGCTATGGGCTTCCAAGCTCCATCTATGAAATGTTGTAGGACTGCACCCATTGCTCTGTCGGAAGCGTCGGTAAGTAGAGCCAAAGGACATTCGGGGTCAGGGAATGTCAATAGTGCTGGATTTGATAATTCTGTTTTGCACTTTATAAATTTCTGTTCAGCTTCTCTCGTCCAGGGGATAGGGCGCTTATCATTTTTCTTAGAGCCCTTCAAGAAATCGTTCAAGATAGCTTGATCTTCAGCTGCATTCTTCAAGAATCGACGAAAAATTTAGCATCCCTAAAATTCTTCTTAGATCTTGCACTGTTTCAGGTTTTTTGTAATCCACTATGGCTTGAACTTTCGATTCTGTTGGTCTTATTCCTTCTGGAGTGATCCAATATCCTAGGAATTCGACGTTATCGACGTTTAGGACGGTCTTCGCTTGGTTGATGCGTAGTCCATATTGATCCAGTCTTGAAAAAACTGCTCTCAAATGACTCTCGTGTTCTTCTTCGGATTTCGAAGCTACAAGGATGTCGTCCAAATATGGGAAAACAAAATCCAGACCCCATAAAACTTCGTTGATTAACCTCTGGAATGTTGCAGGTGCGCCACATAATCCAAAACTCATCACTTCGAACTCGAACAGTCCAAACGGTGTGGTAACAGCTGTTTTCTCTCGATCTTCCTCATTGATTGGGATTTGGTAATAAGCCTTGAAGAGGTCTATTTTTGAGTAGTAACGGGTCTTCTTCAATATGTGGTTGAAGTCTTCGAGTTTGGGGATCGGATACCTATCTGGAATGGTCACACTGTTGAGTTTTCTATAATCACCGCAGGGTCTCCATGAGCCTTCTTTTTTCCTTACCGTGTGTAGGGGGCTTGCCCACGGCGATCTAGATAGTCGAATTATGTGGTTGTCCAGCATGTATTGGAATTCCTTTTTAGCGATCTTCAAGAGCATGCTGTTCAATGGTCTTGCTCTTGCAAAAACTGGAGGACCTTTTGTTTTTTATAAAGTGCCTAACGTTGTGCTGGACTTTGGGCCTCAGCAAGTTTGGAATGGTTATATTCGGGAACGAAGAAAGCATATTATAAATTTTTGAATTCGTGTCTAGGGTGCTGATGCCACAACTCATTGAGGTTACTGCGCCTCTAATTTTCAGGTTAGTGCAACCATCAATGAGTTGCCTGTTTTTCAAATCAATTAATAAATTGTGCCATTTGAGGAAATCAGGTACCAGAATACCTTTGGACATTCTCGCTGTGATGAAGCGCCATTTGAAATTTCTTCGTAGTCCCAAGTCGACCTCCAATATCTGAAATCCATAAGTTGGAATAAGGCTTCCATTAGCAGCATACAATTGGATGTCCTCTGTAGGTGTACCGTTGCCTTGGAATGGGATAAGGGAAACATCTGCCCCGCTGTCTATTAAAAATCGCATTCCCGTTTTTGCGTCCGTGACGAATAATCTGGATTTGCGACAAGCGTTTGTCCATTGGGCAGTAGGATCTGTCGCCGCTTCCCCTACCCGATGGAGTTTCCCGATGGCTTCTTCCATTGACAGGGCGAAGTGCATTTATCTGGGTGGCACTTGTTTCCAAACCTGTAATGGAAATAGCAGTATTTGCCACTTGGGTTGTACTTTCTTGAGCGAGATCGTGATCGCTGTCTTGGACGAGGCGAATTGGAACGCCTGTTCTGCCTAGTACATTCTCTAGCTTCAAAGTTGCTATTTCCTCTTTCAGTGACGCAATTGTAGCAGTCATTTCCTCAAATTTTAGGTCTTTGTTCTTACTTTCATAAACTTGTAGTCAAGGGTTCATTTCCTGAATCTTGTCAGCCATCTCTGCAAGCTTGTCCAGGCCTTCTTCGCTCACTACTAGTATATTTTTTATGATTTCAGGTAATTTTTCCATCCATAATGCTTGGAGAACTTTTTCCGAGATGTCTTTATCGGTTTTGAGGGTTCTCATCTTCCTCAGTAATTGGGTAGGCTTTAGGTCGCCTAATTCCAGTCAAGTTAGTAGCTTCCTTAAGATTTTTTCTTCGCTCTCTTTAAAAATTGATACGAGACGATTTTTGGCCGTTGTGTATTTGGTATTGTTCTGGGAATCTTGGATTATATCCCATTAATTCTCTACAATTTGCGGCTCAAGTTGGGATACTAAATAGTTAAATTTTGTGGACTCTTGGGTGATTCCCGAAATGGCAAACTGAGCTTCCACTTGGTAAAACCAAATCTCTGGTTTGTCTGACCAGAATGGCGGTATTTTGATCGAGACCTTATTTGTCTCCGATTCCTGTTTTACTTGCATTTTTTTAATTATTACCAAAGCTACTTTTTCAAAGATCAAAAATGCAAATTAGATCAAAAATGAAAGATTAAAATTACAAAAGCTACTTTTTAAAAAATAAAATAAAAATTATATGCAAAATTAATTTTCAAACTGGACTGTGGCAAATTTAACCCGTCTGTGGCACTATCTGAGGTACTATGAAATATTATGATGTCGACAAACTTAAGGTTTGCGCACCTTTTCCCTTGGCAGTATCCCTCAGCCTTACCACTGGTAGGGGGACAGTCAGGACTGACAAAAGGAGACCTATTTAACCACCTCAACGAATTAAGAAACCACTATCAAAGTGGGTCTTCTTACCTCTGGCAGTATCCCGCAGCCTTACCACTGGTGGGGGGACCGTCAGGACTGACAAAAGGAGACCTATTTAACCACCTCAACGAATTAAGAAACCACTATTAAAGTGGGTCTTCTTACCTCTGGCAGTATCCCGCAGCCTTACCATTGGTGGGGGGACAGTTGGGACTGACCAGAAGCGTTCCGGCTCACCACTGTAGGATCATTAATCACCACAGACACGGTTAGCCATTATAAGTTGTTTTTATTTCAAAAAGTCTCTCGACTTATTAAGGCATACACCTTTTAGTTAAATGGTATTCTAACTAAAAAGAAATATAACATATTGTTTACAACACACAAAGTTTAACACAGCGCCATCTAGGTGTGGCGATTGGAATTATTGAACCCTACAGGTAACACCCTCGATTCCCGACTGCCATGAACCAGGATAGAATCCTGTATTGGACCATTTGTTTTAATATGTGAATAACCTTAACACACTATTCATTGTTGTTAATATCGTAACCTAGGTTTCTCTTTTTAAGCGGTACCTAATAAAGTGATTTTAGAACAAAATAAAAAATGTTTGCTCCAAGAATCTAGGTTACCTCAAGAAGAAGTAATTCCTTAAAGTTATATGCTTTAGATTCGGTAAAAAATTGCGATTATTGAAAGTAATGAAATAAAAACATATTGTAAAACATAGTTCATCTAAAATACCCATTCAAAGAGTCTAGCATCAGTATCACTATAAAAGGAAGTTCGAAAAATGCAATATAACAGCGGTATGGTAGATTAAACTGGCGAAACCGCTGGGAGTGTTCAACACTGATGAGCCAGACCCTCCCAATAATTTTTCCATTGCAGTAAGAAGAGTAGAAATTGTTTATTTTTAAAAAGAATCATACGCGTCTATAATAGTTTCGAATTTTGATAGTGTAAAACGAAGAATGAAAACAAAAGTAACTAACCGGAAAGCATGATGATTTATCCTGGTGGAAATATCAGATTTCCGAGTACAAATTTCTTTTTAAACCCATTTATTTCACAAGTCTCTGGATTTCAGCCATGATAGCCTTTCTACAGGAGAAACACAAATTAATCACCAATAGGGATAGAATTGAAAAGTTGAATTTAAGATTAAAAGAAAATTCAAGGTTGAGATATCAGATTGTTGCACCAAGTTGCAGCTTTGCAGGGTCGTCGACCTTGGTTTCTTCCCTTCTTGGTGTTATACACGTTTCCCGAGCGGGTTTCCATACTCAAAGCAAATAAATTACCTATTAAAGTTATTGTGTTTATTTATTCGTTGTCTTCCTCGTAGGTCGTGATCCGCAGTCTTGGTCCAGGTCCTATCCACTCCAAGGATAAATCTTTATTTACGGGGCTGCTAAATCTCACTCCAATAACCAATCAAGATATATGTACAATAAAATATTACAAAAGGAATGAAACTATAAGAAGGAATGATGATATAATCTAAATAATATGTTTTAAATAAATATCATAGAATATTTTGAATAAATTTAAGGCGCATTAAAATTGATGCAACAATATTTTCGGAGACAAGTTTCTTTTGAATACCATTTATTTCACAAGTCCCTAGCTTTCAGGCACCAAAACCTCTCTACAGGAGAAACACTAAAATAAATCACCAATAGAAGTATAATTAAGAATTCAAATACATAGGTTGTTTGTGTGTAAAACGACATTTGAAAATTACCCCGCATGTGTTTCTTTTGAACGAAAAATCAAAGAACCACATGCGGGGTAATTTTCAAATGTCGTTTTACAATCACAAGCCGCATTATATTGTATTATAAATTAGATAGGTTGTTTACAAAAAGCCTTTGGGACCTTCAAAAATTCTCTGGGACCAAAAATATTTTTTTTTCTCAGTGGAACAGCCTACTTCACGCTGACGAGCACCAACAGCGCGAAACGCTTCGTGGATAGCTTTTCTTGATTTATAAAGAAATTGGGTTGACCAAATATCACGGAGCAAGCTAATTCAACGTTTAGTTTATTTTTGCTCCATTAGATGGCACTCTGACATCTAAAAAGCACATGTGCTTTTGGTCAGGATATGCCTTCATTATTTTTTGTATCAAGACCTGACCTTTTTATTTTTTATTAGTTTTCTATTGTTTTCTCAGGTTGTTTACCGTTATTTGAATTCAAATTATCGCATTAAATCTGTATTCAAATAACTAAACAAATATTTTTAAAAATAGACACTTCGGCCAGATAAAGTTTTATTTTATCAACGTTTCAATAAATTCTTTTTTATCTTCATCGGGAAAAATAAAACTAAATAATTAGGCAAGGTGTTAAATATTATTCTGAGGTTGCAAGGGCTTTAGTACCTAAAATTTAAAAATCGCATGAGAATCCATCTGTGACCCAGTGAATCTATTTACGAAACACGGCGAATCCATCTGGGAACCAGTGCATCTATTTACGAAACACGGCGAATCCATCTGGGAACCAGCGAATCTATTTGAAAAACACGGCGTATCCATCTGGGAACCAGTGCATCTATTTGCGAAACACAGCGAATCCATCTGGGAACAAGTGAATCTATTTGCGAACAAGTGAATCTATTTGCGAAACACGGCGAATCCATCTGGGAACCAGTGAATCTATTTGCGAAACACGGCGAATCCTTCTGGAAGCCAGTGAATATATTTGCGAAACACGGCGAATCCATCTGGAAACCAGTGAATCTATTTGCGAAACACGGCTAAACCATCTGGAAACCAGTGAATCTATTTGGGAAACACGGCGAATCCATATGGGAACCAGTGAATCTATTTGCGAAACACGGCGAATCCATGTGGGAACCGGTGAATTTATTTGCGAAACACGGCGAATCCATATGGTAACCAATGAATCTATTGGCAATAAAGAATGTACATTTTCACGGACGCCAGTAAATTTTTTGGAGAAACTGCCAATCTGTACGTTTATTAAACACCTTCCATTTATACTCAAACCCTGAATGTAACTTGGAAATCTATTATCGAATATAGTTTTAAAACACATCTACCAACAAGTAGATTTATTCATCTGGGAACCAGCGAATCTATTTGCGAAACACGGCGAATCCATCTAGGAACCAGTGAATCTATTTGCGAAACACGGCGAATCCATCTGGGAACCAGTTAATCTATTTGCGAAACACATCGAATCCATCTGGGAACCAGTGAATCTATTTACGAAACACGGCGAATCCATCTGGAAACAAGTGAATCTATTTACGAAACACGGCAAATCCATCTGGGAACAAGTGAATCTATTTGCGAAACACGGCGAATCCATCTGGGAACCAGTGAATCTATTTGCGAAACACGGCGAATCCATATGCGAAACACGGCGAATCCATATGGTAACCAGCGAATCTATTTGCGAAACACGACGAATCCATCTGGGAACCAGTGAATCTATTTGGGAAACACGGTGAATCTATTTGCGAAACAAGGCGAATCCATATGGAAACCAATGATACTATTTGCGAAATACGGCGAATCCATCTGGGGAAACAAAGGTCGAAATGAAAAAGACCTAATCCAACTGAGAAATAACTAATTTCAAATAGTGCAGCAGCAGAAAATAAAGAAATTGTTTTTGACTTGAGTATCTAGATACAAAGCAAAGAGTTTTTACGAAAAACCCATCAACGAAAAAGCAAATCCTATCAACAATACAATGCACTCCATTTGGAAAAATAGGATATGCTACCTCCATAATGGATTAGAAAATTTCCTTCGAACCCAAAATATCAAATATCATCTTGTTTCAGCGCATTTTCCCTCCACTGTAATAAATATATCCCTTCTTCTCAGAATATCTATTTAA
Organism: Cordylochernes scorpioides; assembly: GCA_030710605.1. Lineage (NCBI taxonomy): Eukaryota > Metazoa > Arthropoda > Arachnida > Pseudoscorpiones > Chernetidae > Cordylochernes > Cordylochernes scorpioides. The sequence continues at coordinate 60,756,919 of CP092863.1, forward strand.
AGAAAAATTAATAAAAAGCTTTTCTTCGAGCAACTAAATCCAATTAGCTTCCCCATTTCTAAAAAAAAAATTTTTTCTTTAAGATCTTTTTCTCGCTAAAAATAAAGAAATTGGACAAGGCAGGGGGCTGCACTTTTCTCTTGAAATTTAATTTCACATTTTTAGCGTCATTTGAAAGAGGTGCTTTTTGAAAGTAATAAAGGAAGCGATGTCATATGAAATTTGAGTGATTTTTAAAAAAATGTTCTGCTCTCAACTATAACTAATATTGTCTTTTCTTCTTCATCACATGTGTGTTTAAGGGATATTGACAGTTTTATTGGAGACTACAAGATTTGATTAGATCAAGGGGGGATAGATTTTAAAAGGTTGTTCTCTCTCTCTCATTATCAGAGTCGTGTTATCCTGTGTTTACTGATGAAAACAAGGTTTTTAAAGACAAGGTCCCTGAAGACAGGTCCTGGAGACACAGGTCCTGGAAACAACTTCATTAAAACAGGTCCTGGAAACAAAGGTCCGGAAGACAAGTCAGTCCTGGAGACAATTCTGAAGACAGGTCCTGGAAACAAAGTCTTGAAGACAGGCCATGGAGACAAGGTCTTAAAGACATGTGAATGAGACACAGGTCCTGAAGACAGATCTTGGAGACAAAGGTCCTGTAGACAGGTCTTGGAAACAAGGTCTTGAAGACAGGTCCTGAAGGCAGGTCTTGGAAACAAAGGTCCTGAAGACAGGTTCAAGAGACAATTTCCTGAAGATAGGTCTCTCCTGGAAACAAGTTCTTGAAGACTGGTCCTTGAGACAAAGGTCCTGAAGATAGGTTCTGGAAACAAAGTCTCGAAGGAAGGTCTTGGAGACAAGGGTCCTAAAGACAGGTCAGTCCTGGAAACAAGTTCTTGGAGGCAGATCTTGGAAACAAAGGTCCTGGAGACAAAGGTCCTGAAGACAGATCCTGGAGACAAAGGTCCTGAAGACAGGTCCTGAAAACAAAGTCTCGAAGACAGGTCCTGCAGACAAAGATCTTGAAGACAGATCCTGAAAACAAAGTCTCGAAGACAGGTCCTGCAGACAAAGATCTTGAAGACAGATCCTGAAAACAAAGTCTCGAAGACAGGTCCTGCAGACAAAGATCTTGAAGACAGATCCTGAAAACAAAGTCTCGAAGACAGGTCCTGGAGACAAAGGTCTTGAAGACAGATCCTGGAAAAAAAGTCTCGAAGACAGGTCCTGGAGACAAAGATCTTGAAGACAGATCCTGGAAACAAAGTCTCGAAGACAGGTCCTGGAGACAAAGATCTTGAAGACACATCCTGGAAACAAAGTCTCGAAGACAGGTCCTGCAGACAAAGATCTTGAAGACAGATCCTGGAAACAAAGTCTCGAAGACATGTTCTGGAGACAAAGATCTTGAAGACAGATCCTGGAAACAAAGTCTCGAAGACAGGTCCTCGAGACAAAGGTCTTGAAGACAGGTCATGGAGACAAAGGTCTTGAAGACAGGTCCTGAAAACAAAGTCTCGAAGACAGGTTCTCGAGACAAAGGTCTTGAAGACGAGTCCTGGAGACATATCTCTAATGAAAAGGTTCATTACGATTAAACAAGCTAGATATAATTTACTATTTATGAATCCCTATTTAAACCTTGTACAATTTGAAATTCGTGGTCTTGCAGACTTTTCATTTGAAATTATCTAGAGGTTTTAAACTTTGAGATCAAATATCCCTTAAAATAAGATAGACAGAGTCATCTATATAATGGGTTATCAATAAAAAAGAAGAGATATTTGGTTGAAGTCTACGTTATATACAAACTTTGAATGAGCAAAGAATATTTATATAAAATATTCTTAAAGGTATGTAAGACTAGGTATTGTAAACGACTTTTTTCTTCCAAACCTTCTTGATTCACAGTAGAGCTATCTCTTCAAGATCCAGTTACATTTCAAGAATGGAAGCAGCTTTCACAGAGGACAAACCTCCAAATAAAAGTTATCCAAAATAATATTTCAACATCATATATACTGTAGAATACTCAAGTTTCAACTGTTTAAGCCATTCTCTTCCTAATAAAATTACCTGGAATTTTTCATTTACAACTATTCATCGTAAATGTACCCTGTAGTGTAAAATTGGAGACAAGATATCCAAGAGGTCAATATTTTAGAATAAATTTGGGGAAAGATGGGTGAACTCCTGCTGTGAGGGATGGCCCATGTATGAAGAGGACATGTGCCAAAAACGGCATTCCAATGTGGGGGAGAACGGACAGTCTGGTAACATAAACATCTGTAGTAGAGTTGCCTCTTAGCGTGTGGATGATCCTGCAAGACGGTGCCAGGAGAACCTGACATCGGAGCGTCCTACAAGGCTCAGGCTGAACATCTATAGTTTAGACAATTTGACAATTAAAATAACTTTATTGACATCTTGTCAATACATGCAAAGTACACAGTCTGCACTATTTAAAAAAAGATGAAAGGCATTATAAACACTATGTACAATGAATATGGCGCCTCAGCCACCGCTGCAGAGTTTGGTGGAGAATCACCAGCGGGTCTACAGCGACATCACGTATTTCGCGATCTACGAAGAATACGTAGTTCGCGTACTTCGCCGCTGAGGAGATGGTGATGGCGTGTTCCTCGAGTATAGTTTAGAGCGGGACGTTTCACAAGAGTGACATCCACGTCGCCAAGAATCCTTCTGACGGGAAAGTTGAAGACAAGTCCCACTTATTGTATTCCTTCTGTTCAGTGAGACGTGTAATAAAATGCTAACTTTTGCTGCATCATCACGAACTCAGGTGTGTATCTTTGTGCCATTCTGATCAGACAAAGGACACGAACAGCATCTGGGTACGACTAACAACCTCTTACTGAAAATGCAGATAAATTAGCAAATAAAGCGTGTCACTTACCAAGCAAAGGCAATAATATTACCTTTGAAGAAATATATACGTATAAAAAAAGAAAATATATCAAAACTAACAGCTCATCCAAATCATCACTGGTACAAACCATTGAAACAATTAGAAGAACGTCAAAAACTCAATAGAAATCAACAAACAAGACTAAGAAGTGCCAATATAAAAACCTTAAAATTTCAAAATGGACAAAAAAAACCTTCAATAAGTGCTTGAAATGCAATAGTGCAGAAGCTTCTCCGGAACATATCATGCTCAGAACTGACAATAAAAGACCTATTTTCCAGGCCTGTCAAATTATATTGGCAAATATTTGCACTCTTATCTTATTTCTTTAGTGGGAAGAATGTTGTTTTTGTTAGATAAGTAAACCGATCTCTCAAGCATTCTAATTGGACGAATGTGGCCATGTTTGTAGAGAGAGAGAGAAAATAGAGGTAACCCGGACTCCTGGAGCATAAATAGCCAACTACCCGGGCTGTACAGCAGTCTAGAGGAGAAGTCTAGTCATGGGGAGGGGGGACAGATTGCTGAGGTGAACCTGGTAGTTCCAGGCCGGCAGGGAGTCAGGAAGTAGGGACAGGGCTGAAGTCTTGTACTCCAAGCAGTGTCTGTAGCCTGTGTTACATAAAAGCTGTACAGGAGAAGAGGAGGTGATCCACAGTATGTGACTCTTCCCGGCAGTGAGGACATGTTGGATCTAGATCTCTATGCCAGAGCGCTAGATCCGCCAGAACGTGGCCGTGACCGGAACAGTGTTTGTATATAAAGGGGGTTTAAGGGAATGCGAGAGGCCAGTGTGGTTAGAGATTTGTGTAGAGACGCTTATAGTGTTCTCTCCGTGTTTTATCCGTGTCTGGTGATCTCTTCGCATTCCCTGTGTAACCCCAGTCCGATCCCTACCAACGCAACAATAAAGATAAGTACTGTGTGTGTGTGTTTTTAAATTTCATTAAACAAATTGTGAGTTATTATTTACCTTCCTTTTTTGTGTGTTGTACTTTTGAGTGTACACTTTTTGTGTGTTTAGTTACTATTACTTTAGGCCCTAGTTTATTACATTTTGTGTTAACCCGTACAAAGTAACATTTGTCAGGCCTATAACTACCATCGCAAAATTGGAGAGGAGTGGACTTCAGGAATTGGTTTAATCATGGAGATAAACACCACCACCACCACGACTAACAATATCATTGTAGCGAACGTACCCAGCTTCGCTCGGTTTTTGCCTGAGGGAATGTTTGCCTAACGAACATTTGTTAAAACAATATTTTCTAGGTAAACATTCACTCCCTACTGAATCAATTCGTCGAGATAAATTGATATTTGTTATTCTTCTCCATGAATACACTATTGAAAAATTTAGCATATTGATTAAAACAATATATAAGCTATTCACAGACTAAATTTAGACACTATAAAAACATTTTTATATACAGTTAAACCTGTCTATAGCGCCCCCCTCTTGGGAATCACCAAAATAGGGTGCTATAGAGAGGGGGTGTTATAGACAGGTCACTTTTAATGTAAATCGCATCGTACTACGTATTTAAAATCGTGCGCTATAGAGAGGGAGGCGCTATTTAGAGGGGGCACTATAGACAGGTCACTTTTAATGTAAATCGCATCGTACTACGTATTTAAATCGTGCGCTATATAGAGGAAGGCGCTTTTTAGAGGGGGTGCTATAGACAGGTTTAACTGCATATATATATTGGAGCTATATAAAATAATAATAATTAAATATAATTCATATAATAAAAATAATTCATAATTAAATTGTATAAAAAGCTTCCAAATTTATATATTAATTGTCATCTATCGACAAAATGGTCCTACAACGCTATTCGTCCTGTCATCCGAGAGATGTTCTCCATCACCAGCCGGACCTGCAGTCCTGGATCTTTCCAGTTGGTCTCGAGGACCACGCCATCACCATCTCCTCAACGGGGAAGCATTCTATCTACGTTTTCTTCGTAGATCACGAAATACGTGGTGTTGCTGTAGACTCGCTGGCGATTCTCCATCAAACTCTGCAGCGGTGGTAGAGGCGCCATGTTCTTTGTACATAGTATCATGTATATATATAATTATATTTTTTAAATAGTACAGACTGTGTACTATTGCATGTATTGACAAGATATTAATAAAATTATTTTAATTGTAAAATTGTCTATCGATAAAATGTATAACAATTTACTATCAATGTGTTTCCTTTTTAATAATATCATCAAATATAATCTTTACAGACCTTATCTACAGACCAAAGCTAACTATACTATCAGTTGTGCTACTAGTTCTTAGTAATTAATAGACACATCGGCCAGTAGATGTATGACCGAAGTGTTTCTCAATTCTACGAACTATGAATATGAACTATGAAACTACTAAGACCCGCGATCGAATCCCGCATTAAATACTTTTTCTTATTAAAAAAATTCTCCAATGACCCCCGATTCTTACAAAATTCAAACTCACCAACGAATGCAATTAACAAAACGGGGATCTAGCACATTTGTAAGTGCAAAAGTCGAACTGCGTTTCACATGTGTAGACATCTGGTGCACTTACAGTAAAAGCAGTCGTCTTCTTCTACCCACCATGATTATAATGGCCTGTATCACGTGTACTAGGGATAATAATAAATAACTATGAATGCCGGTCAGACAGCCTATATCTTCATTATGTTTGCTACTAGCTTCTAGGTGCTCCGGTTGAAGGGCATGTTAGCCTGAAAGCTAGACAAATAAAATTGTACATGAAACTTTAACACACTGAATTTCTTTTTGATATTATTAAACAATTTTTCTATTGCAGCTTTGCAGGGTATTCGACCTTTATTTCCTCTTTATTGTTATTGTATGTGTTTCCCGAGTGGGTTTCCATAAAAAAGGTAAATTATAAAAAGTAAATAATGAAATAATTACCTTCAAAAGTTGTTTATTTATTTGTTGTGTCGTCCTCGTAGTTGTTTTCCTCGTGGTCTTCACGTCTCTTGTCTCAGTTGTTCTATCCTATCTTTAAAGTGGTGTGTAGTTCCCGTGTGTTGTTAAATATACATAATAATAAATACTTTGTCGAATATAGTACATAATTATTGAGAAAAAAAGCTAATTTATATTATTATTTAAATCAATTATTAAAATATTATAATATTGATGACAAAAAATGTATATACATCATGATGTAGTAATATAAATAGTCATATCTATTACAATTATCAGTCCATTTTTCTCTATTCACTAAGTTCATCAACCTTTTCATACTTAATTCTTCAAATATCTTCGATTATGTAAATTCTTATGTCCTATATTTGCATATAAATTCATATTGTAACAAAGTATTCATTAATTTTATTATTTTTTATTAACAGAGTATCATTTTTATGTTTATATTTTGCTACTCTGTAAATTCCCCTCGTGGCTTATCTTTTGTTTATCATTTATAGTTTGTTCTTGCCTGAAATAAATTGTTGTCTCCTCCTGAAGTTTGTCTTCCTTAATTTTACACGTGGCATTTTGGTGGAGATGCTGGGTAAATTAGGGAAGACAAACTGAAGACCGCCGAGAAGACCTTGAAACCATGGGTGCTGTGATCTACATTTTCGGAGACTTATTCCAGGATTCCACCGCCGTGTCAAAGCCAAGACTTCCCTCGAAGATGACGATGTCCCTATAGACGATACGACGACGCTCTTCACGCCGCAAGAAAAAGGACGCAAAGGTACTAGGGACAAAGTTCCAAGACTTCGATAGAATCCTTGGCAGAAGCACTTCAGATCCATGTCAGTATCTACAATAATTGCTAGCTGTGGGTCACAGCTCCCATAGGGAAGAAGCTATGTAACAAGTATTCATTAATTTTATTATTTTTATTAACAGAGTGGTCATTTTTATGTTTATATCTTGCTACTCTGTAAATTTCCCACGTGGCTTATCTTTTGTTTATCATTCATAGTTTGTTCTGGCCTGAAATAAATTGTTGTCTCCTCCTGAAGTTTTTGTCTTCCCTAATTTTCCACGTGGCAATATCTATAAAAATAATCTTTCCATTTCTCTATTCATCAATCTTTTCATAGTTTGTTCTTCAAATATCTTCAATTATGTAAATTCTTATGTCCTATATTTACATAAATATATCTTTACAATGCTATATAATCTCTCTCATTTACCTTTTTTTATGTTATAGTTATCTGAGGAAAGACTTGCCTGAAATCTTCTTTAATCAATTAATAAAAAGTTACTGCGTCTTATACCTTTTTTGTAAATACTTGTGGTACAGGCCATGATGATCATTGTGGGTAGAAGTAGACTGTAAATTTTACTGTAAGTGCACCAAATACCTACACATGTGAAAAACAGTTCGACTTTGCACTTACAAATATGCCAGAGCCCCGTTTGGTTACTTGCACTCGCTGGTGGGGTTGGACTTTTGTAAGAATCGGGGGTCATTGGAGCAATTTTTCAAATTAGAAAAAAAGGTACCCAATGCGGGATTCGATCCCGAGTCGTAACGGTCGAAAAACAATGGTTTAGACCATCTTTCCACCGACCCCCTTTTGGTAAATACTAATTAGTTTCAACTATACAAAACATATTGATAATTAACTTAACTTTTGGAAACTCTTTCATGGAATTAAGAGAGCTATTGTTACTAAATAGCCCTACTTTCAAAATAAGAGTGTTGTGCAATAAATTCAATCAAATTTATTCATTCCGTCTTATAATATAGTTCTAATTCTATCAGTAAAAATACCTTATCTATACACATCTCGGAATTTTAATATTTAAAAAGAGTTATAAGAGTTTAAAAAATAATGCTTAAAAAAAACTAAAAACAATCTATATAATATGAAAAATGGTACAAAAGTAAATATGAATGGCGGCCAGTCAACCTCTATCTTGAAGATAAAATTGAAATTTGACCACGATCAGGTAAATAAATTAAGACATCTCCTTATCGTGAAACTAAAGGTTGTTGATGGTGTTCGCCATCTATCGGAATAAATATCAACTAATCGTTGCTTTTTTTTTAGAATGGCGCAAGCCATCAGTAACTTTTAGCTGCACGAACTTTTTTCTTAATTTATCCACCTGATCCAAGTACAATTTAATATCAGGCAAAGTCAGACTTTCACCAAAATGTGCCATGGTGCCATGATCAACGAAAACTGCACCCCTACACCCCATTCCATGAGATCATCTCATGGAATTCGTGTAATCTTTACACAAGGGAATAAGAAACAACAACATAATTTAACATCTGTACTATTTTCATATTATATTGATTGATTTTTTTTTTAGTTTTAATTTTAAACTCTTAACTCTTTTTAGAAAACTTCATATAAAGGTGAAAAAATAGTACAAATGTGAAATTGTACTGAGGTATGGTGAATAAATTAATAAAAAGGCATCTGCTTATCGTGTCACTGAAAGTTGCTGATGGCTTACGCCATCTATCGGAATAAATATCAACTATTGTTGATTTTTAATTATTCCAGAATTGGCCAAGTACTCATTCTTGATTACGTACGTGGTTAGCTTGATTAATCAAGGATGGATAATTGGCCAATTCTGTAATAATTAAAAAATCAACGAATAGTTGATATTTATTCCGATAGATGGCGCAAGCCATCAGCAACTTTCAGTTACACGATAAGGAGATGTCTTTTTCTTAATTCTTATAAAAGACTGGTGTGATAGAGATGTATGGAGACATCTGAGGCTCTTCATTGGACACGACAACAACAACAGAAAATTGAGATGGCCCTAGAACAGCAGCTTTACACACCCAAGATAGAGGACATTGCTGTGATAGAGATGTATGGAGACATCTGAGGCTCTTCTTTGGACACAACAACAACAACAGAAATTTGACATGGACCCAGAACAACAGCTTTACACACCCAAGATAGAGAACATTGTGACTGCTTTGATAGAGATGTATAGAGACATCTGAGGCTCTTCATTGGACATGACAACAACAACAGAAAATTGACATAGACCCAGAACAGCAGCTTTACACACCCAAGATAGTGGACATTGTGACTGCTGTGATAGAGATGTATAGAGACATCTGAGGCTCTTCAATGGACATGACAACAACAACAGAAAATTGAGATGGACCCAGAACAGTAACTTTACACACCCAAGATTGATTTCGGCTGCTGTGATAGAAATGTATGGAGACATCTGAAGCTCTTCTTTGGACACAACAACAACAACAGAAAATTGACATGGACCCAGAACAGCAGCTTTACACACCCAAGATAGAGAACATTGCGACTGCTATGATAGAGATGTATGGTGATATCTGAGGCTCTTCGTCGGACACTACAACAACAACAGTAAATTGGCATGTACCCAGAACAGCAGCTTTACACACCCAAGATAGAGGACATTGCTGTGATAGAGATGTATGGAGACATCTGAGGCTCTTCATTGGACATGACAACAACAGAAAATTGACATGTACCCAGAGCAGCAACTTTACACACCCAAGATAGAGGACATTGCGACTACTGTGATAGATATGTATGGAGACATCTGAGGCGCTTCAATGGAAATGACAACAACAACAGAAAATTGACATGGACCCAGAACAGCAGCTTTACACACCCAAGATAGAGGGCATTGCGACTGCTGTGATAGAGATGTATGGAGACATCTGAGGCTCTTCATTGAACACGACAGCAACAACAGAAAATTGACATGGACCCAGAACAGCAGTTTTACACACCCAAGATAGAGGACATTGTGACTGCTGTGATAGAGATGTATGGAGACATCTGAGGCTCTTCATTGAACACGACAACAACAACAACAGAAAATTGACATGGACCCAGAACAGCAGCTTTACACACCCAAGATAGAGGACATTGTGACTGCTGTGATAGAGATGTATGGAGACATCTGAGGCTCTTCTTTGAACACGACAACAACAACAATAAGGTAGTTTCAATCTCAATCTATCATTCCCAAATAAGATTATATTCAGATTTTGTGTGTGGGAACGAAAATTAAATATTACTTTAAAATATAATATCTAGCTATTCCAATATATATGTAAAATATATATTAATAAAAAATGTTTACACACAAGTCATGTTTTAATTCACCATTTCTAAATATACTGGTTTGTAAAAATTAGCCCAAACACTAACTCCGCCTTTGCCGGTCCCAAGCCCGGATGAGAAAGGAGGAGGGGAAGCAGTAACAAGCTCGCTAAAAAACCTGGGCTCAGCTGGCCCAGCTGATAGTACTCTGTAAGGGCTCCTGATCCAGGGATGCAGGATGAGTCTGTACTCCATGTTAGGAGCGGCCGCACATGGCGTCTGTTCCTCATGTCAGAGGCGGCCATTTATTTTGGAGCTAGGTCGGCCTGCCACTGAGTAGTGCACCCAGTCTTAATGACAAAGGCAGACGCATTCTACTTCACCCAGTCATGATGGTTGACAAGTCCCAAGCTTTACAAGCTTGATACCCTAATATGATTGAGTGGAGATAAGAAAGAAGAAGAAGTCCAAACACTAAAGCTTACAAAAAATAATATTGTGAATGGCAATATCATTTCTGCAATGAATGGATTTCGAATGAATAACGAAATACACTCGGAAACTATAAAGAGAATTCTAACTGAATCTATGAAAATCTAGATAGAAATTTTGCCGGGAGGACATTGATCTAAAGAGACAAAGGTCGCCTCTCCCGTCAAAATAGACGTCAAAACCAGATGCCATTTAGTCCGCCCTAGACTGACGATGGCCATTAACCCCAAACATGGTCTCTAGGTGGACGCTTTTCAGTTTGCGAAAGTTGGTGTTGTGGCTTTGTCACCGACCCGAGGCCGCTAGTTTGCGGCGACGGTCAATAGATGGCGTCTGGTTTTGACGTCTATTTTGACGGGAGAGTCGACCTTTGTCTTAGATATATGAAAATCTAGTTAAAAAGAGTTATGAAAATGACTAAAAGTTATAAATTTAATTGCACAATCTATCAATAAAATCTGCAAAAATAATTTTTGGCATTTTCTTTTGATTTTACAGACCTTACTGCAACGATAAAATATATTGATGAGAAGTCTTGGTTGATCAGTGGTGAAATCGTTTAGTGGTTTAGCCACTAATATATCAAGTGTACCTTTTCGATATATAGGTTTTAACTTTTAATTAGACCATTTTAATTTATATTTAGACATTTTTCATTTTAATTTAGACATTTTTCATTTTTATTTAGACACATGGACTTTTCTATAAATAGTCCATGTGTCTAAATTAAAATGAAAAATGTCTAAATTAAAATTGAAAATGTCTAAATAAAAATGAAAGCGTCTAAATATAAATTAAAATTGTTCACAATTAAAAGTTAAAAACCTATAAATACCTTATAATAATAACATTTTTTCAATCAAATTGCAACATTTTTCATTTTAATATAACAAATTTTTATACTTTAATAATATATTCATTTTTTTTAAATCGCCATTTTCTATATTTTATAAAATATATTTACAATTATACTATATAGATATTTTTCAGTGTTAATAGAAATACTTTTAATTAAATTGACACTTGCCTATTTCAAACATTTTGATATCAGTTTTAATCAAGCTTATAATAAAATGAATTTGATATTTTCTCTTTTAAGGTTAATTACATTCTAATATGGCGTTGAGTTATGTTCCTATATTCCTTCTACAAGCTGCGACCCAGCTTAAACTTCAGCTGTTTTCATAACTATTGTTTTAAATTGTTTTTTTTAAGTTAGAGAAAAAATTACACAAGTTTGTATTTTGGTTTAGATATCCTAGAATTTCTTCGTCGCCTGAGTGATAAGCTCATGTTGTATATATATATTGGGATCAAAAAATATTTTTTGGTCGCAATGGTTCAGCCTACTCCACGCTGACGAGCGCCAAAAGCGCTAAACGCGTTCGTGGATGGCTTTTCTTGATTTATCAAGAAATTGGGTTGGCCAAATATCAGGGAACAGGCTAAATCAATGTTTAGTTGATTTCTGTTCCACCAGATGGCGCTCTGCCTTCTGTAAAGCACATGTGCTCCTGGTCAGGATATGCCATTTTTAATATTGATTTCAACACCTGATCTTTTTATCTTTTATTTTTTCTTTCGTTTTTTATAATATATATATATATTAATTAATAGTTACCACAGAGTGTGTGTAAGCTCACAGGTAAATAGGCGCTAACCGAAGAGAAAAAAAGTTTCCCTTTTATATTTTGTTCTCTTTCTAGTAAATCAATAAATATAATGTTTGATTAATATTTTTGGAATTAGTTTCATTAAAAACTCTAACCAAAGTCAACAGCTCATTTTCTGGTTAATATAATTCAAATTTAAAAATATATATTAATTTTCAAAAGACAGTATTAATTCCTCTGTATATGAATTTGATCCTGAATGAATAACGAGGTACTCAAAAATCTCGAAAGAAAAATATGAAAAAAGAGAGAGAGAGAGAGAGAGCCATATTAAACAGTAACTCTATTTGAGAGAAATCTCAAATACATTATTTCTAGTACTTGATTGAAACGGATATAAAAAATTCTAAAAGTATTTATTCTAAAACTATAAAATATCTATAGAATAATTGTTAACTATTTTTAAAATTTTAAAAATAGCTATTAAAGTGTAATAAGTTATTATAGAGGTTTTTCACTTTTAAATAATAACACTTTTTAATTATAACATTTGCCCTATGATAACAACATATTTTACACATTAATAATAACTATTTCATTTTAATAATAAAAAAAATTATAATTTAATAACATTTTCATTTTTAATCGCCATTTTTAGAATTTGAAAAATAATTTAACTATTACACTATATATATATAGATTAAGAAAAAGGCATCGCCTGATCTTGCAACTAAAAGTTGCTATTATTTTTTCACATTATACTATAGGTTTTTTAAATTTTTATTAAATACTTTTTAAATTTTAATTGAAATTTTATTTTAAACATTTTAAAATCCGTTTTAATCAAGCAATATAAATAGTGCATTTGATTTTTCACTTCAATTCACTGTTAATTAATTAATGTTTAATATGGGGCTGATTTTTCCATAAATTCTCACTACAAGATGCTACCTAGCTCAACTTTTAGTCATTTTCTTAACTCTTTTTGTTAAACTATATTTTCATTGGTTCAATGAGAATATCACATAAGTTAAAATTTCCGTTGTCGTTGCCGAGTGTATTTCGTTATTCATTCAAAATCAATTCATTGAGGAAATAATATTGGCATTCAAAAATTAATAAATCTTTTCAGTAACTAGAACAATAGCTCGTTACATATGAGATGGGCAAATTCTAAGATATCTAAAAAAAAACTTGTATGATGATTTCAATCTAAAAAAAGAAAACTATTTAAAACAATAGTTATAAAACAGCTGAAGCCGATAATCAGATTGTAGCAGAATATAAGGAAAAATTAACGCTATATTAAAAACAGTAATTAAATATAAATCAGAAAATCACAAATACATTATTTATTATATTACATTTATAAATTTAATTGCCATCTATCGATAAAATATGCAGCAATAATTTTTTGGCAATGTAGTTTCTTTTGATTTCTACAGATCTTACTGCAACGATAAAATATATTGAATGAGTAGACTTTGTTCATCAAGTGGTGAAACCTCTAAGCGGTTTCGCCGCTAAGTAATTATTATAATTGTTTAAAACGAAAAAATGTTCAAATATAGATCAATGTCAATTTAATATTGAGGTATTCCAATAAAAAGTGAAAAATATTGATAAAATAATTGTTGAAATTTTTTAAATAAAAAAATAACGATTAAAATGAAAGTGTTAATAAAGTATAAAAGTTTTTTTATTAAAATATATTTTTTGTTAGAATAGACCAAAGGTAGACCCAACAAATTTCTTTATTTTTAATAAAAATTATATTAAAGTGTAAAAAAATTGTTATTAAAATTTAAAATATTTGTATTAAAGTTAAAATATTGTTATTAAAGTGTAAAATGTTGTTATTTAAATGTAAAATGTTTTCTTAAAAGAGAGTTGAAAAATATATCTTTTAAATGTCTAAAAAGGCATTTCCCTACATATATATTATGTTGGTTGATTGAAGTAAGCACTACATTTTCAAAAGTATTTTCAGAGAGATATTTTAATGCTTTTTCGAAATATACCAAGGAATGTACAGTATATAAGTCTGCAATTCATTTTACAACAAGAAAAATGGGGGAGGGAGAAATATGGTTCAAAACTATACATATAACAACAAAAAAAGTTTTTGTTTTTTGGTAAAAGAAAAGAAAATTTATAAACAAAATTACAAGTTTTATGAATAGTTGGATATTGGCAGCTAAAATATTACTAGAAAACATTTATATCAATTGAATTGTTTCATATAATTAAAAACCTTTTTTGAAAAAAAAACTAACAGAAAAATTATCTTTAACAAATATTTGTAAATAATATATATATTTAAAAAACGAGACTTTATTAATTATATAAGACAAAAAAAGAATAGCTAAAATATAACAAAGCAATGACTTCAAAAACTAAAATTCATATAACAAAAACAAATTATATAAAAAAAGATCAAAAATAAAAGCTATATAAACGTGGGGCAGTTTGAAGAATTCAACAATTTATACTTCTAAATTCATTTATATATTTAAAAGAAAAAAATCATTTGCAGCAAAATATATATTTAAACAGCTCTTTTCGCTCATTTAATGTTTTATCACTCATTATATTTTCTTAATATTGGGCATTGTAAAATTATTAAAATTACCTCCAAATTTAGATGTGAATTACAATTTTTATGCCAAAATTTATATTGTATTAAATTTAGTTTTATATTTTTGAAGCAGAATTATTGTGCTTAAGAGAGATAGTTTGCATTTGAAAACATTTTAAAAAGAGAGTATAGAATTATAAACATAATTTAACAATGCCTATAATTCCAAGACATTTTATTCACAATTCATAGTAAAATACGTCATATAAAGACACTTTTATATTTCTTTTTTATTTCAATCAATAATATATATGGACAAGGTTTTTAATCAACCTTTTTAGGCATTCTCTATAAAAATAGTTTTTTACAGTAATATTTTTAACAAAAATTTTTAGAAAAGTTTTAATTTTGAAAATCAAAATTTTTTGAAAATCCCAATTGTGTGTTAAAAATTTGTTTTAAAAAAGAATTGATGAGTGACATCACAATTTGTTATCACGACGATATTTGCAATGAAGCAAAGTGATCTAATGCACCAAAATTTAAAATGGGTTACGAGCCAATTATGTGTGTTCGACTAGAAAAATATTGTTATTTATAATTATATAGTTTTCATGTATTTTCTGATTGAAAGACATTTTTCATTGGATGACAATAATTATTGGTCTTTTAAAAACCTAATATAAATTTTCCTATGAATATATATTTCTAATTTTAAAAATGAGCCGCCCAAACTGTGCATTGATTTAATTATTGAAAAATATTTTGACTTACATATAAAAAAGCAAAGATTATTTCCCAATTTTTAAAGTTATAAGTGTTTTAATTGTGTGTGTTGACCAATTCTATATTGTAAAATTACTTTTTGAAATCAATTTGTAGCTAAAATTATGGAAGAAAAATCCTAGTCTTTTCCGCATTTTAGAACTAAAAATGGCCCACTTGTAAATTTTTTTAAATCTCCTAATTTCGAAAATTTGAAATTAATATATGAAGCTATATATAAGGAGAAATAATTTAACTATGTCATTAAAAAGTCATATTTGAAAAATAATTTTCAAAATTAAGTATTTAAAGGAACTTATATATATAGTGAGGACATGATATTTTTTCAATAGATTCTATATTAAAATATAAAAAAAATTATATAGTATTATATACTCAAATTATTTTTATAAATTTGAAAGCACAAAACGTGATTGAAAAAAACGTGTGTAACTATATATATATTTAAGAAAATAATCTATACTTTAAAAAATATTCAATATATAATTTCCTCAAAACAAATCGTTTTTATATATAGGGGCAGCCTATTTTAAAATATTTTTTCCATTTTTAAAACCTTATATTCAAAGATCAAAAGATCATTTTTAAAATATATATTATCGTATGCACAAAATAAAAAGAAATCATTGAATATTCTATTGAATAATGTCACAAACATGATAACAAGAATATTCACGAAGTATTGATCAACAAACAAATATTTTCACATCTAATATCAACCACTCTTAAGATTAGAAATATATAATATATGTAATATATATATATTTCTGGAAATATACATCAAGAATAGAAACTTTAAGAATTAACTTTTTTTTTCCTAGAAGCGCAACAAGTCATATTAACCTGTAGCAAAAATAGTGACACAAACTAATCAGCTATATGTGACAAATTCCACAGAATAGCATTGTAAAATATACACCAGGGTGAAAATAAAATGTCCATTTTAGGGTTTCAGTTGATAAAATGGAGGAAAGAGGGCGGGTTCCATTCAAGGGAATCTAACTGGTATTGATTTAGTTGGGCTTCAAGGTCATGGGCAAGGTCGCCTGGACCCGAGCCAACAAAGAAATAAAACAATAAAACCTCTGCTTTAACATGGTTCGTCTGCTTTGAGTTATCAAAGTTTATGAACAATTATATATTTCTTTATCGCAGAGTGTATAGAGAGAATTAACAGAGTATTTTGAGTATCTTAAACACATTTTTGAGAATATTTCTAAAATAGGGTTTTAATATATATATATATTTTTGAAAATAGAGCAATCCATAAATATATCTTTAAATAAAAGGGCATATATTGGATCAAAATATGCCCTTTTATTTAAATAATATATATATGTGGATGTAATATTGTAAACACTTTTTATACATTGTGAAATTTTAAACATATATTATAAAGGTTAAACTAAATAAATTATTTCTTAATTTTCAAAACAGTAACACCAATTATACCTTGATATATTGATATTTCGCTAATTAAATTGATGCTTTAAAAAAACTCAATGATTGAAAATAAAAACAAGCTTTTTAAAAGGATTTTTAAAAAACATCATTTTTTAAAATATATAAAAATAATAATTGGTGTGTTTGATTATTAAATGAAAACCCTGAGATATAAGATTTCTAGGGAAAGAAATATATTTTAGAACTATTTTAAAGATATATAAATTAATAATAAAGAGGTTCAAAATCAAATATCTATTTTTTTTATAAACAGAAACACTTTTATTTTTAAAAAATTGAAAAAGTTTACAATTTTTTTGTATATGTATAGATATTAAAATCGATGCAAAAAAAGTGCATTAAGAAATTTTAAAAAAGAAAGGTTTTTATAGAATATAATTTAAAAAATCAATTTTTTAAAAATTATAAGAGTTATAATATAATGCTGAGGGTTGGGATTTTCAATTAAAAACATTGTAAATGGATCATTCCAAAATTCCAATAGGTATTTTTCTTCAATATATAGGTTTATAAAATAATGACAGAAAAAGAAATGAGCTTTTTTTTTTTTCATTGATTTAGGGTGAAAAAATGGTAGGATGTTGGGGAGAGGGTAGATGAGAGAAAAAGGTATATTTGGAGTACTAGATCTAGCTGGATGCTACTTGCGGTCTTTTCGATAGGTAGATAGAGATTTACAGAAATGGTGATCTGTAACTTTGCAGTGAGGGCATGGTATACGGTGACTGTAATCACTAAAGTATTGTAAACGTTCTTCAGGCTTCATGATGGCCTTATGACAGTTGTTACATTTCAGTCGTTCCTTACAGCATGGGATGGCAGCAAGCACATCATAGGCGTACATTGTTCCAAGAATGAGATCAGAACCATTCCAAGCAGAATTACAATACTTACAACGTACTAACATGCTCCATCCCTCTAAACAACGCATGCATATAGCGTTTAGGAACTGTAGGCATCCTTCGATATTGATTGGTACGCATGACATGTTGTGTTGTCTTGGTGAAAGGAAGAATGTACCATCAATTAGAGGATACCTGTCAAAAATCAGCATATTGGCTTGGCATAAGATGCAAGACATACGGTTGACTTTTTTGGCATTGAGAACATTAAGAACAAAGCTTCGAGTCTCATCATTGCCTTGTGTGCATTCATCTTCCATTTTGATGTGATAAGAGTTAACTTTGTGTTTGGGAAGTGTGTTAAAGGTACTGAAATCTTGTCGGCGGTTGAATATACCGGTACCATTCCCCGAT
Organism: Cordylochernes scorpioides; assembly: GCA_030710605.1. Classification (NCBI taxonomy): domain Eukaryota; kingdom Metazoa; phylum Arthropoda; class Arachnida; order Pseudoscorpiones; family Chernetidae; genus Cordylochernes; species Cordylochernes scorpioides. Next base: position 60,775,085 of record CP092863.1, read on the forward strand.
GCATTCCGCTCCCGTTTCTCGCTAAGTGTTGTCCCTGTGATGAAGAATTTCTTACCGTTCGCGATGCTGGGCGAAAGAGGGCAGTCTGCTGATGATGAACTGGGAGGGCTTCCGGATCCTGTGCTGGAGATACTGGAGCTGCGTATCCTCTGTTGTGGCACAGGCTTGGGTTGTGCCGGTTGCACCACGGCTGTACCAGCTAGCGACAGCGTTGGCTTGTCATTCTTCCTTCTTCTTTGCTTCTTCTTCTTTGTAGCCTCCTCCGCCTGACAGGTAGGTGGCATCCAATTGAGATCCTTACGTAAATGACCCTTCTGGCACTTACATCCGCATGCTTTGTAGGCAAGATCGTATCCTTTTTTGGTCCATAAATTCTGTAAGCGTTGTTTTTCACTCCAACTGCGTGCACGACCGGCTGAACGGAGATAAGTAAGAACAGTTTCTTCCCATTGGTCGAAACAAGACTTGTGCATGAAGGTATTGCCCTGGCACTGTTCGTTGTTGCAGATCACCTTTACCAGGTCAGAGTATGGGGGATTCAGGCGGATAGGCTGTCCAAGGGGACAGCCCGTGGGGACACAGCAATTGACTACATCCATCGGAGCTGGAGCATCACTGTCTTCGTTCCGAGCACGGTGAGGCATTGGAAATGCCGGCCAAGGGGGCGTGTATGCCGCTGACACCCGATTGGCTCCGGCGCGTAAACAATAGGTCACGTGACATGCGCGGAGTTTCTTCCTCTTCTACAACGCGCCGTTCCTTTCCGCTTTGGCACAATTCCACCGCCTTGGCCCTCTACATTTTGCCGGCAACTTCACCCACATTACCGGCGCATCAAACACACTAGTTTAAAACCATTTCTTGAAGAATAACCCCTATATATACCTTCAATAATTATTAAATATTGAATAAACTTACTTGACACTGAAGTGATACAAAAAATAACAGGAGTGGGCCAAGAAACGTCATGTCAATGCATAGAACACTTTTACATGGTCAATCATTTTATATTGTAACATGTGAAAACTTGACGAATAAACTTACTTGGCACTGAAGTCATACAAAAAATAACAGGAATGGGTCAGGAGGACACGTCATGTCAATGTAGTAAACACTTTTATATGTTCAATCATTTTATATAGAAATTGTAACATGTGTAAACACTTGACGCTTGGCAATTTGGTATTGCAATTTTCAATCGTTACATTACAAAGTCTGTATATATAAATTAGCGATAAAAATTGTAACAAATTTTAACGATAAAAGTTGCCAAGATAATGATGTTATTTAGCATTGTTTTGGGGGAGAGCGTTGCTCGAAAACATCAAGATATTAATTCAGGTCGATATTTCTACAGTCCTAGAAGCTATGGTTCATGTTTGAACATGTTCAACATGTTTGAACAAAGTCCTTTCATCTTTATAAATCCATACCACATAGGAAATTAGCTTAAATACAATAGTTAGAACGGTCTGGAGACTAAATTAGCGAAACCACTGGAATTATTTACCATTGATTAACCACATATCCTAAAGAAATGAAGATAAACCCAGACATGATTAGATCCTACAAGAACACTGCAATAATTGTCATAACACCCAACTCACTCCAGACCATATATACCCGGCCATCCTTGCAGCCCTCTATATGGTAGACATCAATCCAGAAGAGGACATCCATACGGACAAGGCACCTCAGTTGGCCGGTATTGTGATCAGAGTACATGGACTGATCTGATCTGATCCATGGACAAAACACCACCACCATATCCTCCTTTTCTTTCTTTTCTTCTTTTTTCAATCTTTGAGTTGAAAGAGGTTTTGTAGAAATAGTTTTTTAAATATCAAAATAAAATTTCTTTCGTCTCAATCTAAAGGTGTTCCATTCAAGCCCAGCTGTCCTGGCTATTTACACATGGCGAGTTGGTAGAGTGCCCCCCAGACCTTGAAGGAAGACAGCTGACTAAATAGATAAAATAATGATAAAAATTGTTTATATAAACTATCATCAAACTCCGTTACAATTCTGCATGTGCACTATTCAATTGGTGTTTTTCCCTTTTTGAAATATTTATATATATGAAAAAACAATAGAAAAAATAAAAAAAAATAAGTGGGTCAGGTGTTGCTATTGTTACGACTCTTCTCAGCCGTCGATGTTTGTGTGCAAGGTTTCTGAGAAGACAATGTGGGTTCGTTTTGGATACAGCTTAGTAATATAAATTTATTACCAGATCTTTAAAAGGGATATTAATAACTATACATAGGATATTGACATGCCTTCATTGCCGCCCCAGGTAGGTTCCTCCTCGTCCTTCTTTGCACCGTCCTCTTCTTGTTAATCCACCCGGTCCCGGAGCCCACTTCCTCGTAGCCAACTTGCCGCGTCTTTTGTCACCGCCGTTCTCCTTGCTGCAGGTCCCGTTGTCACCAGACAGACTTCTTTCCCCAGACTGCCATGTCTTCTCGGCACACAAATCCCCGGCAGGCCGGCCAGCTTCCTTCACGACGACACCAGCTGGACTCCCTGTCTGCCGCCCCCTCCTCTGGAATTTGTCAATCAACTTCTTCTCTTGGCTTGCCCACTTCTTCTCTTCTACTTCTTTGCTGCATCGCTTCAATATTAAAAATAAAGAGAGCGTATCCTGACCAGTTTCGTGGATGGCATTTCTTGATTTATCAAGAAATTGGGTTGGTCAAATATCAGGGAACAGGTTAAATCAACGAATAGTTGATTTCTGTTCCACCAGATGGCGCTCTGCCTTCTGAAAAGCACATGTGCTCCTGGTCAGGATATGCCTTTTTTATTTATATATATATAAACAAATATATATATTAATAAATCTATTTTAAATTATCTTCAAAGTATTTATCAAATTTTTCTATTTTTTAATAACATTTTATTTATCTATTGGCCACATTGGTAAACTATCGGACTCGGGTCTGTGACAAAGTCACGACACCAGCTTTGGAAAACTGGGAAGTGCCCATCTGGAGACCATGGATTCGGGCTAATGGTTTCGTCAGTCTAGAGCGGGCTTTATTTCATAGATTTGGCCTAGGCCCACTCTACCAGCAAAACACCTATTTGGAATTTTGTGAAGATTCCATTTTATCCCTTGTGGATCTTATTAAATAAAGTTCGCCCTGGACCAAAGAGGGCCATTAGCCTGAAACCATGGTCTCTAGGTGAAGATCTATTCCTGCTTTTTCAAAGGCAACTGTAGGGACGGGTATTGGCTGTAAGTGCCCTTAGGGGATTGGGGCTGGCGTTTACGTCCCTGTCAATCAGTGTGAGCCACATACCTTATAACATTCCTATACATTCCAGGCCAGTAATTTTTTTTATTATTCGGTCGTAGAGGTGTTGGTGATTCCGAGATGACCATCAGTGGATGAATAATGAACTTTTCATTATATATTTATTGCCTTAAATGGAGAGGAACCACAAAAAGCTATGTTATCTCTATTAGATCAGGATTTTTTTCTCTATAGAGCGTGTCATCCATTTTTGAAAAGGAATTTTTAGAAGAATCTTGTCGTAATTGATCAAGGATTTTTCTAAGGCTTTGATCTTTTATCTGTTCTTTTCCATAATTCTGCAATGTCACTATACTCGGAATATCTTCGATATATTTACTGTAATTTAATGGACTCCTTGATAAGCAGTCTGCGTCCTGATGTTTCCTTCTGCTTTATACACGACAGTGAAATCAAATTCTTGCATCTGAAATGCCCATCTTGCTAATTTGACAATTTTTCTAATTATTGATGACAGATCTGCTCTGTCATTATAATCATTGGGGGACGAGACATCTGGCAATGCTCTGACCTCTTCTCCTTTCTTATCTCCACTCATATTAGGGTATCAAGCTTGTAGAGCTTGCACGACGGCTGATGCAGCATAGCGGGGAGATTTGACAACCATCATGATTGGGTGAAGTAGAATGCCTCTGCTTTTGTCATTAAGACTGGGAGCACTACTCAGTTGCAGGCCGACTTAGCTCCAAAAGAAATGGCCGCCTCTGACATGAAGAACAGACGCCATGTGCAGCCGCTCCTAACATGGAGTACAAACGCTGCTCATCCTGTATCCCTGGATTAGAAGCCCTTACAGGGTACTATCAGCATGGCCAGCTGAGCCCAGGTTTTTTAGCGAGTTTGTTACTGCTCCCCCTCCTCATTTTTCATCCGGGCTTGGGACTGGCAAAGGCGGAGTTTGCTTTTACCTAGTTGGAGTTACTCGCTTGAGAAGGAGCGCTTCAACACGGCACCACTCAGTGATGAATTGCTCGGTACTATGTACATCTCCTGGAAGGAATGCCTGATAAATCTCCTCCACTTTCCCCTTCATGAGGAGAAAGATTTTATATTCGTAGTTTATTTTAGTGGATATACCTCTTTGTAGAGGCTAAGCATATCCTGAATGTAGAATTCGGGGCTCTTACCTTTCAATTGTACCTGTATCTTTAGCTTCTTCTCAACCTGCAACTTCAGATTTTCTTTTTTTTTTCCATATACATTAGTCAGTTGGATCATGAAATCCTCTCAGGTATGGATGCTCTCCTCATTATTCTTATACCATCGAAGAACTGTTCCAGCGAGGTAGAAGTAAGGCGAATGGATTCATCCCGATTATTCTACATTGATAGGCGTTCATATCGCTTTATCCCATTGTATGGATCTTAACTAGCCTGATCAGAAAACATGAAGGAGCTTCTTGGTGGGTATTGAAAGAACAAAGTACCTACCTGTGTTGCTGCCTAGATTTTGACATTCATTGTTGTTTCTTCTTCAGTCAATTCCTTTTTGTCTATATCTAAATGGGTATCTATGTCGAATATCCAGTTTCTCCACCAGTTGTAGCGGGTTTGTTGTTGTCGTGTTAAATGAAGAGCCCAAGATGTCTCCATGCATCTCTATGAACGCAGTCGCAATGTCCTCTATCTTGGGTGTGTAAAGCTGCTGTTCTGGGTCCATGTCAATTTTCTGTTGTTGTTGTCGTATCCAATGAAGAACCTCAGATGTCTTCATACATCTCTATCACAGCAGTCTCAATGTCCTCTATCTTGGATGTGTAAAGCTGCTGTTCTGGGTCCATGTCAATTTTCTGTTGTTGTTGTCCCTTAAATGAAGAGCCTCAGATGTCTCTATATATCTCTATCACAGCAGTCGCAATATCCTCTATCTTGGATATGTAAAGCTGCTATTCTGGGTCCATGCCAATTTTCTGTTGTTGTTGTTGTTGTTGTGTCCAATGAAGAGCCTCAGATGTCTCCATGCATCTCTATCACAGCAGTCGCAATGTCCTCTATCTTGGGTGTGTAAAGCTGCTGTTCTGGGTCCATGTCAATTTTCTGTTGTTGTTGTCATGTCCAATGAAGAGCCTCAGATATCTCCATACATATCTATCACAGCAGTCGCAGTGTCCTCTATCTTGGGTGGGTAAAGCTACTGCTCAGGTTCTAGGTCAGGAATTGCTGAACATGATAATATTTGCACTTCGTTGGGAAATGGGTGCTGTTGTCACGTTATTTACCTTGTAAACCGACCAGAATTTGTTCGAATACTCCCAGTATCCAGAGGGGACCGCAGGGAGGTGTGTTCGGACTTAATGCAAGTAGTACTCAAAGGTAATGTAAGTAAATTACGAATAGAACTAAAATACACCACTTATATATAGTACTGTAAGTACACCACATTTAGAATTGGAAGTACACCACTTGTAGTACTGTAGGTAACCACATATAGGACTGCAAAATACCATATATAGGACTGAAAGCATACTACTTGTAGCTGGTTGCCCTGGCCATGTTGGCCCTAGTCGTCTACCTACGGGGCCGCCGCTACCTTCGAGAGAGGCCCGACGTCAGCCCGTGCTGAGAGCCCCCGACATCTCCAGATGTGGAGATATTACCCCATTGGCCTCAACGAATCAAAATTCCTCTAATCGATGTTGTTCGTGAATAAATGTTGTACCTCTGTACTACTTGTAGTGCTGTGAGTATACTACATATAGGCCGGTAAAAACACCACTTTAGGTACTGTAAGTATACACATATAGTACGGTGGGCACACCACCTGTAATACTGAAAGTACATCATAAGTAGGAGGTAAGTACGCCACGTTTAGCACACCATTTGTATTACTGTAAGTGTATTTCTGTACTGTAAATACGCCCCTTTTTGTACTGTAAGCACACCGCATGTGGTACTGTAAGTACATCCCTTTTAGTAGTGTAAGCACAGAATTTAGTACTGTTTGTACATCCTTTTTAGTACTGTAAATGTATCAGTTTCCGTACTGTGAGTACAACTCTTGTAGCATCTAAGTATATCATTTGTTGAACTGTAAGTACACCACTTATGTTACTGTAAGTAAACCACCTGTAGTACTGTAAGTACAACACTTGTAGCACTGTAAGTTCACCACCTATAGTACAGTAAGAACACCACTTGTAGCACTGTAAATGCACCACCTGTCTTACTGTAAGTACACCTTTTGTTGTACTATAAATACACCACTTGTAGTACTGTAAGTTCACCACCTATAGTACAGTAAGTATACCACTTGTAGCACTGTAAATGCACCACCTGTCTTACTGTAAGTACACCTTTTGTTGTACTATAAATACACCACTTGTTGTACTATAAATACACCACTTGTAGTACTGTAAGTTCACCACTTGTAGCACTGTAAATGCACCACCTGTCTTACTGTAAGTACACCTTTTGTTGTACTATAAATACACCACTTGTAGTACTGTAAGAACACCACCTGTAGTACAGTAAATTCACCACTTGCAGTACTGTAAGTGCACAACATGCACAGTAAGGAATAAAACACACTCCAGTCCCGTTCTCTATCTCTGCCCGCCGGTGGCGCTATCTAGCGGGTATTTTTAGCTATCTCGCCCGCTGATTTCAAGGTGGCTTGAAGGACACACGTGACAAGGCCAGCAGTGTTGTCGGGCGTTTACATGGTTCTGTTATCTCATTTCACACTCCACTTCATATTCACACACAAGTTTTTCTTGTTACATGATTATACTGTTTGTTTTTGTAAAACATATACAGAGAGAGACCTGTATCTCTTTTAAACTCTTGCTAAAGACCACATTTCTATTTGCAAATAAAATAAAAAGTTAATAAAGGACCATAACTGAACATTTCTGTGATTGCAAATAAAAAAAAAAGTTAACAGGACCATAACTGGATATTTCTGTGATTGCAAATAAAATAAAAGGTTAATAAAAGACTATAACTGAACATTTATGTGATTGCGAATAAAATAAAAAGTTAACTGAACCATAACTGGACATTTCTGTGATTGCAAATAAAATAAAAAGTTAACAGGACCATAACTGAACATTTCTGTGATTGCAACAAAAATAAAAAGTTAACAGGACCATAACTGAACATTTATGTGATTGCAAATAAAATAAAAAGTTAACAGGACCATAACTGGACATTTCTGATTGCAAATAAAATAAAAGGTTAACAGGACCATAACTGAACATTTCTGATTGCAAATAAAATAAAAGGTTAACAGGACCATAACTGAACATTTCTGTGTTTGCAAATAAAATAAAAAGTTAACAGGACCATAACTGTACATTTCTGTGATTGCAAATAAAATAAAAAGTTAACAGGACCATAACTGAACATTTCTGATTGCAAATAGAAAAGAAACTTAACAAAACTATAACTGAACATTTCTTATTTCAAATAAGCTATTAAAATTTAACAATAACATACCAGAGCAATTTTGATTGCATTTATATGGTCGATGGTCTGATGAAGGCCGTTCCGGGAATTCTGGAACATAGGACGAGTGTCCGAAGAAGTTTCTTGGGCAGCAAGACAAGAAACGCCGCTGGCTGTCATCTTTTGAACCTGAAGTCGGCGTTCGACATCCTGAATAGGTACTACCTGTACGCCTTGTTGGATAAGCTGGGCCAGCCATCTGCCTCCCTTGATTGCGTTGTTGTTCTCTACGTAGAAGCAGATGCGGATGACCATTCCTTCATCAGGGATAACGCTCATTTTAGGTTCGGAACACTGATCTTCGAAAAGATTGGCATGGTCGAAAAGAGTGGCTGTCAACTTTGACAATAGCTTCTGTATATTGTTTGCGATTCCTGAAGGCACCGGACGAAATCTTCAATGTGTATCTTCTGAATGTTAGAGTCGCTGAGTACTGCGAGTACAACACATATAGGACGGCAAAAACACCACTTTAGGTACTATAAGTATACACATGTAGTACGGTGGGCACAGCACCTGTAGTACTGTAAGTACATCATAAGTAGGAATGTAAGCACGCCACGTTTAGCACACCACTTGTAGTACTGTGAGTACACCACATATAGGACGGCAAAAACACCACTTTAGGCTGTCCTGGGCTGCACGATCACTGACGGTAACACAGGCCTTCCATTTGTTAGGACTGATGTAACGAGCCATTGCGGGAGGTCTCCCTTAACCCGCGGCCTGTCGTTGTTAGGCCGTGTATGCGCCGCCAATAGCCTGATTCTGTGTTCCTTTCTGCATTCCCTCTACGAGTACGTTCCACCAAAGATCCCCATCGGTAGGCTGGAGAGCTTCATATGAGGAACGAAACGAGTCTAGTGAATTCCTGGAGGTATCCTGCCGTGATCAAACTCAAAGTGAGGCGTCGGTCTTATGAACATCTCGGCTCGTCAGCCTGAAGAAACGGACCTCACTGCAACATGACAGCTTTAGGGTTATGCATCTTCGAGGCGACAAAGTCGAAGACTTCTCCAATGGTTCAATTGCTTTAAAGCGCGTAGGGATTTCTGCGTTGCTCTTGGAAGCGCGGCCACTGGAGATATTATTCCAACGTTTACTACAGGAAAACGCCAGAATCAGTTACGGGTTGAGTGAGAAGTGAAGAGCATCGTCCTGTGGGGTCAGTGGTACCCCTTACCCGCCCCATCATTCAGAGCGCGTACCAGGCGCTGGACTTGGCACGGTTGCAAGAGCATCCTGTTAGGAATCTGGTGGCGCCGTGGACCCCTACTGTGTATGTTTGTGCCCTACTCCATATCTTAGGCCGCATTTGCTTCTCGGGGTGACGACAAGGCAACGAAGACAAGAAGTGTGGCAAATTCGACCTTTTAAAGGTACTATCATGGGCTTGAGTTTGGCATTGCCTGTAATCATATCGAACTGCCCATTCCGTGAGAAATATCTTCCGCAGACCAGAGATTTATTATTTCATAGGGTAATATATCATATTTATCCAATAATATATTTCCTTATAAACCATAACAATTTATCTTTATTTAACCGTATCTGAGTTATGAAATGAAGACATTTCAATCTCACCCTGTATTTTGTCTCGGTATTACAAATGGCTAATAGTGTCCAATCCTCGCCTTGTATTTTGTCTCGGTATTACAAATGGCTAATAGTGTCCAATCCTCGCCTTGTATTTTGTCTCGGTATTACAAATGGCTAATAGTGTCCAATCCTCGCCTTGTACTTTGTCTCGGCATTACAAATGGCCAATAGTTTCCAATCCTCGCCTTGTACTTTGTCTCGGTATTACAAATGGCCAATAGTTTCCAATCCTCGCCTTGTACTTTGTCTCGGCATTACAAATGGCCAATAGTGTCCAATCCTCGCCTTGTACTTTGTCTCGGCATTACAAATGGCCAATAGTTTCCAATCCCCGCCTTGTACTTTGTCTCGGCATTACAAATGGTCAATAGTGTCCAATCCTCGCCTTGCACTTTGTCTCGGCATTACAAATGGCCAATAGTTTCCAATCCTCGCCTTGCACTTTGTCTCGGCATTACAAATGGTCAATAGTGTCCAATCCTCGCCTTGTATTTTGTCTCGGTATTACAAATGGTCAATAGTTTCCAATCCTCGCCTTGTACTTTGTCTCGGCATTACAAATGGCTAATAGTGTCCAATCCTCGCCTTGTATTTTGTCTCGGTATTACAAATAGCCAATAGTTTCCAATCCTCGCCTTGTACTTTGTCTCGGTATTACAAATGGCTAATAGTTTCCAATTCTCGCCTTGTACTTTGTCTCGGCATTACAAATGGCCATTAGTTTCCAATCCTCGCCTTGTATTTTGTCTCGGTATTACAAATGGCCAATAGTTTCCAATCCTCGCCTTGTACTTTGTCTCGGTATTACAAATGGCCAATAGTTTCCAATCCTCGCCTTGTACTTTGTCTCGGCATTACAAATGGCCAATAGTTTCCAATCCTCGCCTTGTACTTTGTCTCGGCATTACAAATAGCCAATAGTTTCCAATCCTCGCCTTGTACTTTGTCTCGGTATTACAAATGGCCAATAGTTTCCAATCCTCGCCTTGTACTTTGTCTCGGTATTACAAATGGCCAATAGTTTCCAATCCTCGCCTTGTACTTTGTCTCGGCATTACAAATGGCCAATAGTTTCCAATCCTCGCCTTGTACTTTGTCTCGGCATTATAAATGGCCAATAGTTTCCAATCCTCGCCTTGTACTTTGTCTCGGCATTACAAATGGTCAATAGTGTCCAATCCTCGCCTTGTACTTTGTCTCGGCATTACAAATGGCCAATAGTTTCCAATCCTCGCCTTGTATTTTGTCTCGGTATTACAAATAGCCAATAGTTTCCAATCCTCGCCTTGTATTTTGTCTCGGTATTACAAATAGCCAATAGTTTCCAATCCTCGCCTTGTACTTTGTCTCGGCATTACAAATGGCCAATAGTTTCCAATCCTCGCCTTGTACTTTGTCTCGGTATTACAAATGGCCAATAGTTTCCAATCCTCGCCTTGTACTTTGTCTCGGTATTACAAATGGCCAATAGTTTCCAATCCTCGCCTTGTATTTTGTCTCGGTATTACAAATAGCCAATAGTTTCCAATCCTCGCCTTGTACTTTGTCTCGGCATTACAAATGGCCAATAGTGTCCAATCCTCGCCTTGTACTTTGTCTCGGTATTACAAATGGCCAATAGTTTCCAATCCTCGCCTTGTACTTTGTCTCGGCATTACAAATGGCCAATAGTTTCCAATCCTCGCCTTGTACTTTGTCTCGGCATTACAAATGGCCAATAGTGTCCAATCCTCGCCTTGTATTTTGTCTCGGTATTACAAATGGCTAATAGTGTCCAATCCTCGCCTTGTATTTTGTCTCGGTATTACAAATGGCTAATAGTGTCCAATCCTCGCCTTGTATTTTGTCTCGGTATTACAAATGGCCAATAGTTTCCAATCCTCGCCTTGTACTTTGTCTCGGCATTACAAATGGCCAATAGTGTCCAATCCTCGCCTTGTACTTTGTCTCGGCATTACAAATGGCCAATAGTTTCCAATCCTCGCCTTGTACTTTGTCTCGGCATTACAAATGGTCAATAGTGTCCAATCCTCGCCTTGTACTTTGTCTCGGCATTACAAATGGCTAATAGTGTCCAATCCTCGCCTTGTACTTTGTCTCGGCATTACAAATAGCCAATAGTGTCCAATCCTCGCCTTGTACTTTGTCTCGGCATTACAAATGGTCAATAGTGTCCAATCCTCGCCTTGTATTTTGTCTCGGTATTACAAATGGTCAATAGTGTCCAATCCTCGCCTTGTACTTTGTCTCGGTATTACAAATGGTCAATAGTGTCCAATCCTCGCCTTGTACTTTGTCTCGGTATTACAAATGGTCAATAGTGTCCAATCCTCGCCTTGTACTTTGTCTCGGTATTACAAATGGTCAATAGTGTCCAATCCTCGCCTTGTACTTTGTCTCGGTATTACAAATGGTCAATAGTGTCCAATCCTCGCCTTGTACTTTGTCTCGGCATTACAAATGGCTAATAGTTTCCAATTCTCGCCTTGTACTTTGTCTCGGCATTACAAATGGCCAATAGTTTCTAATCCTCGCCTTGTATTTTGTCTCGGTATTACAAATGGCTAATAGTGTCCAATCCTCGCCTTGTATTTTGTCTCGGTATTACAAATAGCCAATAGTTTCCAATCCTCGCCTTGTACTTTGTCTCGGTATTACAAATGGCTAATAGTTTCCAATTCTCGCCTTGTACTTTGTCTCGGCATTACAAATGGCCAATAGTTTCCAATCCTCGCCTTGTACTTTGTCTCGGTATTATAAATGGCTAATAGTGTCCAATCCTCGCCTTGTACTTTGTCTCGGCATTACAAATAGCCAATAGTTTCCAATCCTCGCCTTGTACTTTGTCTCGGTATTACAAATGGCCAATAGTTTCCAATCCTCGCCTTGTACTTTGTCTCGGCATTACAAATGGCCAATAGTTTCCAATCCTCGCCTTGTACTTTGTCTCGGCATTACAAATGGCCAATAGTGTCCAATCCTCGCCTTGTATTTTGTCTCGGTATTACAAATGGCCAATAGTGTCCAATCCTCGCCTTGTACTTTGTCTCGGCATTACAAATGGCCAATAGTGTCCAATCCTCGCCTTGTACTTTGTCTCGGCATTACAAATGGCCAATAGTGTCCAATCCTCGCCTTGTACTTTGTCTCGGCATTACAAATGGCCAATAGTGTCCAATCCTCGCCTTGTACTTTGTCTCGGCATTACAAATGGCCAATAGTGTCCAATCCTCGCCTTGTACTTTGTCTCGGCATTACAAATGGTCAATAGTGTCCAATCCTCGCCTTGTACTTTGTCTCGGCATTACAAATGGTCAATAGTTTCCAATCCTCGCCTTGTACTTTGTCTCGGCATTACAAATGGTCAATAGTTTCCAATCCTCGCCTTGTACTTTGTCTCGGCATTACAAATGGTCAATAGTTTCCAATCCTGCCCCCACAGTCTCCGACTAAAAAGCTTCATCCAATCACTTTGCAGACAGGTTCTGGCAAATTGAGGTCTGGAGGCTTGCAAGCAGAAAGAAACTAAATCATTAAAATTCGGTTAGCATCAAATCTTAATTTGGGCCAAGGATTACTTTTGAGGTTGTTCCACTTTGGAATTCAAATTTTGATGTTGTTTTAACCCATTGTTTGCGATAGATTGTTTCCTGTAAGGCTTACACCCAATAATGACGAAGCGTCATGGTTGGTATATGGGATTGTAGGTTTCCTGTAAGGTTCACATATTATATTTTCGTGTATGGTTGGTGTATGGAACTGCGGGTCTTTCTGAAGAGGTTCACTCCTAATGCTGTCGAAACTCCATGGTTGGTGTATGAAACTGTAGGCCTTTCTGTAGCGGCTTACACTTCATACTGTCGAAACTCCATGGTTGGTGTGTGAAACTGTAGGTCTTTCTGTAGCGGCTTACACTTCATACTGTCGAAACTCCATGGTTGGTGTATGAAACTGTAGGTCTTTCTGTAGCGGCTTACACTTCATACTGTCGAAACTCCATGGTTGGTGTGTGAAACTGTAGGTCTTTCTGTAGCGGCTTACACTTCATACTGTCGAAACTCCATGGTTGGTGTGTGAAACTGTAGGTCTTTCTGTAGCGGCTTACACTTCATGCTGTCGAAACTCCATGGTTGGTGTATGAAACTGTAGGTCTTTCTGTTTCGGTTTACACTTCATACTGTTAAAATGTCATTATTTTTCTATGGAATTGTAGGTCTTTCTGTAGCAGTTTACACCTAATTCTGTCGAAACTCCATGGTTGGTCTATTGATTTGTAGATTTCCTAAAGAGGCTTAGAGCTTATTGACAAAATTCAATGGTTAGTCTATTGAATTATAGTTTACTGCAGCGGTTTACATCAAATCGACAAAATTTTAGGATTCCTGTAGCGTTTAAGTCTTATATTGTCTAAACTCCATGGTTAGTCTATTGAATTGTAGTTTCCCTTTAGCGTCTTACACTAATTTACAAAAATCAGTGGTCGTCAAGGTAATTTTAAGTTTCCTGTAAAGTTTTACATCCCATATTGAAAAACTTCGTGTTTGATCTAAGGAATAGTAGATAGGTTAGACCTATTATTGACGATATTTTATGGCTGGAGTATGAAATTTAGGTTTCCAGTAGCGATTGCATCTCTTTGTATTTGCTCTTGATTCCTGAGTAATATGCCTGTGGATGAGAGGTATCAAAGGAATGTCCTGTCTGTTGGATGTGTTGCACTATGAGGGATCTGGGTTCACTGTTTCTAACGTTTCTGTGGTGTTCTTCTATCCTATCCTTAATTCTTCGGCCTGTCTCTCCTATATACAAACTGTTGCAATCTGAGCATTTTAAGGAATACACTGAGTTTGTAAGAAATGGTAGGGTAATGGGAAAACTGTTTTTGGTGATGAGGTTCCTAACTGTTGTTTCTAAATTAGGAGTGTTGGTGTAAATGGTGTACCAACATCTCTAGACACTTAAAAAACAAGTACGGAATCCGCACCTATTACACCAACACTCCTAATTTAGAAACAACAGTTAGGAACCTCATCACCAAAAACAGTTTTCCCATTACCCTACCATTTCTTACAAACTCAGTGTATTCCTTAAAATGCTCAGATTGCAACAGTTTGTATATAGGAGAGACAGGCCGAAGAATTAAGGATAGGATAGAAGAACACCACAGAAACGTTAGAAACAGTGAACCCAGATCCCTCATAGTGCAACACATCCAACAGACAGGACATTCCTTTGATACCTCTCATCCACAGGCATATTACTCAGGAATCAAGAGCAAATACAAAAGATTGGTCGTCGAGGCGTTGCTCTCTTTAAAACATAACAGTATTAATAGACATATAGACATCCCTGATATATACAAAGCAATATTGCCATAGTGTACCTTAGGAGACCTTTGCCAGCACGTTTCATTTTGGATTAATTTTACTCATGCAGCCTTAAACTGTATCATGGCTTAATCGAGAAGTTTCTTGTGTTTTTCCTACGTGATATGCTCGGGACACGCGGTCATCACATGCTATTACTTTTCTAACAGTTCGGCAGATACGTTTGTTTTTCTTGTATATATGCTGATTTTTCTCAAAATGGACATGTATATAAGATGCAAGATCAGTCGGATATGATGACCTGAAGAAGGGTTATTGACCCGAAAGCTCGCCTTCATTAAAACTCAAAAGATACGCATCCTCGCACGCTTTGATTCTATTATTTATTGACAAGAAGTCAATAAAATTTGTTTCAATTGTCATTGTCTAAAATACTGCTGCGGATATAACCAGCTGTTTAAGCCAATTGGAACTCTGTCTCTATCGAGTGTTGAACTCGGGACATCTGTGTGTTTGGTCACGTCTGGCGAGTAGAGATTGACGGATTAATTACTCTCATAATTACTGTGCATCTTATTCACGGTATATTTATGGACTTTCAGGTATTTATCTTTTATCAAGCTAGTTTCCGATGTTTGTGATTTTTTAATTATAATTCTAATTATTTATCTTAAAGACATAAGTTGTCTGGCCGGCATTCATATTTATATGTAAAATAGACACTTTGGCCAGTTAGGTTTTTTTTATTTTCTCAACGTTTCGACAAAAATATTTTGTCTTCGTCAGGAAAAGTAAATAAAAACAAAGCATTTGGCAAGGCGTTAAAAATTGTTCTAATTATTTAATTAAAAAGGCATATATCAGATCAAAATATAATTTATTTTACCAATATTTCAGTTGGCTGAACGCCAACCTTTATCAAGGTATTACAACATATTAATGTGTGTTAACAACATACTCAGCGCCACATAACGTCAATAGAATTAAGTTTAAAAAAACATGTTTTTCTTATATTCAATGGGGAGAAAAAGATTTGATATATCGTCGTATTATTTTATCTCCATTGAATATAAGCAAAAATATTTTTTTAAACTTAATTCTATTGACGTTATGTGGCGCTCAGTTTGTTGTTGACACACATTAATATGAAAAAATAGTACAAATGTGATATTGTACTGGGATAAGGTGCATAAATTATGAAAAAGGCATCTCCTTATCGTGCAACTGAAAGTTGCTGATGGCTTGCGCCATCTATCGGAATACAATATATCTATATTGTATATACAAATATGTCCTCCCGCACAAGCCATATTTATTCCGATAGATGGCGCAAGCCATCAGCAACTTTCAGTTGCACGATGAGGAGGTGCCTTTTTCATAACACATTAAAACCTTGAAAAAGGTTGGCGTTCAGCCAACTGAAATATTGGTGAAATAAATGATATTTTGTCCAATATATGCCTTTTTAATTAAAGATTTATTTATGTTTTACTCTATTTTAAAAATTCTAATTATAGGTAGATTCAGGTTTATCCCGTCCTTGTCTGGAGGAGGACAAGATGGAGGAGCCTCCCTTCCTGGGAACATATTTTTATATTTTATCACCAAATTGTAAAAATATCATTTCTTTTGTTTAATTTCTCATTAATTTTTGTAACAATTAACTAAGAGTGTCATTAAAATATTTTGAAATGTCAAATTGTCTAATTATAAAAACAATAGTCACGATATTACTCATAAAATAAACTTTAATTCCAATATTTATTATAGTAGTTTATAACTTATATGCAACATGCAAACTTCAATTGCATAATTACAGATTATGTTAGGTTCATTGGTCTGAAATCTCGGTTCTTATGAAGTCCGATGTTTATTTTGGAAGGCGGTTTCTGATCAGTTGAAAATTTGAGATACTTTTCAGTTGAGGTAGGTAAGGATGGCTTAGCGGCCATTCTTTGATGAGTACACTTGGAGTTCAATAAGGACTCCTTCTTAACTAGATTGGTACAAGTGTATTTCTCAGAAGAACTATATTACCAGGATTGGTACAAGTACATCCCCAAAGAGATTGGCCTGAGAGGATCTGTACAAGTTAATATCAGAAAAACGGCCCTGCTAGGACCTGTACAAACACATCCTAGAAACACGGCTCTGCTAGGACATGTAAAAGTACATCCCAGAAGCACGGACCTGCGAGGACCTGTAAAAGCACATCCCAGAAACACGGCCCTGCTAGGACCTGTAAAAGTACATCCCAGAAACACGGCCCTGTCAGGACCTGTAAAAGCACATCCCAGAAACACGGCTCTGCTAGGACATGTAAAAGTACATCCCAGAAGCACGGCCCTGCCAGGACCTGTAAAAGCACATCCCAGAAACACGGCTCTGCTAGGACATGTAAAAGTACATCCCTGAAACACGGCTCTGCTAGGACATGTAAAAGTACATCCCAGAAACACGGCTCTGCTAGGACATGTAAAAGTACATCCCAGAAACACGGCTCTGCTATGACCTGTAAAAGTACATCCCAGGAACACAGCTCTGCTAGGACCTGTAAAAGTACACCCCCAGAAACACGGCTCTGCTAGGACATGTAAAAGTACATCTCAGAAACACGGTTCAGCTAGGACATGTAAGAGTACATCTCAGAAGCATGGCCCTGCCAGTATCTGTACAAACACATCCCAGAAGCACGGCCCTGCCAGGAGATGTACAAACACATCCCAGAAGCATGGCCCTGCCAGGACTCTACAAACACATCCCATAAGCACGACCCTGCCAGGACCTGTACAAACACATCCCAGAAGCACGGCCCTGCCAGGACCTGTACAAACACATCCCAGAAGCATGGCCCTGCCAGGACTCTACAAACACATCCCAGAAGCACGGCCCTGCCAGGATCTGTACAAACACATCCCAGAAGCACGACCTTACTAGAATCTGTACAAACACATCCCAGAAGCACGACCCTGCCAGGACCTGTACAAACACATCCCAGAAGCATGGCCCTGCCAGGACTCTACAAACACATCCCAGAAGCACGGCCCTGCCAGGACCTGTACAAACACATCCCAGAAGTACGGCCCTGCCAGTATCTGTACAAACACATCCCAGAAGCACGGCCCTGCCAGTATCTGTACAAACACATCCCAGAAGCACGGCCCTGCTAGGAACTCTACAAACACATCCCAGAAGCACGACCCTGCCAAAATCTGTACAAACACATCCCAGAAGCACGGCCCTGCTAGGAACTGTACAAACACATCCCAGAAGCACGGCCCTGATAGGAACTGTACAAACACATCCCAAAAGCACGGCCCTGCCAGCATCTGTACAAACACATCCCAGAAGCATGGCCCTGCCAGGACCTGTACAAACACATCCCAGAAGCATGGCCCTTCCAGGACTCTACAAACACATCCCAGAAGCATGGCCCTGCCAGGATCTGTACAAACACATCCCAGAAGCACGACCTTACTAGAATCTGTACAAACACATCCCAGAAGCACGACCCTGCCAGGACCTGTACAAACACATCCCAGAAGCATGGCCCTGCCAGGACTCTACAAACACATCCCAGAAGCACGGCCCTGCCAGGACCTGTACAAACACATCCCAGAAGTACGGCCCTGCCAGTATCTGTACAAACACATCCCAGAAGCACGGCCCTGCCAGTATCTGTACAAACACATCCCAGAAGCACGGCCCTGCTAGGAACTCTACAAACACATCCCAGAAGCACGACCCTGCCAGAATCTGTACAAACACATCCCAGAAGCACGGCCCTGCTAGGAACTGTACAAACACATCCCAGAAGCACGGCCCTGATAGGAACTGTACAAACACATCCCAAAAGTACGGCCCTGCCAGCATCTGTACAAACACATCCCAGAAGCATGGCCCTGCCAGGAACTGTACAAACACATCCCAGAAGCACGGCCCTGTTAGGAACTGTACAAACACATCCCAGAAGCACGGCCCTGCCAGTATCTGTACAAAAACATCCCAGGAGCTCGGCCCTGCCAGGACCTGTACAAACACATCCCAGAAGCACGGCCCTGCCAGGAGCTGTACAAACACATCCCAGAAGCACGGCCCTGCCAGGACCTGTACAAACACACCCCAGAAGCTCGGCCCTGCCAGGATCTGTACAAACACATTCCAGAAGCACGACCTTGCTAGAATCTGTACAAACACATTCCAGAAGCACGACCTTGCTAGAATCTGTACAAACACATTCCAGAAGCACGACCTTGCTAGAATCTGTACAAACACATCCCAGAAGCACGACCTTGCTAGAATCTGTACAAACACATTCCAGAAGCACGACCTTGCTAGAATCTGTACAAACACATTCCAGAAGCACGACCTTGCTAGAATCTGTACAAACACATTCCAGAAGCACGACCTTGCTAGAATCTGTACAAACACATTCCAGAAGCACGACCTTGCTAGAATCTGTACAAACACATCCCAGAAGCACGGCCCTGCCAGGAGCTGTACAAACACATCCCAGAAGCACGGCCCTGCCAGGACCTGTACAAACACACCCCAGAAGCTCGGCCCTGCCAGGATCTGTACAAACACATCCCAGAAGCACGACCTTGCTAGAATCTGTACAAACACATCCCAGAAGCACGGCCCTGCCAGGACCTGTACAAACACATCCCAGAAGCAGGGCCCTGCCAGGACCTGTACAAACACATCCCAGAAGCACGACCTTGCCAGGACCTGTACAAACACATCCCAGAAGCATGGCCCTGCCAGGACTCTACAAACACATCCCAGAGTAACGACCCTGCCAGAATCTGTACAAACACAACCCAGAAGCACGGCCCTGCTAGGAACTGTACAAACACATCCCAGAAGCACGGCCCTGATAGGAACTGTACAAACACATCCCAAAAGCACGGCCCTGCCAGCATCTGTACAAACACATCCCAGAAGCATGGCCCTGCCAGGAACTGTACAAACACATCCCAGAAGCACGGCCCTGTTAGGAACTGTACAAACACATCCCAGAAGCACGGCCCTGCCAGTATCTGTACAAAAACATCCCAGAAGCTCGGCCCTGCCAGGACCTGTACAAACACATCCCAGAAGCACGGCCCTGCCAGGAACTGTACAAACACATTCCAGAAGCACGGCCCTGCCAGTATCTGTACAAACATATCCCAGAAGCACGGCCCTGCTAGGAACTCTACAAACACATCCCAGAAGCACGGCCCTGCCAGAATCTGTACAAACACATCCCAGAAGCACGGCCCTGCCAGTATCTGTACAAAAACATCCCAGAAGCTCGGCCCTGCCAGGACCTGTACAAACACACCCCAGAAGATCGGCCCTGCCAGGATCTGTACAAACACATTCCAGAAGCACGACCTTGCTAGAATCTGTACAAACACATCCCAGAAGCACGGCCCTGCCAGTGGTGTACAAACACATCCCAGAAGCACGGCCCTGCCAGGACCTGTACAAACACACCCCAGAAGCTCGGCCCTGCCAGGATCTGTACAAACACATCCCAGAAGCACGACCTTGCTAGAATCTGTACAAACACATCCTAGAAGCACGGCCCTGCCAGGACCTGTACAAACACATCCCAGAAGCATGGCCCTGCCAGGACCTGTACAAACACATCCCAGAAGCACGACCCTGCCAGGACCTGTACAAACACATCCCAGAAGCATGGCCCTGCCAGGACTCTACAAACACATCCCAGAAGCACGACCCTGCCAGAATCTGTACAAACACATCCCAGAAGCACGGCCCTGCTAGGAACTGTACAAACACATCCCAGAAGCACGGCCCTGATAGGAACTGTACAAACACATCCCAAAAGCACGGCCCTGCCAGCATCTGTACAAACACATCCCAGAAGCACGGCCCTGCCAGGAGATGTACAAACACATCCCAGAAGCTCGGCCCTGCCAGAACCTGTACAAACACATCCCAGAAGCACGGCCCTGCCAGGACCTGTACAAACACATCCCAGAAGCACGGCCCTGCCAGGAGATGTACAAACACATCCCAGAAGCACGGCCCTGCCAGTATCTGTACAAAAACATCCCAGAAGTTCGGCCCTGCCAGTATCTGTACAAACACATCCCAGAAGCACGGCCCTGCCGGTATCTGTACAAACACATCCCAGAAGCACGGCCCTGCTAGGAACTCAACAAACACATCTCAGAAGCTCGGCCCTGCCAGGAACTGTACAAACACATCCCAGAAGCTCGGCCCTGCCAGTATCTGTACAAACACATCCCAGAAGCACGGCCCTGCCAGTATCTGTACAAACACATCCCAGAAGCACGGCCCTGCCAGGAGATGTACAAACACATCCCATAAACACTGCCCTGCTAGGAACTCTACAAACACATCCCAGAAGCACGGCCCTGCCAGTATCTGTACAAACACATCCCAGAAGCACGGCCCTGCTAGGACCTGTACAAACTCATCCCAGAAGCACGGCCCTGCCAGGACCTGTACAAACACATCCCAGAAGCTCGGCCCTGCCAGTATCTGTACAAACACATCCCTGAAGCACGGCCCTGCTAGGGACTCTACAAACACATCCCAGAAGCACGGCCCTGCCAGTATCTGTACAAACACATCCCAGAAGCACGGCCCTGCCAGTATTTGTACAAACACATCCCAGAAGCACGGCCCTGCCAGTATCTGTACAAACACATCCCAGAAGCACGGCCCTGCCAGTATCTGTACAAACACATCCCAGAAGCACGGCCCTGCTAGGAACTCTACAAACACATCCCAGAAGCACGGCCCTGCCAGTATCTGTACAAACACATCCCAGAAGCACGGCCCTGCCAGGTGAAGCAGACAGGTCAACAACCTCGGTATTGATCAGTCCACGAGGTCGCAAGTTCACCCACCTAAACCAGAACTGGGTCGTCATCGATTCTTGCTCCAGAAACCTTGACGCTGGATGCAAATATCTAGCATCAAGATGGATTCCTTTGGTCTTCCTAAAATCTCTACAAAACTTCATTGCGCTTTCTATTTTAAATGCATTTTTGGATCACTATTTTGAATAATGTCTTGGAATTTACACAAATATGGAGTTATTATGTTCATATATGATTAAAACTACTCTTTCTCTCTGTAGATAGCTGTTGTTTTACCTTTAAAAAATTTTAAAATGACGTTTTTATTTTCAACACATGAAAAATAGAGTGTTTTCCAACTGTGTTAATTCACTCGACCACTTCTATTTCTCTCTGGCAGAATGCGCTACTAAACAGCATTTACCAGAAGCTTTTTTCGCTTTCTCGTGCAAGGAATAAATTATTTTTCAAATTTAGTCAATGGCCTAAATGTTTTTTTTTTTTTTTGCATAGAAGAAAATATTCAGAATGGGTACAATGGGTAGCACAGCAAATATTCGAGCTACTTTTTTTCAAGCTACCTTATGGCATGTGATGTACTTTGAATTGTAAAGCAATAATGGACATCTACATCAAAGCACGAATGTTTATTTTACACATAAATCAAACTTCTACTGTCCTTACTGCGATGTAAAATATTGGGAGGGCTTGGCTAATCAGTGGTAACCTCCCAGCGGTTTACCAATTTAATCTACCAGATCGCTTCTTAGAGCTCTATTATTGTATTGAACTATTCTGCTTATATATGCTACACTGAAAGGTGGAATATTAGAAATGGTATTCACGTAAACTATCGACATAAGTTTTTAGGACAGTAGAATTACATATAAATATTTGCATCGAACAATAATCTTCCGCAAACAATAAAGACAATTGCTTTAATGCTTTCATTTTCTATGTACTTAGAATACAAGTAGTCACAGCCATGATTATCATCAGGTAGTAATTATCTAACGGGGACATGTGGTGAGTTACATCAGCATTGTCAATACCGAGTGGGACACATCAAAACAACGATGATCTCTCCAACTTATCGGACAAGCTTATCTGCCAGTTTCGAGAAGTCTACTTGGGATAAAAGAGAGATAAGAACTGGATTTCTCTAATCTAGACCCATGTTTTAGCCTTAGTACACAGCCGTTAATGCTTATTCCATCCTTACTATGGCATGTAGAATGTACTGTAATCACATCTATATTTATAAAAGCATAGGGTGCCCTCCCGCAAGATAAACGTCAAAAAAGACGTCATCTATTGACCGTCGACGCAAACTAGCGGCCTTAGGTCGGTGACAAAGCCACACCAGATTTGAAAAACTGAGAAGCGTCCACCTGGAGACAATGGTTACGAGCTAATGGCACTCATCCGCCAAAGAGATGTTCAACTGGCAAAGTGGCTAGGTCAAATTTTCCTCCCGGCAAAAATTTCAATCTATAATATTATATGTTGTTGTTGTTTCTAATCCCCTTGTGTAAAGATTACACGAATTCCATGAGTTCATGCTCCTCGAGCTGTTTTATGATGAACAGCGGCCTCTCCCAAAGGTCCTGTTTAGTGCATCTAATGCAAGCCAAAATGTGTTCTGGAGCTGCAGGTACCAAACTACATTTTGGGCAAGTGGGATAAATTTCGTTATTATTTTCTATCTTCAATGGCTTGAGATGGCCTGTTCTAAATCTTGTTAGTGTTGTTTGTTGCTGTCTATTTCTGATGTTCAGAGCTCCTCCTGGGTTCACTCCACTGTACCAACTGTGCTTAGGTGGGATCCTGCAGTTCTTGTTTATTTTTGTTTTGGCTATTGTTTCTATTTCTTTAAAAGTAAGTTTATTTTTCTGTGACAAGGGTTCTTTTGTGCCTTTTTTCGCTAGCACATCAGCAGCTTCATTGCCTTCAATGCCAACATGTGAGGGTATCCATTGAAGGTGAATTTTTGAGGTTTTTGAGAGTTTTTGGAGATAACCAATTATGTTCCTGCTTACTTTGTCTCTGAGTTCCCCTCTGTGACTCAAGTGTTGTATGGCACTTCTACTATCAGTAAGAATCCAGATATCTTGATAATTAGTATTTCTGATGGATTTTAAGGCTTCATAGATGGCTATAAGTTCTGATCTGAAGACCGAGCAAAAATCTGGGTTTCTTCTGTTCATTTTCTCAATGCCATTTGTGGTTTTGATGAGACAGCCACTGCCAGTGTGTCCTAGCTCGTCTCTGCTACCATCGGTATAGATAGTTATTGCATTTTTAGGAATGTTATATTAATTATTTCTAATGATAATTGTTTTAAGTATTCTGGATTTTGGTATTGTTTGTTGGTGGGTTCATTTAAAGTGGCATTAAAAATAACATTTTGTAGTGGTTTGCATGGAGAAATTTTTTCTGCTAAATAATTTTTTTCCACTTTATATTTTAAAAATTAATTTCTTTTGGCCAGGTGTAGAGGGCCTTCTTTTTTTAGTCTTAAATTGGATTCCCAATTAAGTATGTACTTGGAAGTTCTGTGTTTGTTTCCATAACTCTTGATTTTGTTTATATATTTTGGCAGATTGTAGCTTCTTCTATCCTTTAAGGGCATAATGTCTGCCTCGTAAAGTACAATATCATTAGGGCAGGTATTTCGAAGACCTGTAATAATTCTAGCTGCACTTAGTTGTATCCATAATATTATATAGGTGATACATACAGTAGCTAAGATAATGGACATTGCGACTGTTGTGATAGAGATGTATTGGAACATCTGAGTATCTCTTCATTGGACACGACAACAACAACAGAAAATTGACATGGACCCAGAACAGCAGCTTTACACACCCAAGATAGTGGACATTGCGACTGCTGTGATAGAGAGATGTATGGAGACATCTGAGGCATTGGACACAACAACAACAGAAAATTGACAAGGACCCAGAGCAGCAGCTTTACACACCCAAGATAGAGGACATTGCGACTGTTGTGATAGAGATGCATAGGGACATCTGAGGCTCTTCATTGAACATGACAACAACATACAGTAGCTAGCATGACCAAACAGGCCTCTTTGAAAATGTACCATACGCTTAGTCCTTAGCTAGCTTCGGCGAAAAAAACAATAATAAAACAATGGAGGGCAGGCATGATTCAACAAATATGAATGACCTAACTTGAAAATAGAGTCATTATGTTGTAAAAGTTATTTGTAAATAATAGTTATACATTATTTCTTTTATTCTGTTTTATGCAAAATTAAATTTTGCATATATATATCACTATTTTTGTTTTACATAGTTAAGATCATTTTTCTTTTTCTGCGCGCTGGCACTCACTTCCGTGCAGCGCATTTATAGTTGTAACAGCAAATAAACTGGCTTAATTTCTCTGGAATCTCCCGCTCTTTATCTTCGTTACAATATAATAGCCATATTTGATTCATCCATATGATCCTTCTGTAACTGATATCATTAATAAGAAGCTCAAAGAACAAGCCAACTTTGCAATGAATCCCCATCACTTATGCATGCCAATATACATCTTTAAAATGGTTCCTCAATCACTTGGCATTAATAATCTCATACTGGAATAAAATTGTTTTATTTTTCACAATGTCTCTCTTCCTCTCTCTGGCTGTTCGGCGTCGGCCTCCATCCCAAGGCAATGAAGTTAACCAGTGTAGCGAAAGCTACCATCTACAAGTACCATCTTGGTCTTGAGATGGGTAACACCAGCCCTGCATCGACCTGCCCACTCTGTTGGAAAGACCTCTCGTAGTCCATCGGTGGCGGAGTCTTTCCCGTGGTGGGCGCCACCAACAAAGACTTGTATATATGTCATATATATGCATATTTATCAATTATTTTATATATTTACATTTATTTATCATTATATAATCTTATTTATTCATATTTATATTTATTCTGTATTTAACCTTATATAATCTTATTTAGACATTGTAAACAGTTTTAATCTCAATCTCTCTCTCTCTCTCTCTCTCTCTTAGAGACAATCGCCGTTTTCGAGTAGCTGTTTCCAGGCTTTTGGGGTAAAGATGTTTGGTTGTCAAACTCGCCGAATCTCAACCCGATACTCTGTGCGGCCTATTATAGAACAAAATATCTCGGGAACACGATGCCTCTCGGTGGACCCGTTGTAAGCTGTTTTGACGAGAACCTCGGTCAATATTAAAGTACAAAAGTGTACGAACATGGTCAGAATTCTTCATAAACGACTACGTAAATATATTGTTGTTTCTTATTCCCTTGTGTGAAGATTACACGAATTCCATGAGTTCATGATCTCATGGAATGGGGTATAGGGGTGCAACTATTTTTAATCATGGCACCATAATCCAGGCACACTTTGGTGAAAGTCTGACATTGCTTGTAATTTGAGGCTGTTCCTAACATGGAAGCCTTTGCTGCCGACTCTAACAAGAGTACAGATGCAGCTCCTCCGTATCCCTGGAGAGGGACCATTGCTGAGGTCCATCAACCGGGTCAGTTGAACTCAGGATTTATAAAGAGGGAGTGTCCCTCCTGGTTACAGCATCAAGTCTACCAGAACAAGACTTGATCGTGTAGAGGGTTTACTGTACCTCCCAACAATGTCCACTGCACCACAGGCCAGTTACAGAGGGGTAAGCATGGGAGGCCAGTAAATATATTTAAGCTGAGGAGACAATTTTGAATCTTTTGTTTCAATTTCTTATTATTCGTTTAATAAAAGTTATTATTCTCATTTAGTTGTGAGAAAGAATTTATTAGTTTATTAGGTTTTATGCTACCTAAACACTTTTTTTAAGGAGAACTTTTATCGCGTCATATATAAAATGTTGATCCTATCACAAGACAAGGGGGATGTCCGCCTAAAGCCTGAAGAACGGAACTCTTTGGTCAGAATTCAGAAAACTGATATCAAAAACAGGAAGCTCTTCTATTCCTGTATCGGTAACTCACCTAAAATACCCAGTTTCGATCACAAACCTGTATTTGGTTCATTTAAACTCTTTATTCAGACATTACTATCAACTACATAGCATTCTTTACATAGTAGTATTTACATATGATGGTATCCATAGCTATATACACATAGTGAAATCAGTTTTATATAAGGCAAAGCTTCAGTTTAGCAAGTATTGTTTAATATAGAGATATTGAGAGAGTATATATTTACACCATACATTAGACATGAGCCTCTAAAAGTGGGTTAGACACACTCGATGTTGTAGTCATAGTTAAAATCGATGCTTATCCAGAATGTGTACATTACATATTTGGCGATGGTAAAAATTGGAGTCTTAGCCGTTGTTTCATGATCAAAAATGAATTTCCCTCGATCAAAAATAAAACGTGAATCAGTACTTTCACAGATATGCTAAAATAGAAGCTTGAGACTGCTCTTAGAAGTATACAGTACATGGCTATATATGTAGTACCAGGCCACGGTGGGTAGCAGCTTGAGACTACTTGTACAAGTGCAAGTATACACCACATGGCTACATATGTAGTACCAGGCCACGGTGGGTAGAGGCTTGAGACTGCTTGTACAAGTGCAAGTATACACCACATGGCTACATATGTAGTACCAGGCCACGGTGGGTAGAGGCTTGAGACTGCTTGTACAAGTGCAAGTATACACCACATGGCTACATATGTAGTACCAGGCCACGGTGGGTAGAAGCTTGAGACTGCTTGTACAAGTGCAAGTATACACCACATGGCTACATATGTAGTACCAGGCCACGGTGGGTAGAAGCTTGAGACTGCTTGTACAAGTGCAAGTATACACCACATGGCTACATATGTAGTACCAGGCCACGGTGGGTAGCAGCTTGAGACTACTTGTACAAGTGCAAGTATACACCACATGGCTACATATGTAGTACCAGGCCACGGTGGGTAGAAACTTGAGGCTGCTTGTACAAGTGCAAGTATATACACCACATGGCTACATATGTAGTACCAGGCCACGGTGGGTAGAAACTTGAGTCTACTTGTACAAGTGCAAGTATACACCACATGGCTACATATGTAGTGCCAGGCCACGATGGGTAGAAACTTGAGACTGCTTGTACAATTGCAAGTATACACCACATGGCTACATATGTAGTACCAGGCCACGGTGGGTAGAAACTTGAGTCTACTTGTACAAGTGCAAGTATACACCACATGGCTACATATGTAGTACCAGGCCACGGTGGGTAGAAGCTTGAGTCTGCTTGTACAAGTGCAAGTATACACCACATGGCCACATATGTAGTACCAGGCCACGGTGGGTAGAAACTTGAGTCTACTTGTACAAGTGCAAGTATACACCACATGGCTACATATGTAGTACCAGGCCACGGTGGGTAGAAGCTTGAGACTGCTTGTACAAGTGCAAGTATACACCACATGGCTACATATGTAGTACCAGTCCACGGTGGGTAGAAGCTTGAGTCTGCTTGTATAAATGCAAGTATACACCACATGGCCACATATGTAGTACCAGGCCACGGTGGGTAGAAACTTGAGTCTACTTGTACAAGTGCAAGTATACACCACATGGCTACATATGTAGTACCAGGCCACGGTGGGTAGAAACTTGAGTCTACTTGTACAAGTGCAAGTATACACCACATGGCTACATATGTAGTACCAGGCCACGGTGGGTAGAAGCTTGAGTCTACTTGTACAAGTGCAAGTATACACCACATGGCTACATATGTAGTACCAGGCCACGGTGGGTAGAAACTTGAGTCTACTTGTACAAGTGCAAGTATACACCACATGGCTACATATGTAGTACCAGGCCACGGTGGGTAGAAACTTGAGTCTACTTGTACAAGTGCAAGTATACACCACATGGCTACATATGTAGTACCAGGCCACGGTGGGTAGAAACTTGAGTCTACTTGTACAAGTGCAAGTATACACCACATGGCTACATATGTAGTACCAGGCCACGGTGGGTAGAAGCTTGAGTCTGCTTGTACAAGTGCAAGTATACACCACATATGTAGTACCAGGCCACGGTGGGTAGAAACTTGAGTCTACTTGTACAAGTGCAAGTATACACCACATGGCTACATATGTAGTACCAGGCCACGGTGGGTAGAAGCTTGAGACTGCTTGTACAAGTGCAAGTATACACCACATATGTAGTACCAGGCCACGGTGGGTAGAAGCTTGAATCTACTTGTACAAGTGCAAGTATACACCACATGGCTACATATGTAGTACCAGGCCACGGTGGGTAGAAACTTGAGTCTACTTGTACAAGTGCAAGTATACACCACATGGCTACATATGTAGTACCAGGCCACGGTGGGTAGAAACTTGAGTCTACTTGTACAAGTGCAAGTATACACCACATGGCTACATATGTAGTACCAGGCCACGGTGGGTAGAAGCTTGAGACTGCTTGTACAAGTGCAAGTATACACCACATGGCTACATATGTAGTACCAGGCCACGGTGGGTAGAAGCTTGAGTCTGCTTGTACAAGTGCAAGTATACACCACATGGCTACATATGTAGTACCAGGCCACGGTGGGTAGAAGCTTGAGACTGCTTGTACAAGTGCAAGTATACACCACATGGCTACATATGTAGTACCAGGCCACGGTGGGTAGAAGCTTGAGACTGCTTGTACAAGTGCAAGTATACACCACATGGCTACATATGTAGTACCAGGCCACGGTGGGTAGAAGCTTGAGTCTACTTGTACAAGTGCAAGTATACACCACATATGTAGTACCAGGCCATAGTGAAGGAGGGTTGTCACGGCTTGTACAAGTTGGTGGAATGTCTTTGTAACATGATACCTCCAGCAGGTGGCTGCGATGTCGTACGCCAATTACTTGTAACATTTACACTGTGATGACGCACTTAGTTTCAAAGAGGCCAACCTTTGAGATGGTACTATATGATGTTGATATTTACATATTCACACAATATGTAACTAGAGAGGCATCTCTCCCTTTAATCAGAACGATGCATTATGTTCAACACCATAGTAAAAAACTTTACTATTGTTGATGAGGAATGAGCTATAAAACCAGTTTTTGCAAATTCAGACAAAAGTCAACCTGTATAATATGTATAATGCGTCGTTCTTATGCGTAAATAAAGCAAGATATGCCTCTCTAGGTACATGACTATCATCCTCCCGTAACTTTATGTTGTATTCTTGCCTGAAAATCAACCCTTGCCACTTCACCAGTTTGAACACCTGTTTGGTAAATTAGACCAATATCATAACACCTCTCTCGTAGAATGTTATGAAATTGAAGTTACCCCTGTACTGATGAGGGCCATAACTCGAAACCATGGTAACCAGGTTGGCTTTTTGTCTGAGGTTTCCAAAACTGGTGTTGTGGATTATTCTAACCACTATTAAAGTTCTTTACTAGGGTGATAAACATATGCATCGTTGTTGTTGTTGTCGTGTCCAATGAAGAGCCTCAGATGTCTCCATACATCTCTATCACAGCAGTCGCAATGTCCTCTATCTTGGGTGTGTAAAGCTGCTGCTCTGGGTCCCTGTCAATTTTCTGTTGTTGTCGTACCCAATGAAGAGCCTCAGATGTTTCCATGCATCTCTATCACAGCAGCAGCAATGTCCACTATTTTGGGTGCGTAAAGCTGCTGCTCTGGGTCCCTGTCAATTTTCTGTTGTTGTGTTCAATGAAGAGCCTCAGATGTCTCTATACATCTCTATTACAGCAGCAGCAATGTCCACTATCTTGGGTGTGTAAAGCTGCTGTTCTGGGTCCATGTCAATTTTCTGTTGTTGTCGTGTCCAATGAAGAGCCTCAGATGTTTCCATACATCTCTTAACAGCAGTCGTAATGTCCTCTATCTTGGGTGTTTAAAGCTGCTGCTCTGGGTCCATGTCAATTTTCTGCAAGGCTGCGGCCATTGATGTGGGTAGGTGTTAGTTCCACACCAGGACAGTTGTTGCATGTCCTATAGGTTCTTGTGCCATCTGGATGTCTTGTTATTCCTTTTGTCACCTCCCTGCGGTCCCCCCCCCCCCCTCTGGACCCTTGGAATATTCGACCAAATTCTGGTTCGTTTCCGAGGTGACAAACGTGGCAACGGCACCTATTTTCCAATGAAGAGCAAATATGCATTGTTCTGATACATAATTAAAGGGAGAAATGCCTCTATAGATACATGTATATAATCCTCAGCAACTTTATGTTATATTCACAATATATGATTATTTTTGCATACAAGAATGCACAAATGTTGCAACATTAACTAATTCAGTAATCCCCCAGTATAAACACACGGAAGCCTGGTTTCTGTACTTAGTATACT
This sequence comes from Cordylochernes scorpioides, assembly GCA_030710605.1. NCBI lineage: Eukaryota > Metazoa > Arthropoda > Arachnida > Pseudoscorpiones > Chernetidae > Cordylochernes > Cordylochernes scorpioides. Next base: position 60,805,956 of record CP092863.1, read on the forward strand.
TCAATCTACTAGCTCTGCAATAGTGTTGGGCTTTGCGCATCCAGTTTTGATTGTTTTATAGTCATTTATTCCAGATTTGGGTTGAAAAAAAAACGGTGATTTGTATCAGTTCCTCAACTGCAGCCAACTATCGTGGATTGTGTGACGGACAATACGACCCAGAAAAAGAAAAATCCAACTGATTGGCTTGATTACAAATGATTGGTTGGACGCAGCCGTATTGGCAAACACACACAAGTGACTGATAGTCCAATAAAATGGAAGACTCCGTAGAATCCTAGAGATTTTTTAACCTTCTCTTGAACATGACATGCTCTGATCTACCACTCTGATTGACAGTGAACGTAGAACTCTTTGTTTTAATACATTGTAGACGCTATTGATTAGAAAACAAATTTATATTACTCGACCGGTATAAAAATAACAGCTGGTTTTGTTCGAACGGAAGTAAAGTTCGGCGAGTTAAAATCTGTCATCTTTTACTACTTTTTACATATTTTCAAATAATCAGGCAGTGATTATTTAACAGAAAATTATTAATTATGAAGAAAAATATAAAAAGGTTAATTATGCACAGTAAACAAAGTTGGAACTGACCGACCGTTAGTGGCTCCCCCTGGTGGTATCGTCGTTACATTTCCAAAATCCGCTGCGGGTGAACCCTCGTGGTGGCAGCAGGAACTAGTAGCCGATTGCCGCACTGCCACACCCATCATCGTTTCACGTTTGCAACACTACTCAAAACATTAATTTTTGTTTTTAAAAACCTGATTTTAGTTCTACATATACTTACGGATGTTGAAAGAGTGTTATGGTTTTGTTTGACAAAAAAAAAAGGATTTTAAAAATGGTAGGGTGGCCTGGAATTTCGGAGGAGATCGCGGAAACGGTCAGAAAGTGCAGTGTCTGTATCCAGGAAGCCGTCTCAAAACATGAACCTTTGATACCAACCAACTTTCCTACACGACCGTGGCAAAAGATTGGAATGGATTTGTTCAAGTTCGAGAATAAGTGGTATCTAGTCGTCATTGACTATTATTCTCGCTTTCCTGAAATGATTCAGCTAGATCGGCTCACAGCCAATGTCGTGGTGCGTAGTTGCAAATCCATATTTGCCCGACATGGAATACCAGAAACTGTTGTAAGCGATAATGGGACGCAATGTGGAGCTGCTCGTGAATTTGCAAATTTCGCAAGGCAGTACGGATTCACACATGTCACTTCAAGTCCTCGATTCCCGCAGAGCAATGGGATGGCAGAAGCAGGTGTGAAAATTGCTAAGTTGATCCTCAAGAAAAATCAAAACCCATCGCTTGGACTCCTGGAGTATCGATCGATCCCTTTGGAGAACGGTTACAGCCCTGCTGAGCTTCTCATGGGACGTAAACTCCGAACGACCTTGCCAATTGCACTAGAGAATCTTAATCCAAGATTGGTGGACTCTCAGACCCTGAAAAGAAAGGAGGGGAGAAGGAGAAAGGATATGAAATCCAGATATGATCGACGCTGCGGAGCTACGGACATGGAGGAGCTATCCGAAGGTGACACGGTTTGGATTACAGATATGCGAACCTGGGAGATTGTAAAGCAGAAAGCATCGACACCAAGGTCATATATGGTTGATACTCCAGTTGGGACTTTACGTCGAAACAGGTTCCATCTACGAAAAGGAGATACAGTGCAATATCCAGCCGACCCATCGACGCCGACCTTTTCGGGGGAGGAACTGGTTGAAAATGAAAAGACCCCAGTTGTGGATTATCCCTCTAACGACTCAGAAGACGGCCAGATAAGAACCCGGAGTGGACAAATTGTTAAACCCGTGGATCGCCTTCAATTTTAATTATATTATGCATTTAAAGTTTGTAATGTATATATATTTCAAATCTTAAAAAGGGGGATGTGCTGAGAATATTGGATGTTTTCCCACGTGACGCGGCGGAGCGTGACCGTGCCTGCACGGGTGAGTGGTTGTTGTTATGAACTCTGTATGGATGGACGTTAAAACAATAATTTGACAAAAGGTATCCTTCCAAAGAAAAAAAAAAACAACTAACCAATCTCCCAAACATTCCCATTGTCCCGTAAGGAAAACCTCCCGCTGTTCGGGAGGGAAAAAGCTCACGGGAGCCATGTTATAAAGATACAAAATAAAAACTAAAGAGAGGAGAAGAAGACATCCGGGTCGTTCCATAAAGGTGAATTCCATCTTGTTCCTCCCAACAGAAACTTAAAAAAAAAATCTGCGCAAACTACGTGAGTTACCATGAGTGATTACCAAGCACACACATGTATACTATGCTTTAGCAGACAGGGTTTAATGGGGGACCAAATGGCTCTCATCTGGGACTGGCTGGGTATGTTAGGTAGAGACTTAGGGTACTGACAGACGCTCACTTGATGAGAAACCGAACGATCCAATTCCATTCAGTTCTCTCAAGTCCAAGAGCTAAAAGCTATTCTTAACGTCTGTTTCTAAACGCTTTCATCCTATCGACATGTACAACTTTCACATCGTTCATGGTGACCCCTCTTACTCTAAAGTTAACATCGGAGACCCTAGCTTCCACACGGAAAGGCCCATAGAGGTTGATGTAACCTTTTTTCTTAGAAACAGCTAGCACTACCAGGTCTCCTTTGTCGAAACTTCTGGAATAAGGTGGCCTAGGATTCATAAGCTTTTTAACAGAATTACCTGACATAAACTGTCTGACAGTTTCCTTTGCTTTCCGCATCACCCTTAACCTCTCGGCCCAAGTAGGCTTTCTAAAACTATTAACAGACCAGGCGCTACACTCACAGTTTCTGTTAAACTCAGTAGGTGGCAACTTTACAGCCTCGTTCTCAATGCGCTTCACTGATCTCTCCTCTAAGGAGCTTGAAGCCATTGGTCTATATGCACCGGCAACGTAACTAAGGTCTACATAATCACGGTCTTCTGGTTTCAAGAAAATCATGTTGCCACGTTCCCGTATTGGAGGCAACGGGATATTGAATCTCCTTATATCATTGATTCCCAGAATCCCGTCGTAGCCCTTATCTCCAAGTGACATTAGCCAAAACCTTATCTCTCCCGGGTCGCTGCCGTTTTCGTTACCAACTCTACAGGTTTTAACACGCGTAAGTGTCTGCTCGTGGCCTGTAACTGACACTATACGTAAAGTTTTAAATGTATCGTCCCAATTCTCCTTTAAGACATTGCACTTTTCAGAATCAATAATACTGACTTGGCTTCCTGTATCATATAACAGGTGCCACATATTGCCGTTAATATTCACCTTAACTATTGGCAAATTTCCAAACTGATCTCTGCCATAAGAACGTATGTTCACAATCTCAGCATTGTCAAGAGTATTGCGGTTGGCAAACATAGAAGACTGTCTTGAGCAATCACTAGCTATATGTCCTAAGCTACACTCAGGTGGACTTAGCTTGATTTCGCCCAACAATTTAGTCAGTTTTTCTATCTCACCTCTAAGGTCTTTAATACACTGCTCATTTTCGTGCTTCATCCTGTTTACACTGGCACTAAGCATCTTCATCTCACCCTTAATGCTATTTTTTCTTCAACCCTTCTACTGAACATACCCCTTTCATAAAGCTGCAACGGTGTTCTACACTATCCTCCGTGGCCATGACACTGACTGCTTTGTCTATTGATTTAGCCTCACTGCGAACAATAGCCTCTCTATACTTATCCAGCACATTTTCGAGGAAGATTTCGAACACTAGGCTATCGTCAAATCTGTACTCTACTTTATCTCTAATGGCCAGGGATCTTTCTTTAAAAACCATAGGACTTTCCCCAACTCTCTGCTTAAGACCTTCTATTAATTTAAGGCATTCCCTAATACCAAGCGCCTTTTTAGGGTACAATATGTTCAGTTTACTAACAATACTTTCGAAACTGCTATCGTTACGGATACCCATCTCCTCTAAGCTCAACCTAACTTCAGGGGATAGAGCCTCGAACATGAGCAGTGCTTTGACCTCAGGATCCCATTTGCCTACTCGAGCTTTAAGCTCGACTTCCCGAATGAAAGACTCGAGACCAACCCCATTAAACACTGACAAGTTAAGCATAGAGTTCACAAACATGATGGAGTACAATAATAATAATAATAATAAACCACTCAAACACAAAGAAAAAAAACGCACGTAAAAATTACAGGAATTTACACGTGCAAACACCAGTAATCCTGGCAGGCTCGCCAATGACAAATGTTACTATTACGCGGGTTAACACACAAAAATGGAATAGACTGGGGCCTACAGTAAGAGTGACTTAAACACACAAAAAGGTACACTCAAAAGTACAACACCAACAACAAAAAGGGGGGGGGGGGGGGAAACACGATTTGTTAAATAAAATAAAAACAGTACTTATCTTTTATTCGCAGCGTTGATAAGGAGCGGACCGGGATTTCACAGGTATGCGAGGAGGTAACCAGAAAAGCTCACAGAGAACGCTTTAAGCGTCTCCACTCGAACACACCTCCACGACTCTTCGCATTCCGTTTCAACCCTCTTTTATGTACAAACATGGCCACATTCGTCCAATGAGAAGGCGTGGGAGATCAGTTCACTCAACAAATAAACAACAAAATTCTTTCCACTAAAACTTGAGATATGATAAGAGTGCAAATATTTGTCAATATAATTTGACATATATATTAGACATTTGGCTTGAAACGAGTAGAGTCTTGTTTTGTTCCAAAAACATTGAAGTTTTAGGAAAAAGAACATCGTGTACACTTGGTTAAAGGGTTCGTAAAATCAATATAAAGGAACACACATTGCTACATTGGATCTACGGCAAAGGAATCACTCAACAGTCAAGAAAATATCGCGATGAAGCGAAGCACAACAAAAAAGAGCCAAAACATTTTAAAACCAGTTTGTTTTCAACAGTTCCTTTGATTAGCAGGGGGCAGTCTATCTAAGTGGAGAATGGTTCATAAAATCTATAATGGAACACATTGCTACATCAGAGCTACGACAAAAGAACCACTCAATAGTCAAGAAAATATCATGATGAGACGAGACCAAAAAAGAGTCAAAACATTCTAAAACAAGTTTGTTTTCAACAGTTCCTTTGATTAGAAAGGTGCAGTCTAAGTGGAGAAGGGCTTATAAAGTCGATAATGGAACACATTTCTACATGGGAGCTACGACAAAAGAATCACTCAACAGTAAAGAAAATATCATGATGAGACGAGAACAAAAAAGAGTCAAAATCCTTCTAAAACCAATTTGTTTTCAACAGTTTCCTTTGATTCATTCAAGTCGAGAATACTGTTCCAACTAGGCAATAAGGAATACTTTCAGATATACTGCTTCATTTCTTGTCTGATGAAAGCTATTTGTCAAAAACTTGCTTTGTGGAGTTTTGCTTTTTGCATCATGACATTATGCATCACTGCAATTGTATTTTATCGAACAACTTTTGGTTTTTAAACTACAAATGTTCTAACATAAGCTCCATATTCACCAGATACGACTCCAACTGCTTTTTCCAATTCCCTAAACTAAAGTATCAACTCCATGGAAATTGCTTCGAATCCAATCGAGCTCATTAAAAAGGAACATGTGCTAGCTCGAACAAGAAGGGACACACTGTGGAAGATTACTTTAATGGGGGTAAAGTAAATTTGGATGAAAATTACTCATTAATGGTTTAATTAGTCGTTCTCATTGGTGTGAGACAGGGGAACACCTAAAGCAACAACAATATAAATATGTCGTACCACAATCACTAGCAGTCGTAGGGCCTAGTGGTCAGGCGTCATTGGGTAACACAAAGTACGAGGCAGGTTGGATGTCAACTCAGGGAGAGGCCAGTGCTGAAGATGCGGACAAGGTCCAGGAGGGTGTCATCTGCACGAGAGGGAGAGATTATCTGTTGTTTTCCGGTCAGTTTGTCGATGTCCAGTGGCGATCGTAAAACTTATTGGAAGTTTCTTGGAAAGAAATAAATAATCTTGATGTGATTAGACATCGGACCTTGCCCTGTCTTGGGTGCAGCGGACTCTCAATAAAACTTTAATGCTTTTTTTGTATTACATGATGGTCAAGCTGGCATGTTGCATTATATCTACATTTAGAGACTGTTACACTATTTATAATCATGATACATATGAAAATCTAGTGAATATTGAAATATGTAACTACATATACAACCTGTATTATTAAATTTATTTGACAATATAAGAAGTTTAAGCTTATCAGTTAGGTGGAATGTTTGTTGTTTATTTGTATTTGAGTAGCAAGCTGATCTCCCACGTCTTCTGATTGGACAAATGTGGCTATGTTTGTTTATAAGGGTCTATAGGTATGTGTGGACTCTTCCAGGAGTGATTTGTGTGGAGACGTTTAAAGTGTTCTCTATGTCCGTGTCTGGTGATCTCCTCACATATCTGTGTAACCCCATCAACGCTGCAATAAAAGATAAGTAGTGTTTTTCTATATATAACAAATTGTGAGTTTTTATTTACGTCCTCATTTTTGTTGTTGTTGTTGTTGTACGCTTTTCTGTGTGTTAAATTACTTTTACTTTAGGCCCTAGTAAATTGCATTTTGTGTGTTAACCCATAAAAGTAACTTTTTTTCAGTATAACCTCTGAAGTAACCCTAAGTGATCCACCAGCCCTGGGCGCTCGAACAAAGGATACAAAAGCTAAAAATGCTACAAAACTACCAAGACATCTGTTGTATTTGCCTCTTCGTTGCTGAGCCTACGCTAGGTCAGTTACAAGAAAAGAGGGCGAGATCTCACCTCGGAACAGAGCTGGATGTCGTTTGTTACAAACGGGAATTCTTTCAAAGTGGGAGAAGGAAATACAGTAGAACTTCCCTGTAAAGGACAACACCTAATTTCAAATACAAAGTGTCCTTTAGGGAGAGTTGTCCTCTTACCGGAGAGTTTCTGAATAGTAAAAATTGATAATTTTACAAATGAAAAAACTGTCCTTTATAGATAAGTGTCCTCTAGAGCGAGTGTCCTCTCATGGAGGTTCTACTGTAGGGAAGTAAACGCCTGATGACATTATATATGGAAGCGATATAATAAAGTGTTACAAACACTACCTACAAATGTTATAACACAATATATTTATAATACAATATAATGCGGCTTATGATTGTAGAACTACATTTGAAAATTATCCCGCATATGTTTCTTTTTAACGAAAAATCGAAATTTATTTTAAGGAGAAATAACGATTATTTCTAACCTTAGGGATGAAGTATGAAAAGATGAATTGTGAAGAGTAATGATAAACGGAACTGGACCCTTTATTTTTCCGTTTATCATTACTCTTTACAATTCATTCTTTCATACTTCATCTCTAATCGTTATTTATCCTTAAAATAATTTTTCAAATGTCGTTCTACAATGTATTTATAATATAATAGACATTTTAAACGTATCTCCCATAAAAGTAGCTAACATGAAGTAAGTGTATTTAAAGGAATGGGGGAAAGATAGTTTGTTCCGCACAGTTGGACAATGTTTTTGCCAACCTCCCGAACCGGAAGTCAAGTGTAGGTGCCAGGTACACTTTTTGGCGTGAAGCCAGCTACGTGTACGCAGCAATTTTCTTACGTAAGTCACTTGTTTACTTCTTGGCCTGGTTCATTCATACCTTTGCTTAATGGGAACCCAATGCATACCGATTATCCGGGGATTCAATATAATTCTTATCTCGGTTAATAGAAATTTAACATAATTAGAACAACCTTCCCAGCTATCATTACGCCAATATCTCCACATATTTATATTTAACTACCCGAATGACCAGGGCAACGCCCGGGTTTCACCCGATTAAATGTTTTTATTCAAATACTATTCGTTACAATTATAAATTGGCGCCGTAGATGTCACTCTTGTGAAACGTCCCGCTCCAAACTTTGTCCGTTTTTAAAAATAACGATATTTGAAAATTGTATTGTAAGTGTCAAGAAAAACACGTTTTACGCGTACATTAGGTCAGCTGATATTACCTCCCATCTTCACCGCTAGAGGTGCTGCTTGCGAGCGAAAGGGCAAATTTGCGTTTCAATTTTGCAAATAACTCGAAGAATATTCGGGAGACCTGAAATATAAGTTTTTTCAGATTCTACAATATATACTGTTAAAATTTCAGTCAGAATAGTTACGTATTGTGGACGTGTATAGCCGACAAACATACATACATACATACATACACTGACTTTTTATATATAGGGATTCTACTGTCCTATAAGCCATAGTTTTCTTGAAACCCATTCCTAAGATTCCACCCTTTGGTTCTGCGTATATAAGCAGCATCGTCCAATACAGTATTGGAGCTCTAAGAAGCGGTCTGGTGGATTAAATTGGCGAAACCGCTGGGGGGATTCACCACTGATGAGCCAAGCCCTTCCAATATATTTTTTTCATCGCAGTAAGGACAGTAGAAGTTTGTATTGTATATAAAAGAAGCATTCGTGCTTAGATCCTTTCATTTTATATACATACTTATATGCAGCTTAGTTGTATTGTTTAATTGCATAGTTCAACAATGATTAATACAAAATAGTTTTGGTTATTATACTCTATTACATATGATATATAAGTATATATTAGAATATATTATAACATATATCTATGTCCCCATATGTTGTATAGTTATAATGTAATTTCCAAAGTGACAGAAATAAAATTTCGAGTGAGTGACAGTCGGCGCCTGTAGAGGAAAAAGGTCCGAAAAACAAGTCGGGTTCCCAGGTGTGCCCCTTTCTTACTCAAACAGATTAGTCCGCTTTGAGACATGATGATTGACAGACCCCTCTAGACAGATCTTTCCTGACCGGTGTCGGCTTCACTTCCTTTCTCGCCATCTCTATGGTGACATCCAACATGCCTTGTCCTTTTGTGTAATCCCAATCACGCCTGAACCCACTCTAAACATTGTGGCCACCACGACTGCAACCAACATGCCACACTACAGTCATCCAACAACAAAACTACATTACTACATATATATCTGAACATAATACAAAGAGCTCTCCTAAACCTCTACATATCCTATCTAGCCAACATTTCAACAAACTTACCAAGCTCACCACACAGAAATACCAGGTGTCCATGCTAAATAGACTTGTGGAGAACACACAAGATTATAAATTTAATGGATTTCATCTAAAGACAAGAATCGTGAGGTGAAATGTTTCTTGTAAGATTTTTGATTAATTTTCGTTTATTTTATTTAAATATCAAAACAATCGCTCTTATACAAATTTCCTTCATAATTGATTTTCTAATAATTACTATTTTGCATATATTCAAATATATATTTTTCTAACGTTCATATTTTATATGGAAATCTTTTATAATATATGTAGTATATTTTAAACTGTATAATAATGACACTTTTTGTATATTTCACATATCTTCCAATTAGTTAGAGCTAATAATTTATAAGATCATACCCTTCTATTAAAATGTACACTGTTCCTATTTGCTAACACACCCATATATATATATATTGTTACGACGCTTCTCAGTCGTTGATGTTTGCGTTCACGGTTTCTAAGAGAACAATGTGGATTCTTTGTGGATACAGCTTAGTACGGTATATTTATTCCCAGAGATTTAAAAAGTAGATTAATAACTATATACAGTAGATGGACTTGTCTTCATTGTCCGCCACTAGAGGGATCCTCCTCGTCACCGTCTTGCCGCCGATGTCACCAGACTGACGTTCCTTTCCAGACTGTGATGTCCTCTCGGCACACAAACCCCCTTCAACCGACTGCTATCTCGGCTCCTTCCTTCACTACGGCACCAGCTGGACTGTTTGTTTCCCGCCCCCTCCTCTGGTATCTGTCAATAAACACTTCCTTGTGGAGGGGGGCTGCATACCTTCTTTTCTTGGCTTTCCCACATCTTCTCTTCATCTTCTTTGTTGCACCGCTTCAATATATACAGTAGAGCATCAATTATCCGAATCAATTGGGGAATGGGGGTGTTCGGATAATTGATATCTACTTATATATTTGCCTTATTCTGTCTGTTTGTTTGTCTGTTTGTCTGAAGCTCACGGATAGAATGCGCGCTCATTGGCTGCCAGGGAACACGTGTCCTCCCTGCCCCCCTCTAGACAACCCTGTTATTCAAAAACCATACATCCAATCGCCATGAAATTCTGGGATATTATTAGGTATATCCCCGGAAAGGTTTTCGAAAAATAATTTCTTGAATATCTTGAATATCCTTAGAGTTATTTGCAGAATTGTAGATATAACTCGCAAGCAGCGCCACCATTGCGACGACGGAGAAAGGCTTAAGTTTGCTGCTCCACCCCTGTTGACCTTGGGTCATCGTGTGAGTCACAGCATGATGCAACAAAAACACTCTCTCTGGGGATTGCGGCGTCAACAACCTGTAAGTTTGCCTCTCTCATAAACCTGTCTATACAGACCACCCTGACTATAGCGACCACTCTAGACAACCCTGTTATCAGCTGCCTGTCTATACAGACCACCCTGTCTATAGCGGTCACCTTAGGCAACCCTGTTATCAGCAGTGTGATACATCCACCTGTCTATACAGACCACCCTGTCTATAGCGACCACTCTAGACAACCCTGTTATCAGCTGTGTGATACATCCACCTGTCTATACAGACCACCCTGTTAATAGCGACCACCCAAGGCAACGTTTTTAAAATATATTCGCACTCGGGTAAACCCCGGGCGTTGCCCGGGCCATTCGTCTAGTTTTGTATAACCGATCATTCCTTCTTTCAAAATAAATACTAAAGTCATAGTAGTAATATGAAAAAAGAAAGAAACAGTTATATTAAACATAAATTTGTTTAATACTTGTGTTTTCCTTTATTGTTGCTATTTATATTCTAATACCTATGGCTTTGATAAAGTGCTCGTTCATTTCTAGAGCCTTTTCACAAATCAAAGGGCCACTTATTGTTTGTCCTTGGCTACGTAACTGCATAAACCATGTGTAAACTGCAGCGTCTAAATCCTTGTTTTCTGCAATTTTTATCGCTTTTCTGTACAAACTTCCATCTTCATTATCTAGTGCACTAGCACAGTTTTTAATGGTATCACTATTCTTTTTAATGTTCGTAATTGTTGCATTTCCAACTCCTTATTTCTGAGATAAGCTTGATCCACTAGCACCATTCTTCAACTGATCTACCATTTTAAGTTTATCAGTAAAACTGAGAACAACGCGTTTAGAAGATATTGTTGGCAGGATGCCTGCTGCCAGGTGCCAGCCGGGAAGCCCGCTATGTGAACTTTCGGTTTCGGCGGTTTTGGTTTCGGTATATCTTTCGGGTTTGCTTTTGGATAACCTATGTTTCGTATAATCGGTATTCGGATAATCAATGCTCTACTGTATATGCTATTATCTTTATTAATATAACCTGTATCACCCTTATTTGTATTTAAACTCAAAATGATGACGTCAAAATAAAAACAGTAAAAGTGGTCAGCTGGGGACAGCTGTGAGGCAGAGTGGAAGGACATAGCCGATACCTAGATGGGCCCCCTTCCAGGGCTTTTTATAGGCGACCCCTGTCAACAGGACAGTTTCAGCAGGGGATCCGAGCTGTGTATGCTACAGTTTGTCCATCGGTAGACCGCTTATGTCTCTCTCGGTCTCTCTCTCCATGTCTCGGTGATAGGCATCCAAGTTTGTGTCATGGCCTCTACCTCTGTCCCGTGGGTTGTCCCCGATCACTCTCGGTGCTAACATCTAGCCCTGCCTCTGCTTCTTGTTGTCCACGTGTGGGAAGAACATCAACACTTGGCTCACGAACGACTGCCAGTTAATTCATACATCGACAGGATCATTTGCAGCAATTTTACATATATGTATGTAGTAATTTCGCTGGGAGGAAGTTTATATATATAAAGTTCGGCTCTCCCGACAAAATAGACGCTAAAACTAAGCTCCAACTTTTGACCTGGTGTCGTAGCTTTGTAACCGACCTGAGTCCGCTAGTTTGCGGAGACGGTAAATAGATGACGCTTAGTTTTAGTGTAAATTTTGCTGGGATAGGCGTCCTTTATTTTCATATATATATTAAAAATAAATAAGGCATCTCCTGACCACGAGCACATGTGCTTTTTTTTCTGTTGTTTTTTCATATATATATATGGATGTGTGTATATACACACAAAGCTTTATTAAGACCACCGGTCTTATACAGATTCACCACAGGAAGAAATAATAGATGGAGCTCCTATACTCCAGGCAGCGCAGCACCCAACAACAGCCTCCTGGTCCGACGCATGTCCAATGGCCACACGTTCCTTTGTGCATACGTCATGGTTAGCGAATCACTGAACAGGCTAGTGTAGAATCAGCCGCGTTCTAGTCTTCGCTTTCCTCGTCCAAATGGACCGGATGTGTTTATATATGCACTAGCCGAATGACCCGGGCAACGCCCGTGTTTTACCCGATTGAATGTTTTTATTCAAATACTATTTGTTACAATTATAAATTGGCGCCTTTAATAAATGCATACATTAGTTAATAACTATAGCCTATGTGCTTTATCTGTCTATGTACTGTTGGCTTCCGTAGGCGTCTCTTACTGGGAAAAAGAAAGAGAGGATTCCATTTAGTTATTAACTAATATATGCATTTATTTAAGGAGCGACCCGCTCCAACACAATAGTTACAAAAACGAAAAAGCGAGTGGGGGGGGGGGCATGATGGGGGGGGGGGGGGGGGGCAAAGGTGGCGTGATCGTAGCCCACCAATAGGAGGGCGCCATTCCAAAAAAAAAAAAAGGCAAACGGTGACAGACATGAAAAATGAATGACGGATTAAGAACGCATGACGCTCGTAACTGTATATATAGAATATACAATAATACATTCTATTAGACGTTCATATTTTTATTCCTGTTGAAAGGAAGAAAAGATCGAAATTTTCATCTCAAGATTTTGTCCTTCTTTTGATAATACACCAACAAGATATTTACTTCATCATAAACCACCAGCAGCAAGATTCAGGTGGATCGTTGACCAAGAAAGAAATCTCCGGACTCAACTACAGTTAAACCTGTCTATAGCGCCCCCTCTAAATAGCGCCTCCCTCTCTATAGCGCCCGATTTTAAATACGTAGTACGATGCGATTTACAGTGAAAATGACCTTTCTATAGCATCCCCTCTCTATAGCACCCTATTTTGGTGAATCACAAGAGAGGGCGCTATAGACAGGTTTAATTGTATTCAAATACATTCATATTGTAACAAAGAATTTATTGTTTTATTAGAAGCGTATTATTTTTATATTTTGCTCTACTCTGTACACTTCCCTCTTTTGCTCATCTTTTGTTTATCACTCATAGTTTGTTCTTGCCTGAAATAAATTGTTGTCTCATCCCGAAGTTGGTCTTCCCTAAAATTTTCCACGTGGCAATATAAACAGCCTCAATTGCCTAAGAATGATCCTATAAGTAGTTTCTATTTACCAAACATAGCAATTACATATTCAAAGTTTAACTGTTCCTACAGACAGGTATTACGGTATAAATGGTCGCAAATTACTCTCCGATATGATTATCGTAGCATGGCTCATATGGATAAGCACCAAGAGCCAACAACAACAAATAATGCTAAAACAGAAAGAATAATAAGAGAATACGAAGAAATTTCAAATTATTTTATCAAAATACAGTTAAACCTGTCTATAGCGCCCCCTCTAAATAGCGCCTCCCTCTCTATAGCGCCCGATTTTAAATACGTAGTACGATGCGAGATTTACATTAAAAGTGACCTGTCTATAGCACCCCCTCTCTATAGCACCCTATTTTGGTGAGTCCCAAGAGGAGGCGCTAAAGACAGGTTTAACTGTATATATATTTTATAAACAGATTATTAAATTTGATATTTATATATTGGTACTCTGTATACTTCCCTGTTTGCTTATCTTGTATATTATAAATGTTGATGTTGTTCTTGCCTTAAATAAATTGCCGTGTTATCCTGAAGTTTGTCTTTCCGGATTTTCTACGTTACAATATTATTTTAAGGACTAAATTAAACTCTTCGAATTAAATTAGCAAAATATAACGGCGATTGAAGAGGAGTGTCTTGTACGATATTTATTAGCAAGCTTTCGGACGTCCTTCTACAGGCTTTACGATGACTAATGACCCGGTCATCGTAAAGCCTGTAGAAGGACGTCCGAAAACTTGCAAATAAAGTTCTTTTAAGACACTCCTCTTCAATCGCCGTTATATTTTGCAAAATTATTTTATGTAAAAATAGGTTTACTAGTACTAAAACAATCTGTAATATTTTTCATATATGAAAAAGGGGAGAATACATTATAAAAATTGTACAAGAGTTGTGATAAAGAGTACATATTTTATTTCAATTTAAAGCGCTATGTCCCCCTAGGGACACTTGCGCTGTCATACATGTATGACATTTGTCTATATATATATATATATATATATATAATAAAAGGATTTAAAAGCGCGAATGTTTCTTTTATACATAAAACGAACTTCTACTGTCCTTACTGCGATGAAAAAATATATTGGGAGGGCTTGGCTCATCAGTGGTGAACCCTCCCAGCGGTTTCGCCAATTTAATCCACCAGACCGCTTCTCAGAGCTCTAATATTGTATTGGATCATTCTGCTTTTATATGCTACACTGAGGGATGGAATCTTAGAAATGGTTTTCAAGTAAACTATGGACATAAGCTTATAGGACAGTAGAATTATATTCAAATATTTGCTTCGAGCAATGCTCTTCATATACAACAATTATAGGCCGTGAATAGAATAGTTATAAGATATTAACAATAAGAAAGAGAAAAAAGAACTGTGTACAAAAGAAAGAAATGTTTTGCAATATGTACTATCAACATAATATAAATTATCAGTTTCTTAAAAGATATTTGTTGCTATATAATTTAAAATATATCTACAAAAGGTATTGAATTTAATATACATTTCTTTACTGGATATTAAAATACTTGGATCGGTTACTATTAAATTATTGTCGATTCTATAGTCTTGAAAAACAGGACAATCTAGTAAAATATGTATTTAGGTTTGTTCCTCATGTCCACAAAAACAACTTCACAAATTCCACAAAGAATGTAATATAATTTCTCTTGAATAATACGACTATCTTAGGTTGAATGGGTTTGTAAATGGAAAAGAGAGGGGAAACGATTCTAAAATACAGAATTTCTGATGAAAGAATACTTCAATCTGGCCATCACAGTGCATTTAGGGTTGAAGTACAGTTCAGAAGACAATGTAGGTGAGGAACGCCGTGTGGACAGAGATCCCAAGGTTAGGTGAACTCTCTATTGATCCAAGATGGCTGCTGCATCGCTGACTCAGCGCTCCTGAACGGGAAGTCTCGGAACTACCGGGTGGTTAGCTAGGATTACATCTGTACTGGATGTGGACACTGTGCTGCTAGAGTATCGGAACTACCGGGTGGTTAGCTAGGATTACATCTGTACTGGATGTGGACACCGTGCTGCTAGAGTTTCGGAACTACCGGGTGGTTAGCTATGATTACATCTGTACTGGATGTGGACACTGTGCTGCTAGAGTATCGGAACTACCGGGTGGTTAGCTATGATTACATCTGTACTGGATGTGGACACTGTGCTGCTAGAGTATCGGAACTACCGGGTGGTTAGCTAGGATTACATCTGTACTGGATGTGGACACTGTGCTGCTAGAGTATCGGAACTACCGGGTGGTTAGCTAGGATTACATCTGTACTGGATGTGGACACTGTGCTGCTAGAGTATCGGAACTACCGGGTGGTTAGCTAGGATTACATCTGTACTGGATGTGGGCACTGTGGTGCTAGAGTATCGGAACTACCGGGTGGTTAGCTAGGATTACATCTGTACTGGATGTGGACACTGTGCTGCTAGAGTTTCGGAACTACCGGGTGGTTAGCTAGGATTACATCTGTACTGGATGTGGACACTGTGCTGCTAGAGTTTCGGAACTACCGGGTGGTTAGCTAGGATTACATCTGTACTGGATGTGGGCACTGTGCTTCTAGAGTTTCGCAACTACCGGGTGGTTAGCTAGGATTACATCTGTACTGGATGTGGACACTGTGCTTCTAGAGTTTCGCAACTACCGGGTGGTTAGCTTGGATTACATCTGTACTGGATGTGGGCACTGTGCTTCTAGAGTTTCGGAACTACCGGGTGGTTAGCTAGGATTACATCTGTACTGGATGTGGGCACTGTGCTTCTAGAGTTTCGGAACTACCGGGTGGTTAGCTAGGATTACATCTGTACTGGATGTGGGCACTGTGCTTCTAGAGTTTCGGAACTACCGGGTGGTTAGCTAGGATTACATCTGTACTGGATGTGGGCACTGTGCTTCTAGAGTTTGGAACTACCGGGTGGTTAGCTAGGATTACATCTGTACTGGATGTGGGCACTGTGCTGCTAGAGTTTCGGAACTACCGGGTGGTTAGCTAGGATTACATCTGTACTGGATGTGGGCACTGTGCTTCTAGAGTTTCGGAACTACCGGGTGGTTAGCTAGGATTACATCTGTACTGGATGTGGGCACTGTGCTGCTAGAGTTTCGGAACTACCGGGTGGTTAGCTAGGATTACATCTGTACTGGATGTGGACACTGTGCTGCTAGAGTTTCGGAACTACCGGGTGGTTAGCTAGGATTACATCTGTACTGGATGTGGGCACTGTGCTGCTAGAGTTTCGGAACTACCGGGTGGTTAGCTAGGATTACATCTGTACTGGATGTGGGCACTGTGCTGCTAGAGTTTCGGAACTACCGGGTGGTTAGCTAGGATTGCATCTGTACTGGATGTGGACACTGTGCTGCTAGAGTTTCGGAACTACCGGGTGGTTAGCTAAGATTACATCAGTACTGTATGTGGACACTGTGCTTCTAGAGTTTCGGAACTACCGGGTGGTTAGCTAGGATCACATCTGTACTGGATGTGGACACTGTGCTGCTAGAGTTCGGAACTACCGGGTGGTTAGCTAGGATTACATCTGTACTGTATGTGGACACTGTGCTGCTAGAGTTCGGAACTACCGGGTGGTTAGCTAGGATTACATCAGTACTGTATGTGGACACTGTGCTGCTAGAGTTCGGAACTACCGGGTGGTTAGCTAAGATTACATCAGTACTGTATGTGGACACTGTGCTGCTAGAGTTTCGGAACTACCGGGTGGTTAGCTAGGATTACATCAGTACTGTATGTGGACACTGTGCTGCTAGAGTTCGGAACTACCGGGTGGTTAGCTAAGATTACATCAGTACTGTATGTGGACACTGTGCTGCTAGAGTTTCGGAACTACCGGGTGGTTAGCTAGGATTACATCAGTACTGTATGTGGACACTGTGCTGCTAGAGTTCGGAACTACCGGGTGGTTAGCTAGGATTACATCAGTACTGTATGTGGACACTGTGCTGCTAGAGTTCGGAACTACCGGGTGGTTAGCTAAGATTACATCAGTACTGTATGTGGACACTGTGCTGCTAGAGTTCGGAACTACCGGGTGGTTAGCTAGGATTACATCAGTACTGTATGTGGACACTGTGCTGCTAGAGTTTCGGAACTACCGGGTGGTTAGCTAGGATTACATCTGTACTGGATGTGGGCACTGTGCTTCTAGAGTTTCGGAACTACCGGGTGGTTAGCTAGGATTACATCTGTACTGGATGTGGGCACTGTGCTTCTAGAGTTCGGAACTACCGGGTGGTTAGCTAAGATTACATCAGTACTGTATGTGGACACTGTGCTTCTAGAGTTTCGGAACTACCGGGTGGTTAGCTAGGATTACATCTGTACTGGATGTGGGCACTGTGCTTCTAGAGTTCGGAACTACCGAGTGGTTAGCTTGGATTACATCTGTACTGGATGTGGGCACTGTGCTTCTAGAGTTCGGAACTACCGAGTGGTTAGCTTGGATTACATCTGTACTGGATGTGGACACTGTGCTTCTAGAGTTCGGAACTACCGGGTGGTTAGCTAGGATTACATCTGTACTGGATGTGGGCACTGTGCTTCTAGAGTTTGGAACTACCGGGTGGTTAGCTAGGATTACATCTGTACTGGATGTGGGCACTGTGCTTCTAGAGTTCGGAACTACCGGGTGGTTAGCTAAGATTACATCAGTACTGTATGTGGACACTGTGCTGCTAGAGTTCGGAACTACCGGGTGGTTAGCTAGGATTACATCAGTACTGTATGTGGACACTGTGCTGCTAGAGTTCGGAACTACCGGGTGGTTAGCTAGGATTACATCAGTACTGTATGTGGACACTGTGCTGCTAGAGTTCGGAACTACCGGGTGGTTAGCTAAGATTTACCTCACGTACCCCTGTTAGGTACGCGGACACAGTGAAGTCAGCGGCAATGAACCAATAGACAGGGCAGCAAATACTGCCGCTACTTCTGTCTTACCACATGCATACGCTACCTTGACTCGAACTCCAGCTCGAAACCTAACGCGTATGGCTGCTCTAGCAATATGAACTCTATTATATTTCCAAGACTATTCGGCCAGATCCCTCGGAAGAATTGCTTCCATTCAAGCCATCTCATGAGATTTCTACCAAAAATCCGCCATGAAGAGGTCACCACCAACATACTCACGGGACATGGCCATATGTATTGGCAGACATTCCACTTGTGCATCACGAAATAGACCCTCCCTTCCTTTACTATTATTACGCAATATTATTACGGCGAATACATAATACAATTATTTTACACCTAATACAACGACATTATACATAACGGTGAATAATATTGGTTTTTCAATTTTTTGAAAGTGTTAATGAACTTTTGGGGCAACCTTGTATTTACAATTAAAATATGAACTAAAATCGTTGGATCAATTCTGTACAATGATTTCTTCTTTAGGCCCTTCGGATCCGGGCGAAAGGTCCTCTTACAGCAAGGCCTACCTCATCTTTCTTAAGGTCGGCATTTCCTCCAGATCTGGAGTGGTTATCCGCCATGACTCGGGTGAGGCTTATAGTCTATTATTATATTATTAAAATAGTCAATCAAACAAATAGAAGCCATCGTGACCTACCTTTACAGAAGAGCTCTCAAAATTCCTTGGACAGATATGGTAACAAATAATCAAGTCCTCGATCAAATGGGTACAGAACGTCAGCTGATAAAGTTTATAAAACTGACGTTTGCTGGACATGTGATGTGCGGATCAGCAGGAGAGACATTGCTGACAGTGTTGGAAGGAAAGCTCCGGGGGAATAGATCGAGGGGAAGAAGACGACAGCGATACAAAGACGATCTAAAACAATGGACTGGACGACACGAGGAGATGAAGAGGATGGCGAAGGAAGGACCATGTGGCTCACCCTCAGTAGAGGAAGGCATTGAAGGAGGGAGATATGGAGAGACCATGTGGTCCACCCTCAGTAGAGGAAGGCATTGAAGGAGGGAGATATGGAGAGACCATGTGGCCCGCCCTCAGTAGAGGAAGGTATTGAAGGAGGGAGATATAGAGAGACCATGTGGCCCACCCTCAGTGAAGGAAGACATTGAAGGAGGGAGATATGGAGAGACCATGTAGCCCACCCTCAGTAGAGGAAGGTACTGAAGGAGGGAGTTATGGAGAGACCATTTAGCCCATCTTCAGTAGAGGAAGGCACTGAAGGAGGGAGATATGGAGAGACCATGTGGCCCACCTTCAGTATAGGAAGACAATGAAGGAGGGAGATATGAAGAAACCAGGTGGTCCACCCTCAGTAGAGGAAGGCATTGAAGGAGGGAGATATAGAGAGACAATGTGGCTTACCCTCAGTAGAGGAAGGTAATGAAGGAGGAAGTATGGAGAGACCGTGTGGCCCACCCTCAGTAGAGGAAGGCAATGAAGGAGGGAGATATGGAGAGACAATGTGGCTTACCCTCAGTAGAGGAAGGTAATGAAGGAGGAAGTATGGAGAGACCATGTGGCCTACCCTCAGTAGAGGAAGGCATTGAAGGAGGGATATATGGAGAGACCATGTGGTCCACCCTCAGTAGAGGAAGGCATTGAAGGAGGGAGATATGGAGAGACCATGTGGCCCACCCTCAGTGAAGGAAGACATTGAAGGAGGGAGATATGGAGATACCATGTGGCCCACCCTCAGTAGAGGAAGGCATTGAAGGAGGGAGATATGGAGAGACCATGTGGCCCACCCTCAGTGAAGGAAGACATTGAAGGAGGGAGATATGGAGAGACCATGTAGCCCACCCTCAGTAGAGGAAGGTACTGAAGGAGGGAGATATGGAGAGACCAGGTGGCCCACCCTCAGTAGAGGAAGGCATTGAAGGAGGGAGATATGGAGAGACCATGTGGCCAGCCACCCTCAGTAGAGGAAGACATTGAAGGAGGGAGATATGGAGAGACCATGTGGCCCACCCTCAGTAGAGGAAGGTATTGAAGGAGGGAGATATGGAGAGACCATGTGGCCCACCCTCAGTGAAGGAAGACATTGAAGGAGGGAGATATGGAGAGACCATGTGGCCCACCCTCAGTAGAGGAGGGAATTGAAGGAGGGAGATATGGAGAGACCATGTGGCCAGCCACCCTCAGTAGAGGAAGGCATTGCAGGAGGGAGATATGGAGAGACCATGTGGCCTACCCTCAGTAGAGGAAGGTACTGAAAGAGGGAGATATGGAGATACCATGTGGCCAGCCACCCTCAGTAGAGGAAGGCATTGAAGGAAGGAGATATGGAGATACCATGTG
Source organism: Cordylochernes scorpioides (assembly GCA_030710605.1). NCBI lineage: Eukaryota > Metazoa > Arthropoda > Arachnida > Pseudoscorpiones > Chernetidae > Cordylochernes > Cordylochernes scorpioides. The sequence continues at coordinate 60,826,698 of CP092863.1, forward strand.
GCCAGCCACCCTCAGTAGAGAAAGGCATTGAAGGAGGGAGATATGGAGAGACCATGTGGCCCATCGTCAGTAGAGGAAGGTACTGGAGGAGGGAGATATGAATAGACCGTGTGGCCAGCCACCCTCAGTCGAGGAAGGCATTGAAGGAGGGAGATATGGAGAGACCATGTGGTCCACCCTCAGTAGAGGAAGGCATTGAAGGAGGGAGATATGGAGAGACCATGTGGCCCACCCTCAGTATAAAAAGACATTGAAGGAGGGAGATATGGAGAGACCATGTGGTCCACCCTCAGTAGAGGAAGGCATTGAAGGAGGGAGATATGGAGAGACAATGTGGCCCACCCTCAGTAGAGGAAGACATTGAAGGAGGGAGATATAGAGAGACCATGTGGCCCACCCTCAGTGAAGGAAGACATTGAAGGAGGGAAATATGGAGAGACCATGTGGCCCACCCTCAGTAGAGGAAGGCATTGAAGGAGGGAGATATGGAGAGACCAAGTGGCCCACCCTCAGTAGAGGAAGGTATCGAAGGAGGGAGATATGGAGAGACCGAGTGGCCCACCCTCAGTAGAGGAAGGCATCGAAGGAGGGAGATATGGAGAGACCATGTGGCCCATCCTCAGTAGAGGAAGGCATTGAAGGAGGGAGATATGGAGAGACCAAGTGGCCCACCCTCAGTATTGGAAGGTATTGAAGGAGGGAGATATGGAGAGACCGAGTGGCCCACCCTCAGTAGAGGAAGGCATCGAAGGAGGGAGATATGGAGAGACCAAGTGGCCCACCCTCAGTAGAGGAAGGTATTGAAGGAGGGAGATATGGAGAGACCAAGTGGCCCACCCTCAGTAGAGGAAGGCATCGAAGGAGGGAGATATGGAGAGACCATGTGGCCAGCCACCCTCAGTAGAGGAAGGCATTGAAGGAATGAAGGAATAGTTTCCATAAGGACTTGGTAAACTTTGACCCACACTTTAATCTTAGTCCAAGGCTGAGAAGCGATGGTCAAAGACAGAACAAGATGGGGAGACTTCATCAATAAGGTGAGAACTTCTACTAACAGAATTCCTTATTGATTCCAGAATACACTACTGTAGAAATCAGATCGTTTGAGTAGGATTTGACCTTGGTGGATGGCTGTTCCTATGGAATCTGATATGGCATTACACCTTGTTACATAAGCATATGACTCTGCAATGGTAGTCGCTGTAAGTACACCACATGTCTATACATGTAGTACTAAGCCATGGTGGGTAGTTGTCATGCTGGTTCTGTAAATATACCTCATGTATACACATGTACAGTTCTAAATCTTTTATTCAGGCATTATTATTTCACAGTATTATTATAGCGTTTACACGTATACATATATACATATGTATTTACATATATTATTATAGTATTAACACATTTACATACTATTTACATAAATAAATATCTACGAAAAAACAATAGGATAAAATAAAATAAAAAGGTAAAGTGTTGATATTAAAAACAAAGTAAGCATATCCTGACCAGGAGCACATGTATTTTACAGAAGACAGAACGCCATCTGGTGGAACAGAAATCAACTAAACATTGATTTAGCCTGCTCCCTGATATTTTGCCAACCCAATTTCTTGATAAATCAAGAAAAGCCATCCACGAACGCGTTTCGCGCTGTTGGCGCTCGTCAGCGTGGAGTAGGCTGTACCACTGCGACCAAAAAACGTCTAGTAATACATATAATACAATTACTTTATATATAATACAAAGACATTATACATAACGCCGAATAATATTGGTATTTCAATTTTTTTGCAAGTGTTTACGAACTTTTGGGACAACCTTATACTTAGTAACGTTAGTCTTACACACGACAATAAGTTAAATAAAGTATGTTATTGATTATAGAGAATTGAAAGCGTTTTTATTTTTGCTTATCCCTAGTACACATGGTACAGGCCATGATAATCATGGTGGGTAGAAGTAGGCGACTGCTTTTACTGTAAGTGCACCACATGTCTATACATGTGAAAATCAGTTCGACTTTTTCACTTATAAATATACCAGAACACCGTTTGGTTACTTGCACTCGCAGGTTGGGTTGGACTTTTGCAAGAATCGGGGGCCATTAGAGCATTTTTTTTTTATCAGAAAAAAAGTGCCCAATGCGGAATTCGAACCCGGGTCGTAGCGGTCGAAAACCAACGGTTTAGACCATCCTTCCACCGACCCCCCAGGATTGAAAGAATGAATATGTACCCCGTGTTTCTAAATACATTAGGCATGAGCCAATAATAGTTAATTAAATTCGTTTTTAATATTGCATTATATTGTTACGTAGTTTAAAATCGATACACAAATCCAGAATTTTAATATGACGCATTTGCCGATGTTGAACATTTTTTAATTTATCGCTTGTGTCATGTTCTAAAACGAATTTCCCTCAATAAAAAACAAAACGCGGATCAATATTGTATAGATATATTTTAATTTTATTCATATAAGCGTGCTAACGATGGCCAATCGAAATATCGATGTTCTATTGTTGGT